>CM060948.1:35007707-35127707 GCA_030765055.1 Mantis religiosa
TGAATATGTCGCTCAGTAACTGTTTGATACACTTTTCACTTCTTTTCTACACTTTGATAACGTATCAACACTTCGTTATACTCGGATTTAACTGCAGTAGTTGATCCACTAAGCTAGAAACACACTAGCGCACTAACAACTAATCTCAATTAAGCTCTACTTATACAATTATGGCGAACCTAAAAGAAAACTTCATCATCCCCACCACCAGGGTTCGAAGACGTCGCTACTATCGGAGAAAAAATGAATTAAAAATTCACGAGTAATACCTCTACCATTATTATAATTATATAGGACCATCATGATCAAAAGCATCATCATAGTCACCATGTCAAATTCATTTACCATAACTGCATGATTAAAACAAAGGGAAATAAAGAAAAAAGAAAATATTTCAGCCTCCATTGCTCCCACCCCCACCCCTACCACTGCTACCACCCCTTAAAGAATCTCTCCCACCTCCAAACGTTTAAGCAAACCGGTTTCGTTAGACTTCATCACCCAAACCCAAGTATACGGAGGATCGCTGACGTCACGAACAATTGGAGACAGAATGTCTGGCTTTCTACGACAGGTTTCAACATGCATCATTTACGCATGAGTATACATAAAAGCTACGAAAGAGCCAATATTGCAAGCATCAGGATAGAAGCATTCTAGGAAAAGTCAAACAAACCAACCCTCTTCAATGTTTAAAGATGTTTTATTCACAGGTATTCAGAAATTGCTCATTTAATATTATGTAATATGAAAATTGCGAATTTATAAGTTTCACGGTAAAGAATAATGCACATCATTTACAACTCATTAGCTAATATAGCTGCAAAGACGTTCCTTATCCCATTTTTCTTCTTAACCGCTTTCATCCGTCCCCTCTTATGCTAGTTTTACTCATTTTTCTAAGTTTGATCAAGTAATTATATTTAATTAAGCATGTTAGCAGAACCTTTAGAGAAGTTATTGTATTCTGAGGGTTTCAGAGAGTTCAAATATTTAAGGTTTTTAGTCAAATTTAACAAATTTCTGCATATAAGATACGTATTCATTGATTTCTCTAATATTGGAAACGTTTTCAGCTTGATGACAAGCCTAAAGTATGTATATTTTGAGGCTTATTTCAAATATCCCACAGAGATTCGAACCGAGGTCCTATCTGCGTAAATTACCATTTCAACAACTATGCTGGTATAATTTATGTTTTATACTTTATTCCATAATTCTAGACCCACTGCTTACAGATATCTTAAAATAAACCTATTCAGGACTCGAACCAAGGACACCGGGTGTACGGCATAAAGCTAGTGGACGCTGCTTAACAGTATGAGATTAATAAAGTTTATTTGAAGTTTCTATCACAAACAGTTTCCAGGTTATAAGATTAATAAAAGTATTGATATCTGCGAGAGTCGATTCCAGGACCATTGTTATGGTTAAAGCTACCGTTTAGGATACGATGCTTTATTATAGATTCATTAGCGTTTATTACATTTCGATATCTTGAATGATTCAGGCGATATATACTAAAAACTAGTGGAGAAAAAGTACCGTGCCTTCAGGGTGGTGGGGGAAGGCTGTGACGTCATTTATGGCACGTGTCACGGGTCGGGCGGTATTTTGTAAGGGCAAAGGAGTGTGATAATTAGATTACATTGTAATCCAATTAGCGGCATGTCTTTGGGAGATTTGAACATGTTGAGTCCATTCTGTGACGTCATTAAGGCGCGTGTCATTGAGGGGTGTGTCAATGAGGTTTGTTTTGCTCGCGTGCCATTTAGGGTGTGGCTGTGACGTCATTTATGGAGCGTGTGAGACGGCCATGGCTATGACATCATTTAGAGTTGGCGCGTGGCATAGGGGTGTGGCTATGACGTCATTATAAATTGGCGCGTTCCGCGTGGGTATGTCTATTACCTCACTGATCTTAAAGCAGCACTTTACAGTTTATTTCATCGCTCTGGGCCCATTGGTTTCGAAAATATTCAAATTTTTCGATTCGGGACTCGAACCCAGAACCCCTCAGCCACACACTTCTAGAATATGATTAACTAGGATACGTATTACCACATAAAGTTTATTTCACCGCTCTAAACCCATTGGTTATGGAGATATTCAGGTTTACCGATTCAGGACTCGAACCAAGGACAACAGGTATATGACAGAGAGTCAGCAGATGCTCCTTAACGATATAAAAGTAATAAAGTTCACCCGAGGTCGCTATCATTACTAGTTCCGGAGTTATAACAATAATAAATGTCCTGATTTGCACGGGATTCGAATGAGGACCATTGACAAAATTCGCAGGAGCCTTGGAAGATGCGCCCTATTATGAAAAATCTATTAGAAGTTATTTCACTGCGATATCTTGATTGGTTCAGGAGATATACGCGAAAACGTGGAGTAGTAGGGTAATGGCGATTATTAATTGATTAATGAGGCGTTAATTTAAGGTGGAGTGTGAAAACATGTGTTCAATTTAATGCCTCATTAAACAATTAAAGGCCTACAAAGAGGTGGTTACATCTGTTATCAATTGTCGGCATCTCTTTGTCGGCATGCCGACAAGGAGGTGTCATAATTGCTTATCAGATGTCGGCATCTCTTTGAGGGATTTTAAAGCGGTATTTCCCTACTACTCCACGTTTTCGCGTATATCTCCTGAACCAATCAAGATATCGCAGTGAAATAACTTCTAATAGATTTTTCATAATAGGGCGCATCTTCCAAGGCTCCTGCGAATTTTATCAATGGTCCTCATTCGAATCCCGTGCAAATCAGGACATTTATTATTGTTATAACTCCGGAACTAGTAATGATAGCGACCTCTGGTAAACTTTATTACTTTTATATCGTTAAGGAGCATCCGCTGACTCTCTGTCATATACCTGTTGTCCTTGGTTCGAGTCCTGAATCGGTAAACCTGAATATCTCCATAACCAATGGGTTTAGAGCGGTGAAATAAACTTTATGTGGTAATACGTATCCTAGTTAATCATATTCTAGAAGTGTGTGGCTGAGGGGTTCTGGGTTCGAGTCCCGAATCGAAAAATTTGAATATTTTCGAAACCAATGGGCCCAGAGCGATGAAATAAACTGTAAAGTGCTGCTTTAAGATCAGTGAGGTAATAGACATACCCACGCGGAACGCGCCAATTTATAATGACGTCATAGCCACACCCCTATGCCACGCGCCAACTCTAAATGATGTCATAGCCATGGCCGTCTCACACGCTCCATAAATGACGTCACAGCCACACCCTAAATGGCACGCGAGCAAAACAAACCTCATTGACACACCCCTCAATGACACGCGCCTTAATGACGTCACAGAATGGACTCAACATGTTCAAATCTCCCAAAGACATGCCGCTAATTGGATTACAATGTAATCTAATTATCACACTCCTTTGCCCTTACAAAATACCGCCCGACCCGTGACACGTGCCATAAATGACGTCACAGCCTTCCCCCACCACCCTGAAGGCACGGTACTTTTTCTCCACTAGTTTTTAGTATATATCGCCTGAATCATTCAAGATATCGAAATGTAATAAACGCTAATGAATCTATAATAAAGCATCGTATCCTAAACGGTAGCTTTAACCATAACAATGGTCCTGGAATCGACTCTCGCAGATATCAATACTTTTATTAATCTTATAACCTGGAAACTGTTTGTGATAGAAACTTCAAATAAACTTTATTAATCTCATACTGTTAAGCAGCGTCCACTAGCTTTATGCCGTACACCCGGTGTCCTTGGTTCGAGTCCTGAATAGGTTTATTTTAAGATATCTGTAAGCAGTGGGTCTAGAATTATGGAATAAAGTATAAAACATAAATTATACCAGCATAGTTGTTGAAATGGTAATTTACGCAGATAGGACCTCGGTTCGAATCTCTGTGGGATATTTGAAATAAGCCTCAAAATATACATACTTTAGGCTTGTCATCAAGCTGAAAACGTTTCCAATATTAGAGAAATCAATGAATACGTATCTTATATGCAGAAATTTGTTAAATTTGACTAAAAACCTTAAATATTTGAACTCTCTGAAACCCTCAGAATACAATAACTTCTCTAAAGGTTCTGCTAACATGCTTAATTAAATATAATTACTTGATCAAACTTAGAAAAATGAGTAAAACTAGCATAAGAGGGGACGGATGAAAGCGGTTAAGAAGAAAAATGGGATAAGGAACGTCTTTGCAGCTATATTAGCTAATGAGTTGTAAATGATGTGCATTATTCTTTACCGTGAAACTTATAAATTCGCAATTTTCATATTACATAATATTAAATGAGCAATTTCTGAATACCTGTGAATAAAACATCTTTAAACATTGAAGAGGGTTGGTTTGTTTGACTTTTCCTAGAATGCTTCTATCCTGATGCTTGCAATATTGGCTCTTTCGTAGCTTTTATGTATACTCATGCGTAAATGATGCATGTTGAAACCTGTCGTAGAAAGCCAGACATTCTGTCTCCAATTGTTCGTGACGTCAGCGATCCTCCGTATACTTGGGTTTGGGTGATGAAGTCTAACGAAACCGGTTTGCTTAAACGTTTGGAGGTGGGAGAGATTCTTTAAGGGGTGGTAGCAGTGGTAGGGGTGGGGGTGGGAGCAATGGAGGCTGAAATATTTTCTTTTTTCTTTATTTCCCTTTGTTTTAATCATGCAGTTATGGTAAATGAATTTGACATGGTGACTATGATGATGCTTTTGATCATGATGGTCCTATATAATTATAATAATGGTAGAGGTATTACTCGTGAATTTTTAATTCATTTTTTCTCCGATAGTAGCGACGTCTTCGAACCCTGGTGGTGGGGATGATGAAGTTTTCTTTTAGGTTCGCCATAATTGTATAAGTAGAGCTTAATTGAGATTAGTTGTTAGTGCGCTAGTGTGTTTCTAGCTTAGTGGATCAACTACTGCAGTTAAATCCGAGTATAACGAAGTGTTGATACGTTATCAAAGTGTAGAAAAGAAGTGAAAAGTGTATCAAACAGTTACTGAGCGACATATTCAGCCAAGAATTAAACTACTTAGTGCTACGATGTGGAACACTAAAGTGATGGAATCTCTGTTAAATGATATACCGGAATACAAGTGTAGCAAATGTGGAAAGTGTTTCCTGAGGAACTACCACAAAAAGAGACATGAACTGGCTTGCGGTCAATATTACGAATGTAAGCATTGCAGAGAGGTTTATGGTACTGAACATCGCAGAGATGCACATCAAGAACGTTGTGGTAGAATTTCTGCCAAGAAAATCAAGATTGAGCCTACTAAACATAAACTGCTGTTAATGGTTCCTGATGAAGATGATGTCATTGAATACGAGACAGCTTTTCAAGATCGGCTGAAATCATATTTCATACAGTGTAGTACACGTCAAGATCTGTCAACGTATCTCCAAGAATCAAAACAGCGGATAATTCAAGCCATTCAGAAGGAGCTAAGGATTCACAAAAGTATTAAATGTAACATCATGACTGAATGTCAGTTTGTAAATGCTGTTGGAGATACTACTGATAAAGCCTTCAAAACGCAAAATCAAGCAATATTTTTAGAAAGTGACTTGGACGCCATCTTGGAAAGGAAATTTAAGAAACTTTGTACTGAAATGGAGGAAAGTCAACTTAAAGGAAGCAACTGGGCTTTATTAGCTGTTGACGGGGTTCGAGTTAGAATTAATAGGAATAATGCGCTAAGAGGAAGCAGTTACATTCCTCTACCGCCATCTTTAGAAGCGAAACAAGCCTGCATAAATCCACAGAACTATGAAGATGAAAAATGTTTCATGTACGCCATACTTGCCAAATTCATTCAAAGGAATCCTCATCGTGTTAACAAATATAAGGATCTTCAAGAGAGATATGACTTTACCTGCGTCTCGTTTCCTACGAGCTTGACTGATATCCCTAAATTTGAACGCATAAATAACATCTCTATAAATGTTTTCGGACTGGATGAGAAGAAACAAGTGTTTCCTATGAAGGTTGTCGATGAAGAACTGCCCGACCATCGTGACCTGCTTCTATTAAATAATGCTGCTGGACGTCATCATTACGTGTATATAAAGAATTTCGAGAGACTTATTCATCAACAAAGAACGAAACGTCAGGGAAAGATCTACATCTGTAAACGCTGTTTTACGCACTTTGATGATCAGTATGGACGAGGAGGAGTGGACAAGTTAAGTGAGCATAGAAAAATATGTAGCCAACACGGAGTTGCTAAGATTGTTATGCCAACGAAGGAGAAATCTATCGTTAGATTCAAGAATTATGAAAGGATGCTGAAATTACCTTATGTCATCTATGCTGACTTTGAAAGCATTCTTACTCCTTATCAGGGGTGTTCTTCTAATCCCGAAACGTCTTATACAGTTCCATATCAGAAGCATATTCCTATGAGTTTCTGTGTTTATGTCAAATCTTCAGCTACAATTGAAGGTTTACAGACTGATCTTCCTACAGCACCCTATGTATATCGTGGTTATGATGCTGCACCGAAGTTTATGGAATATGTAAGTTCTATCGCAAAGAAGATTAATGGTGTATATAAAACTGGCGCTCCATTGACTCTAACAGATGAGCAGCAAAAATCATTCGAATCTTCTACAGAATGCTACTTATGTGGTAAAGAATTTACCGGAGATAATTGGAAAGTACGGGATCATGATCATGTAAGCGGAGAATATCGGGGAAGTCTACATAATCAGTGCAATCTAATCTGTAAAACGCCTAATTATATTCCCGTCTTCATACATAACCTGAGTGGATATGACTCCCATTTCATTGTTAAGGAGTTAGGCTGTACTAGTGATAGAGTAGAAGTTATTCCTAGCACTGAGGAAAGTTACATATCATTTTCCAAGTATGTTGGAAATATAAAACTTCGCTTTGTGGATACCTACCGCTTCCTTAGTACCAGCTTGGATAAACTAGCAAAAAATCTAACAACATATCCTGAAACACTAAAGCACTTTGGAGCAGAGCAGATCAAACTTATGACACGTAAGGGTGTTTTCCCCTACGATTACGTTACATCGTGGGATGTTTTAAATGAAACAGAACTACCTCCAAGGGAAGCATTCTACAACAAGCTGAACACTGAAGAAATTAGTGATGGAGAGTATGAACACGCAAAAAGTGTATGGAGACAGTTTAACATTAAAACATTAGGAGAGTATAGCGATCTCTATCTAACTTCAGATGTTCTTCTATTAACTGATGTGTTTGAGACATTCAGAGACCAGACCCTAAGAACGCATAAAGTTGATCCTGCCCATTATTTTACATCTCCTGGACTTACGTGGGATGCAATGCTGCTGTATACGGGAATTGAACTAGAATTGCTACAGGATTACGATCAGCTACTCATGGTTGAATCAGGTATAAGAGGAGGATTATGTCAAGTTTCTCATCGGTATGCAAAGGCGAACAACATCTACATGGAAGAATATGACTCGTGTAAGCCTTCTCAATATATTACGTACGAGGACGCAAATAACCAATATGGCTGGGCTATGTGCCACGCCCTTCCTTATGGGGGTTTTGAGTGGGTTTCTCTGGCAGATATTAACCTAGAAATACTACGAGAAGATGACCCTCTCGGCTTCATTTTAGAAGTGGACCTGGAATATCCTACAGAACTTCATGAGCTGCATAATGATTTACCATTCCTGCCTGAGTGTATCAAGCCTAAGGATTCTTCTACAAAGAAGCTAATTCCACACCTTGGATCACGAACTAAGTATGTGGTGCATTACATGACCTTGAAGCAAGCCCTTGATCATGGGTTAAAACTGATAAAGATCCATCGTGTGCTACAATTTCGACAGTCGTCCTGGTTAAAGCCTTATGTCGAATTCAATAACCGGCTACGACAAGGATCTAGCAATGATTTCGAGAAGGATCTGTACAAACTTTTTAACAATGCTATGTTTGGAAAAACTATGGAGAATATAAGAAATCGACTGAATATACGACTTATTACCGATTGGAAGACATTGGAAAAGCTGGTTGCTAAGCCTACGTTTATTGATCGAACTATATATGGACCAAATCTGGCTGCAGTACACATGACTTCGCGAGAGATAGTGTTCAACAAACCTATATACATTGGGATGTGTGTGTTGGATATCTCAAAGACCTTGATGTATCGATATCATTATGATGTGCTATTACCGTATTACGGGCTTGAAAATCTAAAACTCATGTATATGGATACAGACTCTTTCATCCATAGAGTGACTACAAGAGATATATATCAGGATAAGTTACGTTTTCTTGAACATCTGGATACAGCTGATTATCCTGTCGACCATATATGTCATTCTACAAACAACAGGAAAGTGTTGGGAAAATTTAAAGATGAAGCCTGTGGAAAAATTATTCATCGCTTTGTAGGACTGAGACCCAAGATGTATGCACTCGACATGGATGGAGGTGTAATCAAGAAGATTAAAGGCATAAAGCGTAGCGCAATCAAGCAATACATCAACTTCGATAGCTATGTGGATTGCCTTAAAACCCAAAAGATTCTAAGAACTCCTATGAACCTAATCCTATCCCAGAAACATAATGTTTCAACAGTTGAAGCTAATAAAATAGCCCTATCTCCTCATGACGACAAGAGAATGATTGCTGAGGATGGAGTATCAACATACGCGTACGGACACTATAGTATTGCAGAATGTGTGCAAAAGGGGGCAACTTAGATCAGAAGATAATGGTTATCTCTGTAAGCTAAGCTACAGAATGAATATTTACACAAGTGACATCTATCCTACGACTCTCACGACGCCTGAGGAAGAAAGAAGAAATAATAACAATGGAGGAAGGCGTTAACTCTGCCACTAGGATTATATTCTAGTGCTGGTCTCCAGCCCAGATAAAAGAGGAGAGGCGTCTACCATTGAAATACAAGCTAAGTATACCCTGATTTACTTTATACAAACACAAGTAAAAGCTTGGGAGGGGATATCATAAGAGAATTCACAAAATGTCCCACATAAAACTAATATACAAGTACTTCAGTATCATTGGTTAGAGTATCAGACAGTGTTAGGTTTAAAGCTTCATAAAAGAGGATAGAGTGGAAGGGAAGTAAGTGCAAAAAATACAATGTGAAAAACAAATGCTTCAAAAGCAACACAAAGATAGG
Source organism: Mantis religiosa (assembly GCA_030765055.1). NCBI lineage: Eukaryota > Metazoa > Arthropoda > Insecta > Mantodea > Mantidae > Mantis > Mantis religiosa. The sequence goes on from CM060948.1 coordinate 35,016,884, forward strand.
TTAGGTAGTCACACCTGATCAATTAGCCTATGTAGCCAAACTACCAACGAGAGCACAGAACCAACGTAAACAATTAACTGATGCAACCACAAAAATGTATCCAAATTAACCACAAAAGCACAGTTAGGTTAGGTTTGCTTATAATGGGATGAAATAGTAAAGCACAAGTGTAGGACTTTGGTTAGGTTAAAGTATTAGGTTAGGTTAGCTTATAATGGGATGAAATAGATTAGGACTTCGGTTTGGTTAAAGTGTTAGAGAATCGCACAGTTAGGATAAGTTAGGTTAGGTTAGCTTAGGTTAGGTTATAATAGGATGAAAACAGTAAAGCATAAGTGAAAGACTTGGGTTAGGTTAAAGTGTTAGGTTAGCTTAGTTTATAATAGGGTGAAATAGTAAAACATAAGAGGAAGACTTGGGTTTTGGTTAGGTTACATTAGGGTAGGTTAGGTTAGATTAGTTTAAACTGATAGAAGCTCCGATTACAAATGAGGAGTAAACGTTTTGAAATGGTTAAAACCATGATGACTAACTGATGATGATGATGATGATGATGATGATGATGATGATGATGAAGAATCAACTGATGATGAATTAAACTACTGCAATTCAAATGCAGTCTAAGTCAGCTAAGCACATCTTAAAGACAGTAAATGTACCCCGAGAACCTCCTAAATAATTGCCAAGCCACTAAATGCATCCCTAAAGACTCTAAATACACTCCCCAAGAAACGTGTAAATTGAATCAAAAGCCACCAAATAAACTCTAAAAACCTCTAAATACACTCTAAGAACGTCCTAAATGCATGCCAAAGTCGCTAAGAACGCATTAAATATCTCAAAATTACACATCAAAAAAGCTCCTAAATGCATTTCGAAGCCATTAAATCGCTCCAAAAAGCCTCTAATTACGTCTCAAAAGCCACTAAATACAACAGAAAGACGATAAGTACGGCTCAAAAGCTTATAAATACATCAGAAAGTCAGTAAGTATGTCCCAATAGCCTCTAAATACATCCCAAGAAGCTCTAAATTACACCATAGAGTCATTAATACACCGCTCAGGACACTAAATATGTCGTAGAAGTCTCTAGATACACCCCCAGAAGCCTCTGAATACCCGAAAAAAAAAACAAAAAAATATGCCCTAAAAGCTCACAAACACAGCAAATGTCTCTAAATACAACTCAAAATCCCCTAAATATAGCAAAAGACACTAAATGCACTCCCCTAGACGCGATACCTCCCAAAAGCCTCTATGTACATCGCCAGAAGCTCTAAATACTTCAAAAAGTCTCTAATGCGCTCCAAAAGCCCCTAAATACATAAAAAGGACCTTAAATACATCCCAATAAAGTCCTAAATACTTCAAATGCCTCTAAATACGCCCCAGCAAACGCCCTTGAATACACGATAAAAGCTTCTAAATTCTGCAATAAGCTGGTAAATACCTTCCAGAAGCTCCTAAATACACCAGAAACGGGCTAAATGTACCCCAAGAAGCCCTAATACTTCAAAAAGCTAGTAAATACGTCGCAAAATCCTTTCAATATGCCCCAGAAGCCCTTAAATAACAAACAAAACCACGCTAAATACGCCCCGAAAACCTCTAAATATAGCAAAAATAAACTAAATAGGATAATAAATTCTTTAAATACATAGATTGCGCACGGCCGCCATCTTGCCCATAAACTGTGTGCTCGTTCACTCTTATTTAACCTACTGAGTGGCTTAGGTGGTAATGCTTGGTCATGCATTCAGGAGACTTCCGGATCGATTCTGTGTGAACCACTAATCACAGGTTTCTCGTGGTTTTCCTTGGTTACTATGCGTATTCTAGGCTTTATATCACTATTATGTACTCTCGGTTATTTCCAGGGTCTGGAGAGGCTGTAAAAGATGAATGTGATTGAGCTGTGTGGCGACATTTGCACTTTGTTGCTTGTTCTACACGTAGGTGTGCAATGTGATCGCCTATCCCCCTGGGAGGGACATTGTTGATATCCCTGAGGCTCTCAGTTGCAGCAATCTTCAGCCTCTAGCTCGATTACCCGCTAGTACTGTCACCTCCTCCCTCTCTCTTTCCCTCCTTTCCACCCACCCGGTGTTTGACTTAGTGACCTTACTATAGGCTTACTGGGGAATCGCTTCCAGTTGTATCACTCCTATTTATACCACACTTATGCTTCAAAATATATTCATCCTAGAAATTTGAAGGCATATAAAGTTGACGTATTTCTTTTTTTTTAATTTACGTCCTCCAACATTAACTCATATCGGACGATGAGTGAAATGGATGAAACGATGCTCAAATGAGCCCAGGGTTCACAGAACTTAGAGTTACCCGACATTCGTCTTTCAGGATAAGGGAAAATTCCGGAAAAGACCTTATCCAGATAACTCACCCTAACCGAGATTCGAACTCGGGACCTCTTGAAAGTGAGGCAGACACTCTACCATCTATGCTACCGAGGCGGGCTATAAAGTTGACATTTTACGACTTCTAGTAATATTTGATATTCCAGGGTTTTCTCTCCTCAGCCTTAAACGAGCGAGGTGGTTCCGCAGCAACGCATGAGGCTCGCATTTGGGAGACTCTGAGTTCGATCTTTAGTGGCTCTCCACGTGAGGTTCTCCGTGGTCGGCTAGTAGAATACTGGAATGGTTATCCCCTACCGGGCTCTCTTCTCTCTTTTACGCTACAGAACAACTGCAAGGCTGTGTTTAGCTCGACGGTGGGCAGATGGTGCAGAGACTGGCGATTTGAAAGGTCTAGGCTCCGCCATGGGGTGCCAGTTCAAGCCTCCACTACCTAGTCCACCTTTCATGATTCCTGCTGGAGGAGACCTCAGGGTCACACTCCGGCGGTTTGGGCGGTCGATGCGACGGCTCTTTTTCAAAAAAACGCGCCAGCTGTATGTTTATTTGTGAAAGTATATAGCATTAACTACTCCACTAAAGGTATGAATTCTTTTAAGTACTTCTAAAATCATTAACTTAAAACAAATAATCTGCTACATAGTTTTCTAGAAAATACGTTTTTTTTCCCTCGAATATTGTACTTTTCTCCTAAATTAATTAACGCAGAGCAGTTAAACATGTCTTCTAAAAGTGTAAGCAATCCTGCGGAGCACTTCAGTGATATTTTCAAAATGATAGCTTCGTTAATTAGGAATAGCAATTGATTTAATGACTTTTATTTAAAAACTATGAAATTGGAATTACATAAGCCAACGACTTACTAAAACTTTTACTGCGTAGTGCTTATCATCAACGCATAAGGAAACTAACCACAATTCTGAGAAGATGTACTCGAGGACCTCCCTCCCTCCCTCCCTCCCTCCCTCCCTCCCACCCTCCCTCCCTCCCTCCCTCCCTCCCTCCCACCCTCCCTCCCTCCCTCCCTCCCTCCCTCCATCCATCCACGCCTTTCAATGCAATGGTCATATCGGCGGCTGTTCTCCTTTGGAACATATTGAGGGTATTAGCTCGTATTCGCTAAGTTATAATCATCAGATCACGCACACATTCATACTTACAGACTCTGGGGAAGATGAGAAAATATCTTGGTTGGAGAAAAATCCCAACCCCCTCTGCCCGGAAACGAACCCGGGACCCCTAGCACGACAGGCGCTCTACCGGCCAGGCACCTATCTAGATATCTTTAGATGAAACTGAGGTGAAATAAAACGCATGTCTTAAAGTGACAATGTGTTTAATTTCCGTTTTATGCAAATTTTACAATATTTATATGCGCAGATTATTTCAGTCAAAATATAAAACAAGTAGTTGTAACCATAGTAACAGTAAATCGATAGTTCAAACTATGAAATTAATTTTTTATAAACAAATTACTTCATATCTTTACAAACACACAGCCAAATTCATCCAGTAATTTATGTACGGGTAATTGTGGTATATTTTGTTTACTAAAATGTTTATATTATTGTCACCAATTGCATTTTTGTGTTAGAACCGCCGCAAAGCCAGAGCTGTACGCGTGGGCAGGAAAGAAAGGGACAAAGTAGGGCGCAGAGCTGAACGCTTGACGGGAGAGAGAAAGAAAAAGAGAGAAATCTGGAATATTACGCTTTTCTGATGCCGTCGCGATTGTTATCGAATGGCCTACTGCATTGTAGAATAATGACTGGGAGGTATAAATAGCGGCAAAGTGTTGGAAGGGTCAGTCTTTGTGTTGTAATTGTGTGAGTTGTGTGATGGTGGACATTTGAACTGCACCGCAGTAATTCTTTTGTTTGTTTAAGTGTGGCGGAGCAACGAGACGACCTTGAAGACTGCTGTTTGTCAATGTCTTTTTGTTGCTGCAAGGGTTGTATAAAATTTCTGTTTACTGCAATAAAGGGTGTTTCAAAGTTCTGCAAACCAGACTTTTGACTCTACCCATCCCCGAAGTCACATTATTGTAACTTAAATACTAAAATGCTTGTATTCTTCTCTTTGTATATATAGAACACCTGAATAAACTATTTTTGCGTTTTAAGATTATAAATAAAATAGGTATATGAGATTATTTGATATATTCTATGTTGGTATTTCGAAATGTCTAAATAAGTTGTCTGATGGAGATGGATATAACTTATTCTAAAATTGAATAATGAGTTTTATAATTCACCTTGGTATATTTATTACTTTGAAATAAAATAGAAGCAATTTGGCTGATAAAGAATTAACTATAACGTCGACATTTGCAGTTGGGTTTGCTAAATTATAGCCGTAAGTTACCTTTAAGCCATGCTTGCATTAAAGGCAATGAGGCAGAAATGAACTTTTCTAATAGCATTATATCGGCTTCAATCTGTCCTTTGTCACTAGTAAGCAGCTTAAAGTCAGCAGACACTTCGAGAATACAATTTTAATACTTTGGTAGATGCTGATGTTCATCTGGCCCTTAGTTAATGATAGTTCACAAATGTTAGAGCATCTAATTGTTTTCCAAGCGCTATTTATTTAATCACGATAAAACCAGCTATTTTTTCCGAAGAAGCTATTAAAACAGAAACTAACAGGGACATTGTGCTCCATAAAACGTAACTTTTATAACTAAATACGGAATTCCATTCATGCTTGGCATAAGATAGCATTTTAACTCTCGCTTCAAGTTACGAGGAATCTCATATCCGGTGTAAATGGCAAGATGCTGTGTTTTTGGTGTATTTCGTTAGTAATTCAAGAATTTATCTTCCACATAACAAGGCGCTCTTCGGCAAGTAAAAGGTAGCATAAAACAGAATGTTACGATGCGAAAGGATGAAAGGGACGTAACGTTAATCCGTAATTCCAGACACATTACCATATCTAGAGGCATGTAAACGTTACGTGAGTACAAGCCCTGAATAAATCACAACGAGTGCGATAAGGGCTGAGTAGAGCACTCTATGGAAAAGTTAAAATGTGCGTGTACTCCATTTTCTTGTGTGGTGAACTGAAGGACGGGATTTAAACTTGGTCAGAAGCGAAAAATAAAGTGTTTTAAGCATTTTTTTTCCACTTAGAAAGCTCGGACACGTTTTTATTCCACCAAGAGATTTATATTTAACCAGGGATCCCTAAGGGAAATCTCTACTTTTATCACAAACAGAAATGAAAGTCTTAAGTGCACGCTTTTCTGAAAAGATACCTGCAAAAGTTAACTCAGTTATTAAAGTAATTGTTTCAAATCCGGTTAAATAAATAAAGAAAAATGCTATTTATTAACCGAGTTTAAATCAGAATATGTGATTGAAGGGAACCTAAAAATGCCTGCAAGTTCATAAATTTGATACTAGTGTACAATTAAACAACATACAAACTTGATTACATATAAATGATTTGACTTAAGTGCTTCCTTTAGTACAACACTAATAGAAAGTAACGACGATGCCACACTGGGTTTCAGCAACAGCAACTTACTAAATCTAGAAATCTATGCAAATTTAACCTCTAATATCGTAGCACAGTATATGAATGATATCAGGCTGTGTACTAATGCACAAAAAAGCGAATTAATATTATTTTATTTTAAGAGACGTCCTTTCGAAATTCAGTTTAATATAGGCAAGAGTCTAGTGTGTAAAAAGTGTAAACATTTTAGGTTTAATCCTTGATGACAAGTTAACTTGGAACAACCACATTGAAGAACTAGAAAGTAAATTAATCTCAGGACTTTTTGTGTTGCGATATTTAGCCAAATTTCTCTCAGCAGATACTAGTAAGTTAGTGTATTTTGCATTAATATATTCACACATTTTTATGACATCGAGCTGTGGGGACACACTTCCAAATTAAACTTTAACAGAATTTTTCTCCTACAGAAACGAGCTATCAGATACCTGGAAGAAATAACACGTACGAGTTCTTGCAGGCCGTATTTTAAAAAATTAAACATAATTACTCTTCCCTGCATATTTATTTTGCGAACACTACTTTTTGTACATAACAGGAATATAATCTCCACAAATTCCGATGTCCACACATATGAAACAAGGGGAAAGAATAACTAGTTAAAGGTCACAGGTTAAAACTTTTTGAACATAAGTCCCAATACTTTGGTCCAGAACGACTTAATAAGCTTCCGGAAATCCTAAAATATACTGTGTCAACTGCTAAGTTTAAATCTAAACTGACTAAATTCTTGCTAAACAGAGCCTATTACAGTATAGATGAATATTTTGATGACAATATATATATATATGTGTGTGTGTGTGTGTGTGTGTGTGTGTGTGTGTGTGTGTATGTGTGTGTGTGTGTGTGTGTGTGTGTGTGTGTGTGTGTGTGTGTGTGAGAATGAATGACAATTTTTGACAATGTTTGTAAAACATAATATCAAATGTCTGTATTATGTTATAGTGAACAATAAATTGATTGATTGACGTCCACCGAACTGCTATGGGAACACCGTGAATATCCATCAAATACCACCACATGTCTTCTACACGAGCCTACAATAATTTTTACCATATTATCGCAAGCTTTGTTGCGGACGGTGTACACAAAGAGACAGATAGTGCAGCGCGGAGATAAAAAGCTTGCCGAAACAGATAAAGATAGATAACTGTCTGTTACATAAAATACCGGTAATTTCTCGAACAGTGAGCGTAGCTATAAAAGAAGCCGCGGATCGCCAGTGAGGGAGAGTCGTAATTGGAACTGAAAATCGTCCGGCTGCAGCTGTGTTTTGAAAGTGAATTGTTTGTTTGTGGTCAACGTCCTTGACGATTGTATTTCTACATGTTACGTAATTCTGCTAGTGTACGCGTTGTACAAAGTGTGTCTCTACGGAAATAAGGAGCAATTTGACTTTCTGCAAATGGGACTTTTAACCTTATGAACCCACAAAGTCATAATATACCTACTTAGCACAGCATGTGCTTTCTTATCCAGATAGTCTCCGAGTTTGGGCTTAGAGGTTTAGCCAACTGCACTACAAATTCGAAATGAGCTAGAAATAGCCTCCAGTACCACAATACCTACAATATTGTCGCGGCTGCGACGTACACAAAAGGTTCGGCGCAGAGAGATAAGGGACAGATAGTGCCAGGCGGAGATACACAGCTTGCCTAAGCAGATAAATATAGTGCGTAGATAAAAGGCATGCCAACACAGATAAAGTGAGGTAAACTGAACATTCTAATGACATCTTGGTTGATAGAGAACAGTCGATTTCTTGCTTCTTACTAAATATTTCAGAAAAGTCTAGAATTATCAATGCAGGTATATATGAGGCGATACGCCAGCGGAGTAATCGTAAACAGAGTAGTAGTTGTAAACAGTCGTAATGAGAGAGTGGTAATTGGAACCGGTGTGTGTGTTTTGGAAGTGAAGTCTTTGTTGTGGTCAATGACCTCGGAAGATTGTATTTGGGTGTTACGTAATTCTGCTAGTGTACAAAGTGTATTTTTGCGCAAATAAAGTTTGATTCTCTGCAACTCGGACTTTTAATTATAGGAACCCGCCAATGTCACAATATCGTTCGATTTTGATACCGGATTTCATTCGAAAATAAGAGCGTAAAAGGCGTAAGCACGGTTTTCTTATTCCTACGTTTGCCATGCAAAGAACCGGAGGGTTATACATTAAAATGTGTCTGTTTGGTATTTAAAAAAATTTACGTACTTCAATTTTTTGACAAAATTTGTTGCAATATATCTAAGCATTTCCAATTAATAGATTTTCTTTTAAAATGGCTTTAGGATTGGGATTTCATTATGGAGGGGATTCGGTATGTAGGCCATCATACTGGGCCCATTGTTCTTATGCCCCCAAGTGGGGCACTTACGGGAGGAAGGATGAGGCGAAGGAGGCTGAGGGCGGCCGACACAAGGAGCCACGACAGTACAGAGGGCAGGGTCCCTAAAGCTTACTTCGATAGAAACTGCCCCCGACAGGCCAGGACAACGGGCACGATCAGCTACTGCAGGACGGCAACGTGCCCAGAAAACAAGCCCTAAAGGTCCCTGGCTGGCGGTCCCGAAATGGTCCCAGCAGAGACCGGCAACCAAATTACCGGAGGTAATTACCTCCGAATTACCGAATTAACCGAGTTACCGGAGGTTGCGCGGAAAACGGCAACCGACCTACTGGAGGAGGAAGTAGCTTTCCTCAGAACATATCATCCCACCATGCACCGCCGAGACTCCCACCAACACTTCTACCCTGAAAGAGATCACCAGATGAGAGGTGATGTTAAATGTTAATGGAGATGAAATGTAGGGACAGGAAATTCGGGGGATATAACTAATCCACCAAGCATTCGCCTAGCGACCCGGGAAAACTCCCGAAAAAACCCATGGGTCAGGTAGGTCAGCCACGGGAATCGAACCCGAGCCTCTCAAATGCGGGCCACAGATGAAACCGCTTGAGCCATCCCGCTCGGTTAAAATGACTTTACTTTCTACATAATGAAGTAGCTGATGGAAGTGTTGTCCATATTCTTTAAACCCCTTCAAGGTTTTCTTTTGTTACTAATATCCTATACACTTTGCAAAAATAAACACAACTGTAGTTATAGTCAGAAGGTACACAATCCTCCAGGCTTTCACTGACGAATCGTACTGTATTTTTTATTTTACTCCAGATGTAATCCCCTTTTCTTAGGGAGTACGTTGTGTTAACAGTATGTGTAAAATGTGACACTATGGAACTGACCTTGTTTCCAAGTTTCACTAAATGACAACAATAACAAGAAACTTCTTGTTGAATTACCAAGAAGGTGTTGCAAGGCATACAGGAATGACAATTATCTGAGAGTCTATTCAAGACATATTAACATCAGCGCCAAGAAAACAGATAGGAATGAGTTTTCCAGCCCACACCGGCACATGGTTGGTTAGGACAGAAGACAGGCCAACAGAAGTTAACACCATCAAGATGCAAATGCTTATCTGAATTTTTTTAAGTTAATTGGTGGAAATCAATTATTTCTTCACAGTAGCCGTATTTAGGCTAAGGTTTTATAGGCCATGACATTGAATATTTAAAGTTGACTCTATCCCTCCAAAACTTATATGAATATCTCCTTCCCTCCTGCCTCCCTATCGAGAGGAATGACTTAAGCGGTTTCGTCTGTGACCCGCATTCCAGAGGTCCGGGTTCGATTCCCGTAGCCGACATACCTGACCCATGGTATTTTCGGTTGTTTCTCCGGGTCGCCAGGTGAATGGTGGGTAGGTTAATTGCATCCTCCGAATTTGTCCCTCCATTTTCATCTCCATTATCATCTCACATCATCACCCTTCTGGTGGTCTCTTTCAGGTAGCACTGTCGGCGTGAACCTCTGCGCTGCATGGCAGCATGATAAGCTCTGAGTAAAAGCTTCCTCCTTCGGTTGGACGGTTGCTGGTCTCCGAAAACGGTTTCATGGTGTGCTGTTCCTGAATCACAGAAGTGTGGGATGTCCGTTGTCCTGGCCTGCCAAAGGAGTTTCCATCTAATAAAATGTAGGGGCCACACGCTCTACGTTGTCGTAGATCTTTGGGACGGCCGACATCTGTCTCCTCTCCCCTCATTCTTCCTCCTGGGAGCGCCCCTCTTGGGAGTACAGGTACAATAGACCGCGTTTGGGTCTCCGTGCCGAAACCCCTCTATAAAGTAGTCTAGTCCAGTTAAATCCAGTCCAGTCCAGTCCTGCTTCCCTGGATGTAAGCCACGCTATGCTTACTTACTGCCTGTGCAGCTAAATAACTATGACTCCTGCATATATATCAACGAGTGTGCTCGCATGTGTTAGTGAGATGGTTGTTCATGTGGCTAAGATACTTCAAGATGTTATTCAAGGAGTTCTGCGTGCATCAGTGAGCCCTACAACGAACGAGGAGTCGTGTGTTCGAAACTCCAATAAGAGAGCTGTATGAATAGAATTTCAAATTATAGAAATTTCACAGATCTATCACCTTAAGCTGTGTGTGGAACATAGATTATAAAATATAGATATGAAACACTCTAATATAGATCTAAGTACACGGTGTATAGAATATTGTGACTTTGTGGGTTCGTGAAATGAAAAGTCCAATTTCACCACTCAAAAATGTTCTTTATTTCCACCGACTTACAGTTAAACACTTGCCAATTACACAAAATTACGTAATGCACACAATTACGATTCACCAGTTCGTCCGTTATCGTTCCGATGCACGTACACAATTACGTAGTTGCTTCCGTTGCACGGCGCTACTTCACTAGCACGTCCAGCTCTAACACTGGCTGTCTGTCTCTCTGAAACCCTTTTTATAGGCATCTCGCCGTATTCTCGGCTTTTCTAGTTTTCAGGCGAATATTCCCGGTGATGGGAGAAGGGGAGAGAAACATCCAGGGACGGGTGACATTCTTTAACCACCCCTCAGTTAGTGACAGAGACTAATGGGAGGCGTGGCTCCGCTCCTTTTCGTTTCCTCACAGCTGTGCCGTTATACCTTCCGCTAATTGGGTGACAATATAGAACATTACATTAATAGTCATCACAATAGCTAAGGAGGTACCGACATGAGGCTCTTAGGAGTTGCTACCCTTTTGAGCTCAAGGCAGCAACTCCCTGCACTAGCCCTGTAGGGATTGATTGGCTACTCACTGACTCGTCCACCCCCTCACCCCCTCCTCAATCCCTCCATCACTCCTTCACCCACCCTCCCACCCACCCACCCTGCCCGCTTCGGTAGCATGGTAGCATGTCTGCCTCACGTTCAAGAGGTCCCGAGTTCGAATCTCGGTAAGGGCTAGTTACCTGGATAAGACTTTTCCGGGGTTTTCCCTTATCCTGAAAGACGGATGTCGGGTAACTCTGAGCTCTATGGACCCTGGACTCATTTGAGCATCATTTCACCCATTGCATTCATCATCCGATATGACTTAACTTTGGAGGACGTAAATTAAAAAACAACAACTCATCCATCGCCCCCTCGCCCACTCGCCCACCCGTCCGGTCGCCCCGCGCCCACTCGCCCCCCCACCCACTCACTCACTCACTCTCTCACTCATTTATTTATATTAATTGAATATCGCAAGTGAAGCATGGGCTTATTTCGAATTCTTGTCCCTTTGCTTAATGGCAGATATTAAAGTTTCACAGCCATTAATGCATTGTATAAGTCATCCACGTGAGCCCAGGAGATTAGAAATATCAATGTTCTCCAAGTTTCAGTGAAATATAAGTGACTTCCTTTAAACATCACACATAGAAAATACTCTAGAATATAAGGCAGTGTTTTTAAATTAATGTTTTGCCAAATTTGTTTACTTCTTTCTGCTGGGGTATAATTAATCTCTTTAGAGGTTATTTTAAGATACACCAAAAGTCAGTTTACTGTTCTGCAGGTGAGCATGAGAAAGCGGTTGATTTTGTTAACATGAAGCTTAGGAAGTCCAACGTTTGCATGTATCGAAAACAGAAGTTTATAATCATGCATATTACGTTTGTATTTCCATTTTAAGAATAATTATATCCAAAAATGAATACTGTGCTTTGTGTTTGTGCAGGTCTTCACTCATATTCTGAAAATTGTTTGTTTTTATATCAATGTCTATGGCAAACAAAAACAGTTATTTGTCACATTTCCTCCCATTCATTTCTTTGAATTGTATACATACAAAAACATAAAGCAGCTTTCATACGATGCTCTTTGTGAAACATTTAAATTTTCACTGTTATGTGAATCATGCAAGGGGAATGCAAAATTATTACGGTTAAAGTGATGTAGTTACTTTGTGTTCGCGGCTACAAGTCACGCTTACTGTTAACGTCTATTAAAGTCCTAGTTATTACCGTGGAGCAGTTTGGATTATAGCGTCGGAATGTAGCAAAATATGTTATATGTTAGCACAGCAACCAAAATAATGTTAAATAATTAAGTATATGATACAGAAGGATTGTCCATTCATTATGGTTAGTAATTATTTATGCATGTGTAGTTACAGGAAAGTGTCCTTTTACTGTATGCACAACTTTTACATTTATTATCTACAGGATGAAAAAAGAAACCTGCGTATATAAGCTAGTTTTTACATGTTTGTCTACTCTATAACAGATGCCATTGCTAGTTTGTTGGTTCTACAAATAACGTTTTTTACATGTTTGTCTACTCTATAACAGATGCCATTGCTAGTTTGTTGGTTCTACAAATAACGTGACATTTTAATATTCGTGTTTACCTAGAAAAATCTGCCATACTTTAGCACACGAGTTATATACCCCCAGCGACAGAGCAATAGGTGAACACCTATTATAAACCACCGACCGCTCGTTGTCCCCATGTTACGTCATTCATCGGAAACATTCGTAAGCTCAACCGACAGGGAGCCTAGCATTTATATTTTATTTAGCCTTAAAGGGTATACGTATGCCAATATTATATGCAGCACAATCTTCAGAGTAAGTGAAACAGTGAAACGCGAGTGGAAGTACTTTGTTACTGCATGAGGTATATTATCGTTTATTTTATACATTCAGATAATGAACGGAGTGTATAAATAATGTAATTTAACTTCGAAAACTTTTAAATGTGAGCTGCAGTAAAAAATATTAGGGTTACTGTAAGAGTCATACGTAAACAGCTGATCGTAGAAAACGTTCACACGTGTTTGTTGGCGGAGTGATACAACCGCACTTCAAGTCGGAGATACTAGGATAGGATAGATAGCATAGAATTGCACGGAGGGGATTCGGCACAGAAAGTAAAAGAAAATGGACCAGAATATAAGAAATGAAGATGGGGGAGGAGAGGGGCTAATTAAGTGACAATGAGGCATGAAGGTTAAGTTCTACCTGGCAGAGCAGAAGCCCAGGGTGTCATGTAAGCCAAAGTAGCAATAAGGTAATAGATGAAATAGTGTGGGGTAGATCAACAATTATAAGGAATAATGTAAAAGATTGTAAGAAAAAGTTACAGGAATAAATTATTCATTTATTCACTGCGACCAATCTTGATCTACTGTGCCTATACCAAAGTGGGGTATCCTGGGAACAAGGATAAAGTGAGAGACGGTGAGTGGCCGGCACAAGGAGTCACGATAGTGCAGAGGACTGGGTCTGCACAATTGACGAGTTGGAAACTCCCGGGCGGGCCAGTACAACCGGTATCCCACTCACTCCTGAAGCGGTCCACTAGACCAGCCCAGAGATCATCCTACCGGAGGAGGAAATGTTTATCAGAACCATATCATCCTGCCATGCAGCGCCAAGTTTTCCGCCACACTTCTACTCTGAAACTGATCACCACATGAGAGACGATGTGAAAGTATAATGGAGATAAAGTGGAGCGGGAGGAAATTTGTGGATGTAATTAACCTTCCCAGCATTCATCTGGCGATCCGGGAAACCCCGGAAAGAACACATAGGTCAGTTAGGTCGGCTAAAGGCATCGAACCCGGACCTCCCGAATGCGAGCTACAGACGAAACCACGTGAGGCATCCAGCTGGGTCCAGAGGGCGTGCTCGCCCACTTGCTGGTCTTTAGAATAAATCAGCCGTGTATACTCGGCAGATACGTATTATTAAACATAACGGAATAGCCTATCATCTGTATTATTTTGACATTATTTCAGAAATATATGAAAAGTTGACTGCTTCCTATGCAACTTTGTATATATTCATTTAGTGTAATGTACCTGTCTCAGAGAGCCACCTACAGAAAGGAATTAGAGAAAAACTACAACTAAAGTGTCTTATTTGTAAATATATAAACTTAGAATTCTCAGGCTACGTTTTCCGTCACGGGTTCATAAATTTGTTATAATTTATTTCCGTAGAAATACACTTTGGTCAACTCTTGCATTTGCAGAATTACGTCGCATATACAATTACAATCTTCCAAGGTCGCCGTCCACAAACAAATGCGTCCACTTTCAAAAAACTGCTACAGGCACACGATTCAGTTCCGATTACACTCTATTCACAACTGTCCTCCAACTAACCGTGGCTTCCTTTTTATACGAACAGTCACGATTCCAGACGATTGTGGAATGTTCTCTATCAATCAAGATGTCACTAGAACTTTATAGTTATCTATCTTTATCTGTTTCGGCAAGCCTTTTATCTCCGCGCTGTATTATCTGTCTCTTATCTCCGCACTACACTAACCGCCCTTTGTGTGCATCAGCCGCGCTTATCGAAACAATGGGCTCGCGACAGTATCTTCACATTCATGAACCTTAACTCTCATAAACTATAGTCCCCTGAAAAGTTACACAGTTTTTAAGTCTTAAACGAAGTGTATTAATTTATAATAGTGCGAAATATGTTTCCTTTTAATTAAACCACATGTTATAGAAGTATCAAAGAATCCTATTTTAAAGGTCCTGGAGTTACTACCCCCTTGCATTAAACCCTATTGTCCTCTAGCATCAACTAGAGATAATCTCTCTGCAAGCCTGCATTCAAGGCCTCACTGTTGAGCAAAACATAGGGCTCCTTTGGGCACAAATTTGCTCTCTATATGGGGAGGTCAGCAAATGGTACCCTGTTATGTTTTTTAATGTGAACCTCTGTTAGCTGTCTGTCTCGTCCTTTGAGAACAGCACTAAGGGCTGCTGAAACCATTAGAGACAATTTCCCTGGCACCTAGTGCTTCGTCCTGGATTTCGCTAACTGCTTTATGGCATTGCTCTTGGAGGGAGCGGTAATGATCGGAGGTTGCTCAACAAAGGGTGACACAAGTGCTACCATGAATACTGCACTACAATGACAATTTACCAATTTATATCAATTTATATCAACTATATTGCAGTTTATACAATGATGAGCAGTAAAAAGGATCAATGTTGTACTGAATTATATAATTCTACAAACTGAGCCAAAGGGTAGAAGTGCGAAATGAAATTTGAATACTTAGAAGTAAGGTTGAATAACAATGGGAAGTGGGGAGCACACAGGAGAAAAACTGAAGCAAAAGGAAGGGCGGCAATGAATGGAATAAGAATATGCAAATATGAGCTAGAAATGACAATCAAGTGGTTAGAAAGAATGTATGAAGTACTAGTTGAATCCAAAATGTTGTATGCAGTGAAGATATGGGAGGGGGGGCACAGAGGTAAACAAACCGTTGGACCAAAACTACATAAAGTTTTGTGAAGAACTACTAGGCTTACCAACATCGACACCTAGGGAAGTAGCTTTAGTAGAATTACGAAATACAAAAAGAAATGGAATAATAATGAATAGATTAATACAATTTTGGTATAGGTATTTGGCCAAAGAGGAAGGGGAAATTATGAAATTATGCATGAGACAGCAAAATAGATTAGATAACACAAATAGTTGGTGGGCAGAGATAGGAGGAATTATGGAACAAATAGGAATAGAAGATATATGGAGATTAGAGCAAAGGAATACATGCGATATGGGTAAATTGGTAAAATGCAGGATAGAAGATATATAAAGACAGGAAATGTGGGGAAGTCTAGAAAATATGATATCATTACAATTTTACAAGCAAAGAACAAAAATTGGGGACAAGAAACATATGTAGATTTCTGCAGTACACAAGAGAGAGAAGGGGTAGCTTGGATGAGAATGGGAACAATATTTTTATTAGGGATAAGAGGTAGAGAAAAGTGAATTTATGAATAGTGTGGGGGAAAAGAAAGCATGGAACACCATGTAACAGAATGCGAGGAGGTTGCGATGTGGAGAACAAGGTTTGGGAGAAAAATCGGAGAAAGTAGAGAAGAAGATAGCAGTTATAAAAGTGTTAACGGGAAAGGAGGAAAAGAAGGTAAGAAGTATTGGTAATTTCTTGCAGAAAGTAAAAGAAAAATGGGCCAGAAATGTAAAGAGTATAAGAAAGGAAGATGAGGGGGAAGAATGGGACTAATTAAGTAACAAGGAGACATGGGTTAAGAGCTACCTGGCAGAGCAGAAGACCAGGGTGTCATGTAAGCTAAGGTAGCAACAAGGTAAAGATAAGTGTAGGCAAAATTTGTAAATTGTAAAATTTTGGAATATGCACAATAAACAATCTAAAAAATAAATAATAAAATTAAAGATTTAAACTTACATATCATCTGTTATTTTGTGTTTGATTTGTAAAGTTCTCTTCGGTTGGCTGACTCGGTAGAGCATGGATTTTGCTTTTCACATCACTCGAGTAGTAATGCACTGAGAAACTGCACAGAAGATAAGCATATCGATGCAACTAGTTATCTTCTATCAGCGTGTTAGCAGATAGCCTAGCCAGTTAGATCGGTCTTCAGTACCTACTGCTTCACAGCATTTAATACTGCCTTACAATTCAGCTTTGCCATGATTAGCAAATTGTGTCTTCAGCTCACGGTTGTAAGGCTGATTGGATATATCTTCAAGTAAGATGGCTAACGTATTTACATAAATATATATCATAACAGGCGTGTGCCTTTTGTTTAGTTCACGTGACAACCCACTGAATATATTTACTTCCAGCTATTTGTCACTGTTCTCTCTTAATTTGATATCCAATTTTCGCAATTTCCTGACCTACACTGAACAGTGAGAACAAAATTTCCCCAAAGTGCAACATTCTTTAAGCCTAATCCAGTATCTCCTTGTTGATGAATATGCGAGGGTGGTCTGAAAAGTTTCCAACCTCAACATGAAGATGGCAGCACTTGTAAATACCATCGTTCATCTTTTGACAGTTACAAAAGTTTCAGCCATTTTGGACGATCAGTTGTTATGTAACAGTTGTTTGAGTGAGCGTTTTTATGAAAATGGACAAAATGGAGTATCGAGCTGTCGTTAAATATTTCTTTTTGAAAGGCAATATGTTTACGCAAATCAAAGATGAGTGGGTTCTGTGTACGGGGATTCTGCACCATCATTTACTGCAGTAAAATTTTGGGCAGCTGAATTTAAACGTGGCCGTAAGATTTAGGGAGCCGACGAACGTTCGGGACGTCTAAAAACTGCAGCTACCGACGAAAACATCGCCAAAGTTCACCAAATGGTGCTAGATGACCGCCGAATTAAAGTGAGAGATATAGAGGCTGTGAACATGTCAATAGGATTTGT
Source organism: Mantis religiosa (assembly GCA_030765055.1). Taxonomy (NCBI): domain Eukaryota; kingdom Metazoa; phylum Arthropoda; class Insecta; order Mantodea; family Mantidae; genus Mantis; species Mantis religiosa. The sequence goes on from CM060948.1 coordinate 35,034,354, forward strand.
TTGTCACATATTAATTCAAAATTTAGACATGAGAAAGATGTCCGAGCTTTGGTTACCAAGTTTGTTCACGTTAGACCAAAAATGTGTTGGAGTGAACATCTCCAATGCTTTGATGGATAGAGTCAACATGAAAAATTCAATGCCATTACCGGGATTTGAACCACGGATCTCGTGGTTTCCGTCCAGTCGCTCTTAACCTTTGAGCTACCATGGCCAACGTACCGTCCTGACATTAAATTCTCCAGTTGACTCATATATTTCCCCGGTAGACCACTAGGGGCTCTCGCATCCGAGATACACCTTTTGTGGCGACTTACTATTGTAAGTACTTAAGTCCCAGGCTTCATAATTTAACTCTTATTATTTTAGTTAATTGATGGAAAATAATCATTTCTCCACACTAGCCGCATATAGGCTAAGATATTTGATGGATAGAGTCAACATGGAAAATTCAATGACATGACCGGGATTTGAACCGCGGATCTCCTGGTTTCCGTCCAGTCGCTCTTAAGCTTTGAGCTACCATGGCCAACGCATGTGTATCTCGGATGCGAGAGCCCCTAGTGGTCTACCGGGTAAATATATGAGTCAACTGGAGAATTTAATATCAGAACGGTGCGTTGGCCATGGTAGCTCAAAGGTTAAGAGCGACTGGACGGAAACCACGAGATCCGTGGTTCAAATCCCGGTCATGGCACTTAATTTTTTATGTTGACTCTATCCATAAAATATCTTAGCCTATATAAGGCTAGTGTGGAGAAATGATTAATTTCCATCAATTAGCTAAAATCTCCAATGCTTTGTTGGCGCAGTTTGGGCGCAATAAATCCGAGTTTTGGCGCCGATTAATTACTGTAGATGAAACTTGAATACACCGTTATACGACCGAAACAAAAATACAATACAAACAGTGGATTGCCAAGGGGGAACCGAATCCAAAAGAGCAAAAACAGTTTTTCGTTTGCGAAAGTGGTGGCAACTGTTTTTTTGGGATAGTCATGGAGTTATTTTAAGCGATTATCTTCAAAAAGGAAAACCCATTACAGCAGCATACTGCGCATAATTACTTGAGAAGCTGAAGGCAGAACTTGCGGAAAGACGGCCACATTTGCAGAAAAAGAAAATCCTGTCTCACCAAGACAACGCATCGTCTCACACCTCAGCGGTTGCAATGGCGAAAATCCACGAATTACGCTTTGAACTGCTTGACCATCCACCTTACTCACCAAATCTAGCCCCAAGCGATTTCTGTTTGTTCCCTTATCTGAAATTGCTCTCAGAGGACAGAGATTTTCGTCAAATGAAGAGACAATGGACGGGCTACAGAGATCGGAGCATCGCCTGGAGAAGTGTGTAGAGTTACAAAGAGACTATGTTGAAAAAAAGAAAAAAATACATTTCTGAAAAATGTGTTGTATCTAATTAGGTCGGAGACTTTAGACAATCTGTGAATGTTATTACTTTCCATATACGTCTGAGGAAGTATCTCATTGTTTCTGGTATTTTTAACTTGGTACACGTTTAGTATGCTCTGCAATTAGGCCTAACGTTTTATCCATGGTAAGTAATTTAAAATATGGGAAATATTTTTTAGTACTTAGAGCATACGTAGCATTTCAATTCCGTACATAAAGTGGTCGAAAATATCGGAAGGCTCTCCATACCATGCACCCTTATTTCCCTACCAAATAAAACAATTTTTAATTTATTGATCTCATTCATCCTGTAGATAAAATTGAAATTCTGCATGCGGGGTGGTTATCCTAAAATTTTGAAAACATTTTAGAGGACTCGTCATGAACACTACCCTGAATTTTTGTGCAATTACAAACCAAATTTAAAATAGTAACACTATGTAAAATACCTCTAGGTATGTATAAAGTTCCAACTCAAATTTGTCTAAAGCTATTTGGAAATTATTAAGATAATACCTATGGAAGCTACTATTAATTTAGTACTGATTTTAGTCAAAGTTTAGATGAGTGGATAAATAATCCTAGCACTTCTGTACAGAGAATTCTAATTTCGTATTTGTGGTGAACAGATTATTTCATGCTTAGGGACAGAGAGAAGGAAAACGCGTTGCTAATAGGACATTGCACCTATGAGGGTCCCCAGCTCGTCATTATTTACTTTACTGTATGCATAGCTTATAGTATTGTCACTTTCTGGTGACGTGAACTATCCAGTCTTGTTTCTAGGTGGTGAAATCCGCAGAAAGTTACCTACTTACGAGGGCTGTTTAATAAAGAATGATCACAACTTTGTTTGACAACCTACCTTTACTCATCCTCATAAATTTGATGGTCCTTCTCAAAATAGTCTCCCCTGAATGCGATGCACTTGTCCCAGCGTTTCTCCCAGTCTTCAAAGACATGCAGAGAGATCCTTCAAAATCGCCTCCGCAGCCTTCACCACTGCTTCTGATGATGGATAATGCCTCCTACAAAGGCGTTTCTTCAAGTTAGGGAATAGAAAAAAGTCACATGGGGCAAAACCCCTACTATGGGGAGGGTGAGGTATGCACTACACGTTGATTTTTGCAAGATCTTCAGCAACAACAATGGCAATATGCGGCCGCGCATTATCGTGGTGCAGCATCCAGCGTGCTTCACAGAAATGTTGTCTTTTGCCCCTAATATGAACTTGCAATGTTTTCAGGACATCCCTGTAGTATTGTCCAGTTACTGATATGTGTGCAGGTACAACTTGCTGATAAACCATTCCATGAATATCAAAGAATGAGATGACCATAACTTTCCCAGCAGAAGCAATCACTTTTGCATTTTTGGAGGGTTGGTGATGAAGGAGATTTCCACACTGAGCTCTGCTGTTTGCTCTCAGGATGTAGCCAAGTTTCATCAGCAGTGATTACGTTTGAAAGAAACTCCGGATCTTCTTCTAACATCAACTTTAACTGCATGCAGACCTGCATGCCAATGTCCTCTTGTTCGGGAATCAACAGTCTTGGAACCCATCGCGCACAAACACGTCTCATATGTAATGTTTCTGTCACCAACTTGTGGGTGGCACCCAATGAAAAGTTCAGCATTTCAGAAACTGATCTTCAGGTAATTCGTCGATCCTTTCTCACAATGGTAGCAGTAGTGTTGATGTTTTATTCCGTAAGAGCAGTAACTGGAGCATCGGGTCCATCATTCTTTGAGCTTGATTGTCGCCCTTCTTTAAACATTTTAAACCACCTTGGAGCGGTGTTGTAGGGAAGAACAGACTCTCCATAGGCCTCCTGTAACATTGTATAGGCCTCAACTGAAGATTTGTTGAGACGAAAGCCTGGTTCTCACAGGTGGGAACCAGGAGTACCAACAATGAAACTATTACGGCGTGTTTGTTTCACATTAAGCTAACAGGATATAATAAGATTGAATTTTAGTACAGTAAATTATGAACGTAAAAATATTATGATGATTTTTTATTGAACAGCCCTCGTATTATAAAACATTACGGGAGATGCGCCCAGTACCGCACGGTGTCAGTATCTCGTAGTTGCCGATAGATAATAGAAGCTCATGGTGTGTATTTAGACGAATAAGTATTAATTGTTACCAACGGAAAATTTTCCCTCCTCTCTGACCATTGAATTAGAGGTTATTGTTTAGAGAAGTCATGTAGTGAACTGGAGCTGTGCTGTTAATAACTTGCTGACATTTCTGCTGACTTGTCCGGTGAAGAACTAATTAAGTATTTGTACTCATATTATTTGCTATTAAGTAGACTACACAACCACAAAATACAGTGTCGGTTTAAAAGAATCGGGCCGTGCTATGACGTTATATATACGCACGTGTGAGTTGCTCAGTACCGTACGATAGCAATGTTCCCAGTGCCGTACGCGAAGGTATATTTTTATCCCATGAAGTTGTACTGACATTAGATTAATTTTTGGTTATAGGCATTCCTGTCAACATGGAGGCCAAAACGAAAGGAAAATGGTTAGAAGAAAATATGAAACACGCAATAAAGAATGTGATAGAAGGATCAATGAGCCTGGGAGTAGCAATATCTATTGTTGGAACATTAATAGCGACTCTGTATAAGTTGATGTTGCAGGAAAAGGAACAAAAACAGAAGAACAAACCAACAGCAAAGAAACGCAAGACTATCATTAATACAACTATAAATAGAGAACCTAGCTGTAACTCTGTGCCAACGGAAACTGGAAATAGTGAAGAGTCTTAGAAGACTAAAAGAAAATTAAACGTTGGAACCAAAGCTAGTGTTGATTGAAGTGTTATGATAGTGTTTTATTTGCTTAGAAATCACAGACGAATCTTGGGTTCAGTGTGTATCGTGCAAGAATTGGGCACATATTGAATGTACAGGGCAAGAAAACATTGATTTTTATAGATGTGATCACTGTGTTTAAAAAATATTTCATTCGTTCTAAGACAATTTTATTTTTAGTGATAATCTCTAGAGAACGCTTCGAAAAATATATTATCATGTACCATGTTCTGTTTTATCTCAAAAATACAATAAATATAAGAATAATTATCCCGTGATTTATTATGCAGTTCCTCTTCCTTTATTTAGAAAATATGAATTTATTTACGTCATTCCGGTACTAGGAAACATTTTTTGAGATGCGCAGTTATCATTAATACTTACTTAAGTTTTTAACAGTCAACATGACTCGTGTTCATGAATGTTCATTATAAATGCTATGTATGTATGTCATTAGGTTCATGATAATAGTAACAGGCTACTTGTTCTCCATTGCATTTTGTTTTGATTTTGAAAAAAGCTTAGGTGTGCGGTTCTGGGCGCATCTCCCCTATGCTGGTTACCTGTGACATAATATGCTACTAAACACAAATTGAAGGACTGATCCGCGAATTGATCCGCATAGTAATGAGAAAAAAAAACGGCCATTTTATGCAAATATTTGTACGAAAGAGGTAAAAAGTATCGAAAAGCTTACTTTATTGCATTTCGCTAAGAGTTTGTAATCCCTAATGGCATTTCCAAGCTGAGACCTACATATACTATCTCATAACTGTTTAAATAACTTGATACCGGTAAGCCACAATATTTCATTAGTGTAATTTGTTATTCTGTGTTGCTCTAAATGCAAAGCATCCATAGGCATTCTTTCTTTGTTTTCCTTGGTCAAAATAAAACTAGCAGTGGGAAATAAGCTGCGCTTAGTGGGTGCTGTTTGCGGTTGTAGAAAAGAAGTGTGAGAGAAAATCTCTCCGAGGCAAAAATATTCCCTCTACTTAGCATTAACATTAAAGCGCCGCATAATAATATGACTGAGGGTAACTTGGCTGGAAAAAAAGCTTGATTAAATCTTAACCATGAATAAGGTATTTTGAAGTGTTATGCACATACGAATTTGAAATTAAGATTTGTAAAGAGAAGGCAACTTTTTTATTATTGTTCAGAAAGTTGAAAAAGAATTGACGATGGCTTAACGACTTTGTGGACATTAGCATTGAAATTTTATCTGGCTTTAAATTTTGTAATTTAGTTTACTAAAACTTTTGAATTGTGTAGAATAATCACTGAAATACGTCAAATTGCATTTCATAACAATAAATTTGAACTTTATTACGTATAACTTTTCTGTACTGTATTTGCGGATACAAAATTAAAACATGTCTCTGGACAAAGGTATTCGTTTGAGACCTTAGTTTAAAGATTATTAGAATTGTATTAGGTTTAGAAACACTATTCTAAAGTAAGAAAGATACATCTCCAATCCATGACTAATGATGATGGTATATCTTTAGGGTTAGTAAATGATTTTAAGAGATTTACTTCAACATAAAAGGGGCGAATAATTGCTTTTGGGGATGTTTGCATACATTATATTGTGAATTTGTGGGTTCGTGAAATTCAAAGTCTAGCTGCACAAGCTCAAAATGTTCTTTATTTCCGCCGAATTACAGTTGGTTCACTTACAAATCACAGCAGGATCACGTATCACACACAATTACGTAACGTTCTAATTACGCAACACACACGATTACGTACAACTCTCTCTAGAGCTGACTAAAACTCCTCTGATACACGTACACAGTCTTCCAGTCCGTTCGCTAGCACTGCTCCCCTCACAGCTGCTCGCCAAGAACTGCCTGAGTCGTCTACTGCAGCTGTTATATAGAAAGATCGCTGTTTCTGGAAGCTTCGCGCCTCGGAACATCATCTCGATTTTTCCAGACGTCAAGGGAAGGAAAAGAGACAGTACAGTGGCTAGTGATACCGCCTAACCATCCCCTATGTTAGCGCTACAAGATAAATGGGTGGGCGTGGTCTGAATGCCTCCTGTCCCGTACCCAGCTCCAGTTGGTCGTGCCTTCCGATAATTGGGTGACAATATATAAGAGTAGATTATATTCAAAGCGAAAATTGTTGCTTGGACAACAGAAGTTTGTGGTTGATCTTTAAAAGTTGTTGCAGATTCTAACAAAATTGTGTTTATTCAAGAGAAGAAGCATTACTTTTTAGAATCTTAGACCAAAAGATTTGTCTGTGGAACTTGACTCCAGAGGAACAGCGTTAAGTTTCAAGTTGCTCCACTAATACATTCATAAGAAAGCACGTAAGATTTAAGCCTGAAAAGAAACCATGGATATAAATATCTTTGTTAAATCTTATAGATGTACACTAATCATTCTCAGCCTTAAATGCACGCTTATAGATTTCATGGTAAACAAACTGGACTAAATTTAAGTAAATTGGTGAAAATGAGTCATTTCCTCACACTAGCTTTTTATAGGCTGTTATGAATAAAGTCAACCTGTAAAATTCAAAGCTATGGCCGGGATTTGAACCATTGATCGCCTGATTTCAGCTCAGTCACTCTTACCCATTGAGCTACCATGGCCGACGTGCCGTCCTGACATTGGATTCTCCCATTGACTCATATATTTCCCCGGTAAAACACTAGGGTCTCTCGTATTCGAGATGCACTGTTTGTGGCGACTTACTGATATACATTTGCCCGACCGGGGAATTGATTTCACTAAACTTAATTAAAAACTACATATATATAAATTTAAAAAATAATAAAAATATAAATAAATAAAGACAAAAAATTATAAAATAGGAAACACAAAAAATTTCTATTCCTCCTAAGTTAAGACCTGATATTCCGTATTAAAAATTAGTTTTAAGAATCATTCCATCACAAACGAAGCTCCAATCTCAAAGAAAACAGATCTCTTCCCTACCTAATATTAAAAGCTTACACTCGGCTGAAGAGGGAATCTCCCTGAACAGCCCTGGCATATCCCATGCCTAAAACCCTTTATTCATTCATTCAAGGATAGTTAATAATTACGGAAACCAAGGGCAGCATCATCACTGGTGTGTAAGAAATGCTCTAATATACATAGCTACAGTCGGTACATGCTCACTAATTTTGGGAAACAGTGTCCAGGTAATCATTGCCAAGCATTCATAAGCCATTAAGTTGTGCAGTTCCTCTAGAGACATGGAAAATTCCTGAAAAATCAAGTGTTGCAGCAATTCTTAAAATCATTTGTAAGGGAATGGAAGTTGTGTTTGGGCGCTTTACATTCGCAAAACTAGTGAACGTGGCATCCAGAAGTACAGTCAAATAAAGAAAGTTTATTCAGTTGCAATTTGCATTTACTGTAGCACTTTTATTTCCGCTGGCCCACCTAAAGTCACTCCTTTAACGCTTTGTGATCGTCCCCCCCATTTCTCTCAGCGAGGGGGGACCGCGTCGAGTGCGAGAGCTCTAATAGGAAAGATAAAGAGCGACAATGGGGATTACGCGTGACCTTGAATGGCCTGGTCAGAATGAAGCTACTGTATATAGGCTGACTGTATATATATGCAATATATACTGACCATTTATTATGCAACTGTACAATTGTACTACCGCCTTGCCCTTTAATTCCCTCTGAAAGTTAGCCTTGATTACGTCACGCATGGCCAGCAAAACAAGTATTCTCTTTTAAATTGATTCTCATTAACGTCCTCCAACGTAAAGTCATATCGGATGGTGAATGAAATGGGTGAAGTCATGCTCAAGTAAGCCAAAGTTCCTTAGAGTTACTCGACATTCATCTTTAAGGATATCGGGATAAAGCTTTATCCAGCTAGCTAACCCTGCCCGAGATTCAAACTGGGAACCTTTTAAATGTGAACCAAGCATGCTGCCACCATTCTACAGAGGTGGGCCCAACAAAACAGCGATATCCTCAATGATAAGCTGGTAAAGTGAGGGTTGCCGTGGATGAATTCACCCTTGCCCAGAAGACCGGCATTTAATACCTGAAGCTTTCCTGGCGACGAATATGCTACATTTCTTCTCGGGCAGCAAGCCAGGTGAAAACACGATTAGAAATCGAAGTTTCGGGAGTGTGCATTTCTCCCATCATCAGGATATTTATTAAAAATCTTTTATTTATTTTTAATAAATATCCTGATGACGGAAAAGATACACACACCAGAAACGTCGATTCCTAATCGTCTTTTCACCTGGCTTGTTGTCCGAGAAGAAGTTGACTGGCATTTGTGTGTGGTCAGATAATTATTTTGAGCTAACCTTTTACTATCATAACACTTGACCTTTGTACTTCGGAAATAATTTACAATTTTACATCTTTATCTTTGATGCATATTAGACGACTAAGGCTTTAGAATGACCATTTGTGGAATTATACGCTGAATAAGAGGCGCCCTTCTGGGAGATATATTCTAAGTTCGTGTTTGTTAAACTTTGAATACAGAAAAGACGGAACAGGAAGTGGAGAGGACCGGCATAGGCAAACAGTACGTCATTAATTATTGACACTTCCAAAAGGGAAGATGTTTGAATGAAAATAAGCTAACCACTTCCTTTATAGATAAATTTATTTTGTTTGTAATTTACGTCCTCCAACGTTGTCATATCGGACGATGAATGGAATGGGTGAAATGATGTTCAAATGAGCCCAGGGTCCATAGAGCTTAGAGTTACCCTGTGTAGGTAGATTCCAAAACAGTGTATTTCAGGCGATTTCCTTAATGTGGACAGTGTAGACTGTAGAGCATTCACAAACACACTTTCGTGTGCGACTTATTAGTTCATTTTCTACTTAACGCTGATTACACTGGGCAACAATGAAAATGTTTCGGGCTTAAAAATAGTGAAATTGCATGTATTTCCATCTGCTGAATTAAAAAATCACCATAAAAATGACACATTAGCTCTTGTTTTGAAGATAAAGTGACATTTCATTTTTTAGAGTGACGATTTTAAATTTGGGGGAATTTATTTTGGGAGTTGGGTCCTGTCAAATAACAAACCACAATCAGAGAGAAATTTTGGAAATTAAGTGATGCAAAAGTTAAGGAAGGCCTTTGTGTCGGACCACAAATAAGAGAACTTGTAAAGGATCCCGCATTTGACCAAATTTTGGAGGGGAAAGAAATGGAAGCTTGGGAAGCCTTCAAGAGTGTTGTTCGTGGATTTTTAGGCAACAAAAGAGATGACAACCACAAGCATTTGGTGACAGTACTGAAAAAAATACAGTAACCTTGGATGCAACATGCCCCTTAAGATCCATTTTCTCCACTCCAACCTAGACTTTTTCCCTCCTAGTTGTGGAGCTGTTAGTGATAAACATGGGGAGAGATTCCATCAGGACATCTCTGTTAGGGAACAAAGATATCAGGGCCGTTGGAATGAAGTTATGCTTGCGGATTACTGTTGGTCTTTGTATAGGGATTCTGCGGAATTCTATCACAAGAGGCAAGGTAAAAAACGACGAAGTCAATAGGCCACCACATGATTCTTTTCAGACACGACTATCTGCAAAGTATTTTTCCAGCAAGTTAGAACTCTTAGCATGTAATTACCAGTTAAAAAATCAAATGCACTTTCATTGTTGCCAGCATGTATGTAATTAAAATGTATCCTTTTCTCTCAATCCGTTAATATGTAATACTTCCACCTTGTGTATATCATAGTGAAGCAACAATATATTGGCGAGCAAAGAGTTCTACGTTGGCGTTACAGTTTGAAGCAAATAGTGTTTAGCTCAGGGTAAAGCAATGCGGTTTCTCACAGGGTATTCGTGGATATGTATGAGAAGGATAGTTTTAATGACACTGGAATGCCCGTTTCAAACTGGTTTAATGACTGCTTCTTTTATCATTACATCAAACTTGAAGTTGCCGACCAAGGATTACCAATATCACTGTTTAAATTTACTGAAGGCGGAATGCTTATTACTCGATAATAATTAACTAGTTACGTATAAACCGACAAATATCTTCTCTCATCACTTCTGGTCTCCCTCGACCAAGACAGCAGAAATGGACTACCCTAATCGGCTCCAATCCACGAACTGACTGTCCTCTCAGCTGCGCCTGAGTCTCTAGCTTCCACTTTCTCGAAGCCCTTTATACACGCAAAGATTCCCTTTGTGACTATTTTGTCAGGCCATTATTAAGAATCCAAAGAATGCCCCATTCAACAAAGTCAAGTGCTATCCCTTAGAATTCTGTTTTTCCCGTGTCTTTTGTTACACGACTCAACCAACTGCACCTGTTCGTGTCGTAACAAACATAGAAGACTTCTTTGAAATCCATTACGTTTCTTTACACATCGCGTCCCTTAGTTTCGGTATCAATAGAAACTAGGGCTAATAAAAATTTTCATTCTCATTTGTTTTTATTAATCAAAAATTAGTAAGAATTGCCTCATGTAGTGCTCGAAATATTCACAAATTATTTTATTGTTGCCCAGTGTTATTTTAAGAATTATATATAAGAAGTTCATAAACGTTAAGAGGTGAACCGTATCAGCCATAACCAAATCTTTTCAGCGGCAATGCCTGATGTCTCCATAGCCCGGAGTCCACAAACATGATACTTCTGAACGATAAATAGGTCACTGCTCAGTATTCTTCACTGATTTCCAGCTGTTTTTTTGTTTTTTTTTTTGTTTAGTTGTTTTACCTCAGGACATCTTCGTGTTATGAAACACCCTATTTGTGTTGTGAATGACAAATGTTTGCCAGAATTTGTGTTGCTAAGATGGCAATTCAAATAGGACACGGTTCCATATGCAAAACTGTCACTACTAAGGGTGGCAATTAAGGGCAGCGTCAATCACACACGCCTTATATTATTTGTAATATAAAGTTAAACGTACATATAAGGTACGGGCCCTGGAAATCGTGGCATAGCACCACAAGTAGACCAATGTAGGTCTTCGTGCTTCGGATGTGAGCCCTTTAATGGGGATATAAGGGGGAACTGAAGGGGGACCAGATCTGGGAGACGATGTGTGCCAGCGTGGACGGGGTCCTTAAGGATAACCGCTAACAGAGAGCTGGTACGTCAGTTACGGAGGAACGTTAACTGAACGCACACCAGCATTTCGGCGTAATATACCGAATAGAGTCACAGGGTGCTTTAGTTCAAAATAAATGATAAAGGAAGTGATGAACAATAAAATCATGTGTCAGGTAAACAACCCTTACCAAGCCAGGGAAGGCAAGAAAATGACATCATTAGCAGCAAAAGGAACCTTCAAAGAGTTTATGTATTTCCATTGATTTGTATACCCTTACAACACGTGCTGCCTTTCTGCCTGCTTCCTGTTTTTCAGGCTATTATTTTGGATTTTACCACTTATACTTTGAAGTTCTCTCTTTTGTATACGTTATATTGAGTCTTCGTTTTCTCCAGCGAGAATCAAATCTTTACAGGCAGGTCACAAAAACGGGAAGTCAAGGGTACTCATTACCGTAGGAAAATACGGACAGTAGGTATTTAGTTTCCAACAGTTGAGAGCAACTGACTTATTGAGCTTCATTTTTCTTTTTAATGCGGGAATAAAATATAGAACAACGTACTCTTGTTTCCTGTTGAATTCTTTTCAATAAAGCGCTTACTCAGTATGTTATACAGCTTCAAGAATGTTTTCACAAAGTTGATAATAAATCTATACTTCGTAGAACATTGATTACACTGAAAACAGCAGCAGATGAGAGGCAGTGGTTTTGAGTAAACAAAGAAGAGTAACTTTTGCTGAGAGGTTAGGCAAATAATCATGAAATTCTCTCTAAAGGTTAGCATTAGATGCCGCCCTTCATTTACATCGCAAACCCAATTTAAAAGAATAGGTTACAGAGGATTTGGCATTTTGAAATATAAGATCAAATTAGAACAGTGATTCCCAATTTCACCAACAGATGTTAAGACTATACAGGAGTTTAGCAATAGTTAAAACAAAAGTTGCATTTCACCAACAAGTGTTAGGTTAACATTCGTGTTAAACCTCTTGTTAAACTAACAAGTCAAATTTCTGTTGTTAAGTTCTTAAAAGTTAATGGAAATTAATTGTTGTTTCACGCTGGCCGTGTGTAGGCTAAAGTATGGAAAGATAGAGTCAGCCTGAAAAATTCAATGCCATAGCCAGGATTTGAACCACGGATCTTCTGTTTGCAGTCCAGCAGCTCTAATCATTGAGCTACTATAGCCAACGTTCCGACATGACATCAAATTCTCCAACTGACTCGTGTTTTTCCGGTAAACCACTAGGAGTTCTCAAACACATGAAGCGACTACAAAATGACGACTTACAACGTGTAAGTACTTTAGGGCCCGGACTTTAGAGTTAACTATTAGGTCAATTAATGGAAATTAATTGTTCTTTCATACTGGCCGTGTGTAGGCTAAAGAATGGAAAGATAGACTCAGACTGAAAAATTCAAATCCCGGCTATGGCATTGAATCTTTCAGTGTGGCTCTATCCTTTCATAGTGACTCCTACACTCGGCTAGTGTGAAAGAACGATTGATTTTCATTAATTGTACCTAATAGTGGCCCGATTTGAAGTCCGGACCTTAAAGTACTTACAGCATAGTAAGTCGCCATTACGGTAGTTGTCATATCTGTTTATGAGAACTCCTAAGTGGTTTACCGGGAAAAACACGATTCAGTTGGAGAATTTAATGTCATGTCCGCAAGTTTGCTATAGTAGCTCAATGGTTTAGAGCGGTGGACGGAAACCAGAAGAACCGTGGTTTAAATCTCGGCTATGGCATTGAATTTTTCAGTCTGGCTCTACCCTTTCATAGTGTGTCCTACACACGGCCAGTGTGACAGAAAAATTAATTTATACTTTCCTAATGGTAACCATAGACTCCTCAGTTGGATATCGTGACTGATTCTCTCGTGTGATTAAAGGGAGACTAAATGGAAATTACCAAATAATATTTTTAGCTTTATGTACAGTCTTACTGAGTGGAACTTTAGTTTGATGCATTTTTTCTTTTAGGTATTATATGTACATATTAAATATCAATTTTAAAACGCTACTATGAATTAATTACTTAATAGAAAAACAAAATAATTATGTGCTCTTATTAACTTTGGAGTGGTATGTTAAACTTTAGCCTATTTACAGAAGAGGTTTTGCTCTACGTACTGTTGAATATGGTGAATTTTGAGATTTTAATTAATGTGAATTATTTCCTTCTTTGCAAATATGCTCACGTTTAAGTCCCCAATTTTTGTCTGAGCAGTTTACTTATATAAATGTGCCGTTTTCTCGCAACCATTAAAATGGCTACATTGAACTTAGCGGTAGTTGTAATCTGCATTAGATTTAACCATTTTTTCTTTTCACTTAACAGGAATATCTAGAACTATAGGGGCAGTCAACTTGATTAGAACTAACATAAAGTTCATCTATAAAAATCTAACACAAGTTCCTTTACTCGCTTTATCTGTAGGTATTACAGCAACTATCTACTTCATTGTTACAAAGATGATTGTTTAAAGTAATTTCTGATACATTTAAATAACACGATCATACAATCTAAGACATACTTCCATTTTGTTTAGTAAATAAATTATTGGATATACACGCATCAGTGGAATTAAAAGTCTCCTATCTGCAACCACCAAAAATTGATGTGATAAAAGTAGCATCCCAGATAATGGATCATTCATTAACATGGTGGATATAGGTCTTTCAGTCTCCCTGGTTTACCTGAGTTGGTACGGCTCTTGCTTCTGGGGTAGGTTCCCTTATACCACGAAATTCCTGTTCAAATTCCCTGACACAAGCTCTACATAGTCGTAAATTTGTTTTAGTACAGGCGTTTAATAATAACGGAAAGAATAATACAATTTTGGTATAGGCGTTTGGCCAAAAAGAAGGGGAAATTATGCATGAGACATCAAAAAAGATTAGAGAACTCAAATAGTTAGTGGGCAGAGTTAGGAGGAATTATGGAAAAAATAGGAATGGGAGATATATGGAGATTAGAGGAAAGGAATACAAGCAATGTGTGTAAATTGGTAAAATGCAGAATAGAAGATATAGAAAGACAGAAAATATGGGGAAGTCTAGAAAATATGAAATCATTACAATCTTACAAGCAAATAAAAAGAAATTGGGGACGAGAAACATATTGTAACGCGAGCGCTAGAACACCCTGTGAAGCAGCTGGGAGCGGAAGGCAGGGGAGGTTCGGTTAGCCACACCTTCCCCTCGTTTGTCTTATAGTGGTGACAAGGCGGCGGTTGGGAGGAAAAACATGACTGTGCCGTATGTTTCCTTACACCTGGTTCTCGATCTTTCTGTTACTAGAACAATCCTGTAAACACCAGAAGGCGGGATATTCCGATATAAAGAGGGTTACAGACAGACGGAGTCGGAGTTAGTTAGTCAGTTGTTGGTTTGGTCAGTGAGTGTGAGTGAGGAGACAGTCGCAGTTCTTGGTGTAAGAGTTAGTCAGTGACGTGTTAATGAACGAAAAGATTGTGCAACGGAAGACTGTACGAACTGTGTATGTGTATCGGAGTTTATGTAATCGCGAGTACAAGTGAAGTTGTAACGGACGAACTGGTAAATTGTAATTGTGTGCAGCAAGTAATTCTGTGTAATTGGCAAGTGTTAAACTGTAAGTCGGTGGAAATAAAGAACATTTTTGAGTGGTGTAATTGGACTTTTTATTTCACGAACCCACAAAGTCACACTGGTGTCAGGAAGCGGGAAGATAACATCACCGAGCATTACAATCATGGACGCGGCATTGGAGAAAATTTTGGAGAAGATGATGGAAATGAAGGCGGAACTGAAAGAAATGAAGACGGCCAACGACAACATCGCCGGGAAGATGGAAGAAATGAAGGCCGAACTAATCTCGGAAATGAAGACGGCAAATGAAAGCCTCGCTGCAAAAATAGAAGCGGCAAACAACAACCTCATCGCTGAGTTGAAACAAATGAAGACGGCCAACGACAACATCACCGCAGAGATGGAAGAAATGAAGGCCGAGTTAACCACAGAAATGAGAGCAGCGAACGGCAGTCTGGCCACGGAAATGAAGGCGGCGAACGAGGCTCTCGCCGCAAAGTTTGAGGAACGTTTGGCCGGCGTGAGGGATGACGTCGCGAACCTGGGCAAACGGAAGGGTCAAGTAGACGACCGCCTTAATGATTTACAGGAAAAGGCCGACAACATCGCAAAACCCCTCACCCGCCTGACGGAGGAAAACCGGCCTTATGTGTGGACGGAGGACGCCGAAGACGCTTTCCAGCACCCGAAGGGGACCCTGTGCAGTGCTTCAATTTTGGGCTTCCCACAACCGGGTGGCGCCTTCATTGTGGACACCGACGCCAGCGACCATTGCATTGGAGGTGTCCTATCGCAGATCCAGGACGGCCACGAGCGCACAAGAGTGGAAGAGGAGGAGCGTGCCGCAGCAGTCCGAGTAGTTGTGGCAGTGCCTGCTGAAGGCTGGGATAGCGCAGGCCTGAGGAGGGAGCAGCTGGCGGACGCAGACTTGGGGCCACTCTTGAGGGAAGTGGACGCAGGGACGAGACCAACCTGGGAGGACATCGCACCGAGGAGCGCCACCTACAATTCGCACTGGGCCCAATGGGACTCGTTGAAGACCAGAGAGGGCGTGCTGTTCCGGGTATGGGAGTCACCCGATGGGAAGGCGCAGAGAGAACAGTTGGTACTTCCCCGGAGCAAGGTCCCGGAAGTCTTGGAGGAAGAGCACGCCGGTACTTCAGGAGGACACCTGGGAGCGAATCGAATGATTCACAAACTACGGCAGCGCTACTTCTGGCTCAGACTCCGGGCAGATGCTGGTGGTACACCTGGACCGCCTCGCACGCTACGATGGGGCTGTTCAGGGCAAACAGCTCTGAGGAGGGAGCAGTGTAACGCGAGCGCTAGAACACCCTGTGAAGCAGCTGGGAGCGGAAGGCAGGGGAGGTTCGGTTAGCCACACCTTCCCCTCGTTTGTCTTATAGTGGTGACAAGGCGGCGGTTGGGAGGAAAAACATGACTGTGCCGTATGTTTCCTTACACCTGGTTCTCGATCTTTCTGTTACTAGAACAATCCTGTAAACACCAGAAGGCGGGATATTCCGATATAAAGAGGGTTACAGACAGACGGAGTCGGAGTTAGTTAGTCAGTTGTTGGTTTGGTCAGTGAGTGTGAGTGAGGAGACAGTCGCAGTTCTTGGTGTAAGAGTTAGTCAGTGACGTGTTAATGAACGAAAAGATTGTGCAACGGAAGACTGTACGAACTGTGTATGTGTATCGGAGTTTATGTAATCGTGAGTACAAGTGAAGTTGTAACGGACGAACTGGTAAATTGTAATTGTATGCAGCAAGTAATTCTGTGTAATTGGCAAGTGTTAAACTGTAAGTCGGTGGAAATAAAGAACATTTTTGAGTGGTGTAATTGGACTTTTTATTTCACGAACCCACAAAGTCACAATATGAAGATTACTGCAACAGATAAGAGAGAGAAGGGTTAGCTGTGATAAGGACGGGAACAATGTTTTAAGAGGGATAAGAGGTATGGAAAAGGGGAATTTGTGAATTGTGTTGAGGAAAAGGCATTTAACACTATGTAACAGAATGCGAGGAGGTTGCAATGTGGAGAAAAAACGTTTGGGAGGAAAAATGAGAGAAAGTAGAGAAGAAGATAGTAGCTATAAAATGTTAAAGGGAAGGAAGCAAAGGAAGGTAAGAAGTATAGGCGAGTTCTGCAGAAAGTAAAAGAAAAATGGGCGAGAACTGTAAAGAATATAAGAAGGAAGATTCGGGGGAAGAATGGGACTAATTAAGTAACAAGGAGGTATGGAGGTTAAGAGCCACCTGGCAGAGCAGAAGACCAGGGTGTTGTGTAAGCCAAGGTATCAACAAGGTGAAGACAAATATATGTAGCCAGAAGTTGTAAACTGTAAAATTTTGGAATATGCACAGTAAATAAATCTAATCTAAAAATCTTTAAAACAATTGCTTCTCAGACTGTTACAAGCCAACAAACAGAAAGCTCTCTTGCCCTGGGCCATTCAGGTCGTCATAGAAACTGAGTGGGTATTAAACAAAATACAAATGATAATGATCAATCCTAAGCACTATAATAGGATTTAAAACAAACTACTTGATTTCTGTTGTATAATGTGCATATGTACCAAAATAACAGCTACTTTCCATAATGTACACACCAATATCTGTCTCTCAAATACTTATTTACTTCCTTTCCGGAAAGTACCTTCAATTGTTTTCTTCATATCCCTCAGAATTAAGCTTAAGAAGAACGTTTACTGTACAAAAGTGTTGGATATCATTTTCTAAAATGTGAAGCAGAATATAGGCACCCAATGAGTGTACTAAATTGTTGTTTACATCTTGGATTGAAATATTTTTGAAATTTTCACACATATTGTCGGTCTCAAGCTTGTTGTTTAGAAACGGAAACAGAATAGGCACTGCCATCTACATCCGTATCTGGTATTGTTACCCCTAACACTTCCTAAGTAGCATTGCTACTGTTCATAGCGTACAACTGAGGTGGCCGTGAGAATACTTCAACGATTGAGTGTCTATGGCTTTTGAATTTATGAAATACCACATTAGAGCTTTTATTTAATTCAGCATAATTTAAAGAGCTCTTGCTAGGGAAGTATTGTATATACAAAGTGCACACTAAAACTTTAGCAGATTGCGGCAAACCCACATACCAGTGTTAAATTAATTGGGTTCTAATTGGAGCTATGATTTCTCTTATCCTCAGGTGAATGGTTGTAGCAAATGGATTTTGGTGGTTGTTGGCTACTCAGTCGTATTAATAACACTTTGTTTGTTGCAGAATTATTTGGTTCCTACTAAGTTTGCTTATTGACTTGGATCGGTGACCACCTATTAGTAAAATTCCTGACATAAATTGAATTTTACTTGAATCCCTGGATAACTTGTTTAAATTTACTTCCGCGCGGTTTCTATTTCTTCTTTATACGGCGACTACTTTGCTCTAATAAACTTCTAATGCTGCTTCCACTTACGCTGGTTGCGCTGTTTTTAACATCCCTACATTTCGGACTTATGTATCTTCACTTCTCCTTCTTAACGCGCATGAAATCTTCCTTCCTGTCGTAGTATCACATTTTAAGTAAGTTTTTCTTACTTTACCATTCAGTTCGAACCTTATTTCTGATTCCCTCTCTAACTTTATTACATGACTAAAATAGCCACGCTTCGAAAATCTTACATTATTATTGGTTCCTCATTTATTTCGAATTTTGGCATTGGTTTGCAAAGCTCATTTAACTCATTGACGTTCAGCCCACCCTGAGTTGGGGAACGCCTACCCTGAGCTCTCTGTAACGGTATACATCATTATCAAATCAGAGAAGTAAATCCCTTTAGCGTTCATGCTCCGCCACATTTTGAAAACACTTTTGTCCCAACAAATTCCTGACTGGTGAATATTCTATAGTTCTCAGACATTGAACCTTTCCTTGCACAAAGAGAGTAACGGTCCTCCGTTCCTGCCTCTCCGAAGTGTGCAGATTTTTACAAGAATATTTTCTCTTCCTTGCCTGGTTGCTAGTATGTATGCTATATTAAATAATATTCTTCCCTTCTTATTCTTTAAGTAAACCGCTATTTTAATCATTACTTTATCCATTCTAATTTCATATTAATATAACAAGATTTTTATATTAGTTTAGCAAAGCATTTTCATTAATTTATCTTCTTTTTAATTATCTGATCTCAATTAATTCGCCGCCTCCTAATCGCTGCCTGATACTGCGGTTACAAGATTCATCCTTAGCTTGTCACACCTATTTTGCCTATTTCAGACAAATACTTCTTTTAAGTTGTGACTCATTTTAAAGCTATTATGAATATTCCTTCTGCTTCTGTTTACACGCAGACGAATGTATTTATGCTGAGTTTTCATTGGAATTCATATCTTCAGTTTTAGTCGTAATATTATTTGCTTCTGGTGAGTTGTGCCATATAAGTAGGAGATAAAATGTAGAAATAGATTGCCTCGCACTTGTACTGGCAGATGAGTACATTGTTGCTACTTGAGAAATATTAGCGCGTGCCTGCAAGAGGGTGGAGAAAGAGAAGGAAGGGGGAGAGAGAGAGTTAATGATGATGACGGTGCAATGAAGACATGAATCTATCTTATGCAGATGTTCCACAAGTTGGCGGACAGACTTTCCCGCACAAGGAAGTGAGTTGAACATTTAAAGGAGGAAATTAGCCAGCTGTGATAATTCTCGACTTATTATAATTTAAGTTATAGCCGCCCATTAAGGGAAACATAGAAAACACTTTGTTCGCAGAATTAGCACATTGCAGTTGCTAAGAGGGAAGTACATTGAGGCGATGATTGTGTGCGGAGTACCACTGAATGCAGTAAATATAAGAGAAAGACTTCGAATCTGAAATGTAAACTAATTAGTAAGTTATTAGCATTCTATGTTGGCGATATTGTGAATATATTATTCTCAGGTATTCATCATCATCAGGCACTTGTAAGAACTAGTTACAACTAAAGAATGTTGTGTTTTTGTCATTGTTTAGTCTGTTGTTACTATCATATCCCCTTTAAATGCTATATGGGGATGTGACTTCGATGGTGCTGTTATCGTTTGAACTTTACGATTCAGTTATTGTAGGTTTTCATTGTTATTGTGACTTCGTGGGTTCATAGAATTAAAAGTCAAATTTTTCGAAATTCGAAATGTTCTTTACTTGCGTAAAAACACACTTCGTAGCAGCAGAATTACTTCACATATCACAATCTACAACACCAAGGTCGAAGACAATAACCAACAGCGATCTGTTTACAACTCTCCTGTTACAACACTTTACAGCTGTTTACTGCTTACCTCTCGCGACTTAGAACTATCCGCTGGCGTGTCACAATCTCTTATATATCTCATGGATAAATTCTAGATATTTCTAAAACAAACCAGAAACCGAATAATCTCTATCAGTCAAGAAGTCACTAGAAATTTCCATTTACCTCATTTATTTGTGTCGGTAAGTCTTGTCTCAGTGATACACTATCCGGCTGTTATCCTTATCAGTTCCTTTGTGTAAACAAGACGCGTTTACGCTCCGCGCGAACCTTTTATATGCGTTGCCGCGACATTATGAAGGACACTTGGTAGTGTCAAGGTAGCAATTCCCATGTAGAATTTCAATGAAATATATGCTAGTGTTTCTTGAAAGCTAGACAATCTATCATAATGAAACGTTTATCACTTGTACATCGGTCTCTTGTAATTCAAAAACCATAATAAAATCATAACGTTAATAGTTTTTGCTCTACTGATATTCCAATAAACAGAAAGCTTTCAAAAATTTTCACGCATTTTCTTCTTTAGGTGCTATTTTCTCCTAAAAATTTAAAGTAACATTTCAAACTTTGCAATCGCTTTACAAACATGCCATTAAACATAGCTGGTAAACCATTAAGAAAGCTTAATCAGTAATAGCCATTTGAAAAATAAATAATAATGTACTCTATTTTTTAATGTTTTATATATGAAAATATTTTTTGAGGAATTTCTTGAACATATGACAGTGAACCTTTCACCAGCTGTTGAGAGCAGTATACTCTACGTATGCACGAAAAGTTCAAAGCACTGTCAATTATAGTTTTCTAGAAAAAAGTACGTAAAGTTTGAAAAAAGCAAGTTACAATAAATGCCAATAGAGGATAATGTTGTGTTTTTATGTAACATACAAAAAATTAAAAACACTCCTGGTCCATATTCTTCACCCCAGTTGTCCTGGCATCCTCTATCCTTAGACACTTCCTGCATTTGTTTTTCTGCTTCTTTTACTCTTGATACATCACTGTCTTCAAAGGCACAGTCTAAATTAAAACCTTGATCTAGTCCAATTTTCCTAAATACAGCTTACCTTTTAATAGCACCATCATTAAAACATATCACAGCATCCATCACACCAAATTTAATAGTTTTACTGCCAACTTTCACAGATTTTGGAACTCTTTCCCAGATTAGGTGATTGAAGCTATCGTTTGTGTTTCGCGTACGACAATGTACCCTTTCATATTATTTCTCTTTTCTCTAAGTCTTCTGCCCATTCTTTTTTGTACGGGTCCAACACACTCTTACACCCTTGTCCATATACCTTGGCTTCTTGCACTCTTAGAAATCCTTTGGAGTAACCATCCCCTAAATAATTCTGTTTGTTATAAGCAGAAGAGAGAAAGCAGAGTAAAAGGGGGCGTGATAGCCTGGTCGCTGTATTTAAAACCTCATTTAAATACACTCAATTGCTACAAACACACAAAACCTTATAATGGGAATGTTCTCCAAACTTTGTAGGTTCATACTAAGGAAAAAAAATCCATATTTTCATCCAAAATCACTACCAAGTGTCAAACTATTTTCACAGAAACACACACACAGATATATATATATATATATATATATATATATATATATATATATAGATATATATATAGATATATATATATCACATTCACTTTCACAGTCACACTTCATAAATAGTCCTGATTAAATGAAAGTTTCCACCTCCTGGTCGGGAACCAAGCGGGATGGCTCAGGTGGTTTCGTCTGTGGCCCACATTCGGGAGGTCCTGGTTCGATTCCCATGGCCAGCCTACCTGACCCATGGGATTTTCAGAGTGTTTCTTGGGTCGCCAGGCGAACACTGGGTAAGCTAACTACATAGCTCAAATTTACTCTCCTATCTCATCTCCGTTATCAGTTCACATTATCTCTAATTTCTTTCCGAATAGAAGGCTATTTCGCAGTTGCATGGCAGGATGATATGCTCCTGGTAAAAACTTTTTCCGCCGGTAGGACTGTTCTTGGTGGGCCGCTTCAGCATAACGATGGTGGGATTTCGGTTCTACTGACCTGCCGGGGAGTTTCCAACTGATAAAGTGTAGGGACCCTGACCTATGCACTGTCGTGACTCCTTGGGTTCGGCCGCCCTCTGTCTCTTCTCACCTCGTGCTCCCTTCCGGGGACGCCCCATTAGGGCATAGGTACAACAGACTAACATTGTAACTCCGTGCCAAGTTCCCTCCGTAGCATAATCCAATCCAATCCAATCCAATAACAGCTACGCCAGTGCGAAGATGTAAAATTTTAAAACATTAATCTGTGGAGTTTGTAGTAAGTTTTACCGAAAAGATTTTTCAAATTGATGTTATAAATTACATAATAAGTGACGTACATTATGGATATTTGATAAAAAACACATTCTTGCTCTGGTATGGAGTTTGTTGGATATAAAATCATTTATATAGTTGCCTTAATAGCCAGATTCAAAAATGAAATGACATTTTGGTATATAATATTGTTAAGTTCATAATAGTTAAAGGTGCTAAATATTTCAGTTCAGTGCACATATTTGAAGAACTGAAGAAAAGATGGAAATACAGTATTACATTTATCTCTGAATGGATATAGTTTCCTTGCTTGTAAAGGTAGAGTTATTGCATATTTTTAATGCTAATCAAACCAGTTTTCACTCACATGCAGATGCTTTATACTTGGAG
This sequence comes from Mantis religiosa, assembly GCA_030765055.1. Taxonomy (NCBI): domain Eukaryota; kingdom Metazoa; phylum Arthropoda; class Insecta; order Mantodea; family Mantidae; genus Mantis; species Mantis religiosa. Next base: position 35,057,192 of record CM060948.1, read on the forward strand.
GAAGTGAATTAAATAATATTATAGCATAACATTTGGTTACTTTTGGAATAACTGCAAATTATTGCTTTCCTTCTCTTTGTTATGGATATCAGATTCTTTGTATGTGTTGTGTGTATATGTGTGTCTAAACTTCTGAGTTATCGCTCACAAATAACTGTACTGCCACTGTAAAACTGGAAACAATTTTTATAGCAGTTTACTATGAGTTCTGCTACTGAAAATATTTACTTTTATTTTCAAAATGAATTAATATATGTTTTTGCACATCATGCAGAGCTTAGTTTGGGGAACACGTAACAAAAATGGTGGTTATAATTTTTATTATGATTAATAATAAGACCAATAAAACCAGGACTTCTAACGTGTGAGACTGGCATGCTAAAGATCTCTGGTTCGATTCCCGAAGACCAAGCCTCGTTTCTTCCACTCGATGAGAGAATTCTGGTCGGGTTACACTTTACTACGACTTTCCTATGTATCATCTTCGACTCCCATCAATTTTATCATACTTTCTTATCCTTACAAGTAAATAATTCCGATATATTTGGATTTATAATTTTCGAGGCTGCAGCGGAGAGCAGGAGTTTCAAGTTACCTGCCCGACTGGTAAAGTATGTAATGCACTAGGCAAGGTCTGAACCGAATAATGAAAATTACTGGATTGAACTTCTGCTTCCGCAACTTCCTGTGTAATCCTTATTTCAGGAATCTCAAAATAAAAGATCCAGATTACCGTTTTGCGCATAAGAATAACATAGGGTAAAATTTTTGTTCGCACTTGCCGTAAGATGAAACATGGGGAATAATTAGCGTTGCTAAAATGAACACCTCTACCGTCTCTGGCTCTTGGCTGTGAAGCCACTTAGTCCTCAGTGGCCTCTAGCAAAGACGTTGCATCAAGCAATGAAGGTAGTTGACCCTACTGACCTTCTCTCTGTCTATATCATGCCCTCTAACCATCCCAGGCCCAGCCTTTATAAGCCCTCTCATGCCTGTACGCAATTTCTGCTGACCGTACTCGGCTATAAACAAACAGGACATAAGGAACACAGAGAGATTCATATCAACCAAACACATTCACAAAAACACTTCTTTGAAATTAATTTGTCTTCATTTACTTTGCTTTAAAGGGGCTGGTTTTGCTTTAGAACTGATTGTTCGAATATTCGATTTCAGGGGACGAGATAAAGGCATTCGTTTTGCGAGTCACTAAATATATACCACACGCTATAGCAGTTGGCAAACCAAAACCCAGCGAGTTGGACAAGACCCTTGAGGGTTACGTTTTGGCCAGTTCGGCTCCCAAACACCAATTCGCGATGTGTGATACATTGTTTATTTGGATTCTGTTCTACATCCTCAAAACCATTTTCAAAATATTGGATTCTTGACATAAATGATTAAAGACTGAGGTAGCCACAGCATACAGTATAAAAAGTAATGCAATTGAGCAATTTGGGAAAAGAGTTGCCTCGATTGCACTGTTCGCCTTAAAAGCAGAAATAGGCAGATGGAAAAGGGTGCACTGCTATCAGAGTGTGTAGAATATTGTGTGTGTGATTGTAGTGCCTTAATACTCGCTTTCACAATTTATTTCATATGGTGGAATAGAAATAAAATGCGTTAGATATTAAAAAGGTGAATGTGAATATGCGTTTTTGCCGAATTTCTTCATCCAGATTTTTAAACGGTCTTATTTAACAGTTTTGATAGTGACAATCTCAAACTCCGGAAAGAATATGTACTTGAAAATTGCACCAAAATCACGACATCTTGCGTGGAAAGATGTAACTGGAATTTCCAAAGCTATATGTTCTAGACGTTCTCGGGCTTCGAGCCAGGTATAGTGATGTAGAGCCATCGACGTTTCGGGTGTGTGCATCGCTCCCATCATCAGGATGATGAAGGATAAGCAATTTGGATGGGCCAGCAGATATAGTTCATATAATATTTCCAAAGCTATAGTTTACCCAGGAGAAATATCAAAATCTTCAAATTTGCTTTGATATATATTAAATCGGACGATCAAATTATGTAACCTTATTTGGTTTAACTTTAATCGATACTTCACTTTTGTTTTGCAAACTATGTTGCACATATAAATCAGAGGGAAATGGTAGAAAAAATAGTACTTAGGGCAGATCAAATATAAACGGGATTTTTTTTTAAAAATCTATTGCATCAACAAACAAAAATACTGATGTACAAATTACTTTTCTACATAGTGTCCTGCCTTCGATACACATTTTCTCCATGGGATTGGCAATTTTTGGATGCCATCCTTAGAGAAAGAAGAAGGTCGGGTACGGAGCCAGTTGCGTCATCATCAAAGCGCTGTCCTCTTACGTCTTGTTTGAGTAATCCAAACAAATGGTAGTCGCAGGGCGATAAATCTGCACTTTAAAGAGGGTGTTTCATAGACTGATATCCAATGCATTATCTCCAGTTTTTCCCGCGTTAAAAGGTTAGTATGTGGCCTCGCATTGTCAGAGAGGAGAATGACGTTTGGGATCGGCTGCCGGCGGCGGTTTTTTCGATATGTAGCTTTTGATTTATCCAAAATGTAACAATAATAGGCTGCATTAACTGTCCTTTGTTCATGAAGAAAATCCATAAGCAAAACGACTGCGGGGTTCCAGAAAACGGTTGTAAGCAACTTTACAGCAGATGGGCATGCTCTGACTTCGACCGGAACTGTTTCGTCTCCTCGCCACCACTCCATGCTTGCTTTGCCTCTGGGGTGTAATGATTGACCCATGTTTCATCACAAATCTCAATGCGATTCAAGAAATCTTCTTCCTCCTCCTTCTAGCGATGCAGGTGTTTGTGAAAAATTTCCTGGTGTAACATCTCTTGTTCCTGGTTTAGGAGACGAGGAACCTACCTGGCAGACAATTTTCTGTAATGGGAGTCATCTCGGATGATTGTTTGAACACTTCCGCAACTTATTCTAAGGGCTAAACCTACTTTAATAATTCACTGTCCACCTCCCGTCTTAATACGTTCAAGTCACTATTATGTGTTTCAAATGGGAAGACTTCTCGCTTGTAGCCAATCAGAAGCGTTAGAGCCTTCACTGTTTCCACCTCGTTATCCCAACTCTTTTTATACTTCCCTCTCTCGCACACTTGCGAGTGTTCGTGGAGCTTGACGTAAGGGAATGCAAACTGAATTTTCCAAAGTTTTATAATAATGCAGTTGCTGAAATCACAATGGCAACAAGAATATTCGTATATTATGCAAATGTTTAAAATATTTAGTTTAAAGTTATAGTTTATGAGTTACTTATTTTTCTAATCCAACGAAAATACCAGCGGTGCATCCGTATAGCTGTGAATGTTACTTACGTTAAGAGATAATTCGTCATTGTCATTGTCTTCAACGTCTGAGTACTGCAAATATATGATGATAGGTTCCAAAATCTCGTTACGTGCTATTTCTTTCCAAAAGTCGTTTTCTTGTAGTTTATCTGATGTCTCACGCAGTTTTCCCAGTCTTGTTGTGTTCATTGTTAATTTCTTTGTGAATAAGTCGTTCAACGTCAGTCAGGTTAAAAATATTTCTGTTGCAAAATAATTTGAGCCCACATTAACTCTATTGGATTGTTCTAGCAGTAGTAAGGGGGAAGGTGGATCGCGTCTCATTGATCCAGCTGATACACGTTTTCATGGAAGAGTAACTGAATAATGCTTTGAACTCTCTGGAGTAAATAGAGATTACGAACCATTCATAAACAAAGATATAATGTGACCAGGCACGTTCTGCCAGACTAGCAAGAAGTGTATCGTTTCCTCGCATCGACTTTAACAAACACCTTGGCTTATTCAAAGTACATATTTCTTTTATCACGTCATGTCAAATGTTTACGTTTCAGTTCTGAGTAATTTCAAATATACGTTCACGCATACATGCCAATCAGTAATGTGCTTACGTCGAAATGCATTGTTATAATATAATGCTATCTACTTTATTTGTACTCGTATTAGGGAAACTATATGAGCTAACAATATGGGCATTTTACGGTTATGTTAAATACATTACTCTCTCCTTCCTCATAGATCAGTTTTTGAAAAATATGAATTTTTGTCTTACCGTTAATAGTATTTATTAGAGATTGATTAGTTTGCCGCTCCTCATACACCACTTAGGGGGAATGCAATACGACAACACCGCAGTACTCCGATTGGTTGCTCATCTAGTAGCGCTCAAGGACAAACACCTTTCCATTTGAAACACACAATATCACTTCTCTTATCGTTCGCACCTCGCTTTAAATTTACATAATACTGACGAAGTTGTTTCGAGCTTCTAGTAGTGCCACATGCATTTGAATTAATTTCATTTCCAGTGTTTTCCCATGTGACATTTTTCTCTTTTACATTCACTGCATCCGCCCTCTTATTTTCCACGATATACTTATACTTCGTCACCAGTTCAATTAATAGTTCTTTCTCCATCCATGGTAAATTTTTCCTAGGGCTTCTCTTACGATTTTGTTCACCCCTGCACTTTTTCAGCTGTGTACATACGAAAATGAAACGAAAAGCGCATCGCAGTACGTTCAAAAATAATATTTCTCATCCATAGCCTTCTATAGCTGTAATATTTACAAGTCTCTTGGCGTTAACATGTGTTTTTTTTTAACATTGAGGTAACAGGCTGGCGCAATGCAAGAAATTTAACTGCTTTGTTAGGACTGTGACAGTTGCTACGTACTTTTGTTAAAGTCGATTTTAACATCTGTTGGTGAGTTCGGACACTAATGGCGCAGTACAATTTAAGATATGTTGGATATTCGAAATATGGATACACGAAGTCTTACAAAATTATTCAGGATGAACAGCCTTACGAGACAGGCATAGTTACTGAGACGTTAATAGTGCCAATGTCATGTGCAGCAGAAATTGGGGAGAAGGCTAAGAAATTAAAAATGAATTTTACGTTGAAGAATTCGTAACTGCTGGCAAGCCATTGGGTGAAAAACGAGAGTTACTGTCAGTGACATTCTGAAAATTCAAACATAATATGGGTTGGCAATCGGAAGAAATGTTACTCACCTTGAAAGCACGAGGAAAGCTGTTTCGGCTCTTTGTTTTAAGCAAATTAACAAACCCATGACATGGACGCTGTGGTGCAGCCTGGTGCAAATATTTGAATGCAAAGGAAGATAGAACGGAATACAATCATAAAGAACATGTACATCTTTCTTCTCTGAGCATGGTTGAGTCGAAAAGGCCGAGCCGTGGCTCAGTGGTTATACCGTTTGGCTCTCACCAAGGCAGCCCGGGTTCGATCCCAGGCGACCGCAAAGTGAGATTCGTGGTGGACAACACGGCGCCGGGGCGGATTTTATCCGGGATCTCCGGTTTCCCCCGCCATCTCATTCCACCGGTGCTCCATCTTCATCTCATGTATTATCAGTGTCATCGCCTGCGGTGCTGTATGTAGTAAAAGCCGGCGCTAAACACTACACTACACACACACACACACACACACACACACACACACACACACACACACACACACACACTGAGTCGAAACCGACATTCGGAGATTTAACTGACCCAGAAATTCTAAGTGAGTTACCTGGATAAAGTTTTCTCCAGGGTTAGCCTTCGGGTAACTGTAAGCTCCATGGACCCCGGACTCATGAGCATCATTTCACCCAATTCAATCACCGTCTGATATGACTTAACGTTGGAGGACGTAAATTACAAAAAAGGTGTCTTCATGGTGGAACATGAAATCCGAAGAAAGGTTGCTAATGTAATCTGGATTCGCCTTCCCATTGTTAGGATGAGCATACTACATTATGGGGTTAATTGAACAGTAGAAACACTCACCAGGAAGATACATTAAGTTCGAAGTGATCAGCGTGTACTGATTATAAAGTAATGTGTTGTCGCGAGACATTGTTTTGCGGCACGCCGTGGCCCGCGCGTAGGCGAACGCTTAAAGAGAAAGAGAGAGGGAATCGGGGAGTGAGAGAGACTGATAGTTTCATTGTGCTCTCGCTAGGCCACGAAAGATCGTGTGACTTCGGCAGCTTTCGAGAAATAGCGCCTAGGGTATAATTGAGGCGGTGAGAGTTAGTGGAGATACATATATTGTAGACGTGGTGCGGGAGAGATCCCGTACCATCTACAATAAGCTAGACTCCCTTCCCAATAACCTGGTGAACACCCTTGGCCGATACGACCATAGGGTTCCTAGCCGAAGACCTGGTTACCGGCTACCCAAAGACCTTATCCGAGCAGGGCAACTTTCCCCTGACACCTGCACCCTCAAGGCCATAAATGGGCTTGGTATAAACTATGCCTTACCATTGTTCCTTTCGCTCTAGCCTGTCAAGCGGGCTTTGCTCACATGCCTCATAGGCAGGCGGAAGAGCGCAGTCAGCACAGGTCGCACACACCCTCTGGGGGCATTTGTGCCCACACATTGCTAGATATACTACTGTCCAAAACAACCGCCTGATGACAAAACCGATTCCTTTATACTACCCAGATAAAGCCGCATTAATTAGCTTGGTGCTGGGCAGCTAACACCCCACCCAGGTAAACCTGAGCGACTTGCATCTTCTGCTGGTCTCCTGGTAGCTATCCAGTTGTCAATGGACAGTTGTATTGTGCAGCTGTATGGACCTGTGAGCAGACGACCTTGAAGGTGGCGTTTGTGTATGTTACCTAATTCTGCTGCTGCAAAGGGCTGTACAAGGTGTCTTTCTACGGAAATAAAGTTAACTTTGAATTTCTGCAAATTAGCCTTTTAAATTTACGAATCCACAATTTCACACTAAATATGTGAATTGCAAAAATATATTTGTAGACACCGCTATTGATGGAGTACCGTGCATGCACATTCCAACGCAGTTCAAACAAACTATCTTTCTGAACATAGTCACTTAAAATATAGAAACGATATTCTCCTTAAGTATTAAGAACGGTTTTTAAACATCATAAACGCTCATGTATAATTTTTGTTCATGAATGAAATTTATGTAAGCTAGAAGTTTAATAGTGTCAGTTGAAACGTCAAGGTCAATTCCAAGCACGAAATTGCTATTTCCAGCCTTGTCTCTCATCGAAAGTGCAGTTCTTTTCTTACAGACAAATCGTGAACGTTTTGCCTGACTTATTGTATAAAGAATGTTTTTTATTTCAGTCTCTTATTGACGGTAAAATATTATTATTCGTATGAGAAAACAAGTTGGAGCAACAAAAATTGGCTTTTTTGTAATTTACGTCCTCCAACTTTAAGTCATATCGGACGATGAATGGAATGAATGAAATTATGCTCAAATGAGCCCAGGGTCCATTGAGCTAAGAGTTACCTGACATTCGTCTTTCAGGATAAGGGAAAACCCCGGGAAAAACCTTATCCAGGTAACTGCCCTGACCGAGATTCTAACTCGGAACCTCTTGAACGTGAGGCAAACATTCTACCATCACACTACCGAGGCGGGCAATCTGACTGTGCTAGTGTACTTTTACAACTATCTCAGAAACTTCTTAGTAAATTTGTTTCTGTGCCTTTTTAGTTTTCATAACTGTTTTGGTAACATCACGTCCTATTTCGGCTGATTTTGCTTAATTTCTTTGAAGTAATGCATAGATCTATCTTAAGTGGTCATATTTGGTCAAAAAATCTGGAATGCAATCATTTGTAATCATAATTGTATTTGGTAATTGTGATTAATAATCAAATTCTATTTTCCTGAAATCGCATTGACTCAAATATATACCGAAATAGATGTTGAACTGAAGGGCAGTTATGGCCGGCAAAGCCGGCTGTCTGTCATTGTTATTTGCAGACAAAGAACTGGAAATATAGAACGCTCCAGTCTTCCTCATTATCCTTTGGGAATTTACGAATTCAATGCCAGCAGATGACTGGCTAATTAGACGTTGGGATTAAGCCCACACTACTGCGGGGAACAGGGTTGCCGCCACCGTGAATAACAATATTTCGACACCTTGTTACGTTACGGGATCAAGTTCATTCTTGCATGCTTTCAAGGTTGCTCATTCGTAAAAAAATGACACAAAACGAGTATTACGAGCCAGATAAAGCAGAGCCCTGAAAGGAAAGCAATGTATTTTGCATAAATTTAAAGGGGGATGTATCTGAAAATGACAGTAACAGATTTTTCACAGATATATTTTTTGAATATGTATGGCTACGTTGCAATATGATTGCAAATTTCTCCCTAGTGTCTGTGATCCAAACTATTAAAATAAGAAAAAAGTTAAGATATGCAGTAACAGTTCCACGACTATTACAAGGTAAAATTCACCTGTCGCTTTTTCGAAACATTTGATCACACAACAACAGCAACAGCAGCTGCAACGACGACGACGACGACGACGACGACGATGATGTTAACAATAAATCCTGGCGCGACATCCTAAGAGGGCCAAGCCCTATCAACCCACTGCCGGCCTCACGCCCACTTGAGCATGGCAGAGGTAGGCGATCATCCAACCTATACGAGGAGATGTGGTCAGCATCTCGGCATCCCCCAGCCGGAACGTTGGTTTTCGTGGCCAGGGCTACTTACCTAGCGTAAGCTCCTCAATTTCCTCACGATGCTTAGTGGGCACCGGTCCTATACCCGGGACTTGAAATCCGCACCCCAGGGGTGGGATCGAACCCGTGGCCAAGGACCAAGGCATGCTACCTGCTACGCCACGGCGTAATGCCATTTTATTACATAGTGTTACGTATTGATTTTTGAACTTCTGTTGCTTAGACTTTGAATTGTTTTATGAACTTTGTATTTAAAATCGTTATACACTTCCCTAAAGAAAGATAAGAACATTCCTTGTACCAAAAATGTTCATTTTAAGAAAATTAATCCTTGAAATGCTTCCCCTTTTCCTTCTCAAATTTAAAATTGCTATACCTTCACTTTCTTTAGAAGCTTAGAAGATTTAATTTAATTTTGTAATAACGCTTTTAAGGAAGTAATCAACACACTGGGCTAGTAGCTTCAGTTGTTTTGGAGGCTTACCTATTATAAACGTGGTGCCTAGAAATTGCAGTTGTGTCTGATATAATTATTTTTTCATTATTTGTTTTTAATAATAACCGTGTAGGTATCTCGTAATTTCATTTGTTTACTGTGGGCACGGAGAGGTTCAATGTGACCCTGGATAGCGATCAGGGGCAGCTCGTCCTTACCTGCTGCAGTGGTGCAGCACGTTCTTTTCTGTTTTATAAATCACATTGTAGAAATTTTAAAACACCATGTAAATAACAATGCATTACTGTAAGTATAAGAAATCGAGTACAACCAATTATGAGCTCTTGATGCATGGAAAATACCTGGGTAACTAATGGAACGCATCCGTAACGTCAACGTGCTGAGAGCCACCAAGCTCGGTAATCAGTTATTACGCATGCGTACAACCTTCCCCTCTTGCCTCCCTGATGTCCTAAGTTCCCAAGATTTTCGCACAAATACGTGCCGCAGCTGGGTGTTGCAAGGTGATGATTCGCTGCACGGTGAAGCAGGGATACCAACACTCATAGTTGTAACTTTAGAACTTGAATATGCATTGAAAATCATTAAACAGTCTATCACTACTTTATATTGTAGTTCCAAAAACTAGTTTCTTCCTTCTTACGTAAACAGATCCAATACCAATGGTTATTAAATCGCATGGCAGATTATTTGTGCTGCACCATCATGTTGGCACCATACTGCACTCCCGCGATTATAACAAGAATCCCCCATAACAAGTGCATGTGGTTCGCATGCTCGCATTGTATCCAATTACAGATGTATTACTTTATCTTGACACAAATCCTGCGCGGTAGGGATGAGTAGCAACTGTGGTATGGGTAGAGCATCTATCGTCACAATGCGTCACACACGTAAGATTACGAGAGGGTAGTAGCTGTCTAAAAACATATCTCACTCTCGAAGCCAGTATTGCAGGTGTTATAAACTAAGTTGTAATTCTTACTATGGTAGTTATCTGCACGCTTTTGTTGGACCTTAAATGGTATATAGGCATTTGGAACAAAACCCTGTTCTCATCCAACAGGCATGATAACCAACTGTCGGCCTTTCAACATCGCTGCAGTGTCCCTGTAACAAACTTCACTACAGACATATGATCTAGTATGTGCTGCATTGATATAAGTTTCATCCATATAAACTATATAAACTTCACTGCGATGTTTCTCAATATTTCGCAAACATTTATGCATTTTTGCCCGTATGCTACGATGTTCGATTATAATTTGTCTGTCACGCTTAGTTTTTGCCCCATATAAATACCTCTTCTTAATGTTCAGACACTGCCTTGGAAGTCAATAGAATTTTGAAGCTTCATAAGCACTTTCTTCAGAGTTGGTCTATGTTTTTCTGTGTTTTAAAATTATTTGCAGTTCGCCTAACTACTTCTGAATTAAAACATCCAAATTAGATTCCGTGCATGATCTTAGATTTTGTTTACTGGGCATAGAGAAGGACGTTGTTGAACTAGCACCAATTGCTTTTCTTTCTTTAGCTTACCTAAGCTGGTTTTAGACACAACTCTTGCCTTAGATGCCCAGATTTTTATAGCAGACCCAGACAATTGTTCCTTTTTTATAAATCTGTAGACATTGGATATTACTTCTCGTGTTTTTAAATGTAGTACTTTATTTCATAATGTGCTGCTAGGAGGCGCCATTACTAAATGCTCTCTTGGAACCAGGAGACACGCACGTTTTGAAACAAGCTGTAGTATTACCGAGTAGCTCTGCACTTGTTTACTTGCTCGCAACTGACCTGCCTTTTCCTCCAGTTGCAATTGTTCTGAAGTGGACTCGTCCAGATACAACTGCGCATCGCTCTGCATCTGTCAAGATATAAAAATACATCTGTATTTCTTTGTGTAACGTTATTTAGTGGCTGATGTCAGTTTCTTTATTTTGTGTGAGTGAGCGTGAAACGTCTTATAAATTCACTTTATTCAGTGTATGAGTAATTTAATATTACGAAAACTTTAACCAATAAATAATGCACACGATTAATGAACTTATGAAAACTGCATTTTCAAGGCACGCATTAGAAGAAAGGGTTAGTATAAAACTGTTAAAACGAGCAGTACCCCATCTAAAAATTGAGCAAAAAGCGAAAGGAACTAGAAATTTTGAAGAGACATCGGTACATGGACTTCATTTTTCGAAACTTTATCCCGCAGCACGCTGTTATTTTTCGGCATAAGCCGCCACTGATAGCGATTGTACCATCTTAAAGTATTGTTGCGTATGATAGCTTAACCTAAAGATGCACTTTAACACTAGAAGGACCGCGCCCGTCATTTTGACGGATGCGCTGCTTCGGAACACTTATTTCTTGCTTATGTTTTTTTTCTGCACTTCCCGTGTTCTACGACTTTTAATGAATACTTATGACAAACCCGTCCACAAAGAATTAAGAATTTTGGATCCTTCTAAAAACTGGTACAAACAACTCCTACTAGAAGGACCGCCATCCATCATTTTAAGGGGTACGGAAGTGTGAACCTTCCTGATTGGTTTATGGCACTCTGCAGACCCTTTGTCGATGACTAAGAAAGGTTTATTGCACAAGTGGCACAATTCGTGCTACCACTTATGTATTTAGGAGATGTTGGGGTAAAAATTTTCCGTTGAAGTTGTTATGGGGAACATTATTGCTCAGGAACACAATGAGCAGAAACAAATTCGCTGATATTTTGCGGTTTATGCGATTTGATGAAAACGACATACGTTTTCAAACACTAAGTACAGATCTCTTTGCAGCTGCTACTCATATCTGGAATCCTTTTATTGTCAATTCCTTGCAGTGTTACATTCCAAGTGAAAATATCATTGTGGATGAACAACTGTTTCCTTGCAAGGCTAGATGCTCTTTCAGTCAATGTATGAGCAATGAACCGGACAAATTTCAAATTAGTTTTCGGCTTGCAATTGATGCAAATTCAAAGTATCTGGTGAATGGTTTTCCTCTCCTGGGAAAAGACAATCACTATCGCATATGTGTTCCTCTTGCAGAGCATGTTGTGATGCGTTTCCTTTGTTTTTGCAGGAAGAAATATGACATGTGGCAATTTTTCCACAACCAAATGCCTTGTGGAAAGTTCGAAGCGTAAAAGCCCAAGCTTTGTGGGCACAGTAAAGAAATGTAGAAAGGAAATCCCTCAATCAGGAAAATGTGCCACAGCACCTTTGCACACAACACGTGTTTGCTAAGGAAGGTTGTCCATTTCACATTTGGTGATTGTATATATTAGACATATAATGTTCATTTTATCCTGTGATTCTTCAGGCAAACGTAAAATTATTTACTGCTAACTGTATAAATAATATTAAATAAACTGGAATGCATTCAAATTTGTTTACTATTTTAAAAAAGGCAAATAAAACTGCACCCGTCAAAATGACGGGTTGGTCCTTCTCGGTAGACCATACTCGCCTGACCTTCTAGTGTTAACAGTTTACACAGGGTTCTTTTCAAACCTCATTTGAAAATCTCATATTGTGGAAGTGTGAGGGGCGTGAAAGGATTTTTGGTTACGAAAAAAAAGTATTTGTGGAAAATGTATAATGAAGGAATTGTAGACACTTTTGAAACGTGTGTGATATACTCCTATTACATGGGGATTTGAATGTGTAAGAACAGTTTTGTGTGAAATTAGTTGCATTGTTCGCTTTAAAAGGCAAAAAATTTCAGAATTTTCATTTAATGGAGCAGTATTATCATTTAATTTCCCTGAAGCACCGAGGGCTCAATTTATTCTATAAACAAAAATAAAGGCTTTCCGTTTAAATCCCATTTATATACTCTCTCAGTGCTTAGTTCAATTCCAACTTTAAGCTACTGAACGGTTACTTTAGTTTTCAGATCATTTCCCAATTCGTTTTAGTTATCAATAGGAAGAAAATATAATAACCACCACGTAACCTCTAATACCTTCCAAACAAGTGTGAAAATAACATCCGGCTTTTATAACTTGCCCTACCATGTGGAAATGGCAGCGGTAATTTGCAGGATGTAATATTGTGGATAGAAGCGGGAGTCCAATGATTAGAGAAAAACATATAATGGTGCAATCAGGTGAAGCGTTATACCATTTCCCTGTAGGCAACTAACAAGGGAGGTTACCCATCCCCATACGCCGAATTTGATTAAAATGTGCAGGGGAGCAGCGCTTAGCAAAAAATTCTATCCAAACAGCTAGCTCGTATTAAGAGATTTTGCAAGTGGTACGTACTCATGAACTTAAACGCGACGTCTTTCTTTCAATATCTGCATTACAGCGGACAAATGTATTTTCATTTCCAACATACCTCCGAATTTATATTTTAAATACTTTTTTCTGCGTGACATGTTAATGTTTTTGTTCAGGTTTATGAAGTATATGTTCAACTGGAGATAAGTATATTCTCGAGAAGTAACTTCGGAGGCCTTCATTTTGGGAGATTTTGGGACCAACCTGCGGTGCCAGTCAATATTGTGAGGGGTTTTCTTCGGGTTAAAGTTTTCAATATATCAATTTTCCCCATCCTTTCTGTTGTTTTATCCTTCTCATGGTGCAGGTCTCTCAGGAATATTTGCTAAGAACGTGGTGTCATTTCTGTTGCAGTTGTAAATACCTACTCCAATTTCACTCTGCTAGGACTGTATATTGCCCTCCTTTGGAGACCGAGCGGGATGGTTCAGACGGTATCGTCTGTGACCCGCATTCTGGAGGCCCGGGTTCGATTTTTGGGTTTTTCCCGGGTTGCTAAGCGAATGCTGGATAGGTTAATTAGATCTCCCGAATTTCCTGTCCTTCAACTTTATCTCCAATATCATTTCATTTCATCTGGTGGTCTCATTCAGGGTGGAAGTGTCGGCGGGTGTCTCGGCGGTGCATGGCGGGATGATATGCTCTGAGGAACACTAACCCCGCCTCTGATGGGTCAGTTGCTGGTCTCCGCTCCTCTGCTGGGACTATTTCGTGACCACCAGCCAGGAACTTTGGGGTTCGGATCGCCTGCCTTGGTACCATTAGAGCTCGGCTGCTGGGCACGTTGTCGTCCCGCTGTAGGGGAATAAGTTCGTTGTCCTGGCCTGTTGGGAGGACTCTATAAAAGTAAACTGTAGGACCCTGCCCTCTGTACTGTCGTGGCCCCTTGGGTCGACCACCCTGTCTCCTTCGCTTCATCCTTCCTCCCGAGGTTTCCCCCACTTGAGGGCATAGGAACAATGAGCCCAGCATGGTGACCTACGTACCAAATCCCCTTCGTAATGAAATCCCAATCCCAATCCCCTTCCGTCCGCCTCGGTAGCGTAAATGGTAGTATGTCTGCCTCACGCTCAAGAGGTCCCGAGTTCAAATCTCGGTCAGGGTGAGTTACCTGGAAAAGGTTTTTCCGGGGTTTTCCCTTATCCTGAAAGACGAATGTCGGGTAATTCTAAGCTCCATGGACCCCGGACGCATTGAGCATCATTTCATCCATTTCATTCATCGTCCGATATGACTAAATGTTGAAGGACATAAATTAAAAAAAATCCCCTTCCTTGGAGACGCTTATGAAGTCTACTGTCCTGTGTGCCCTGAGGTCAAAGGTGGAGATCCTTGAGCACTTTAGAGATGTGAAGGGTCCATCGCATTCATAGCTACGAATCACTCCTGGTTTCAAAGCCCACGAGCGGTCTGCTGCTTTCATCTCTTCGACCAGGAGAGTAGATAAGTACTCGAACCTTTAAAGTGTCTATGGCAGGAATGGAGAAACCCTTCTTCGTCTAACCTCCTCAAAGTCTCTCTCTCTGAGCACAGCCTTTCGCTGTCGATCACAAACGGAACTATAATAATGGTTACATATATTATAAAATATTCAATGAAGACTCCAGGTAAAAGAGAAAACGCCCCGTATTTATACATTACATAGGACAGACAGAAGGAAAGCCTAAGCAATAACAGACCAAGGTACTCTAAATTTATTCACCTAATTACATAATACGTGCTAAATTTATCTGACAAATACATGTGGAAAATCAGGATCCGGAACCCCCTCCAAATAAATTATAATTTCAAACTTTTAATAAATATGAAAGAGTAGAGCCAGACTGAAAAATTGAATGCCATAGTCGGGACTTGAACCACGGATCTTCTGGTTTCCGTCCAGCCGCTCTAACCATATGAGCTACTATGGCCAACGTGCCAACATAACATTAAATTCTCCAACTGACTCGTGTTTCTGCCGGTAAACCACTAGGAGTTGTCACAAACACATGAGACAACTGTTTCAATGGCGACTTACTATGGCGTAAGTATTTTAAGGCCCGGGCATTAATAAATAGCTGAAATAAAACTTAGTTTAAAATATTCAAGCTTCTCATCTTAACGTCTCTATTCTCTGTCAGACAGACATGAAGTTATTTAAGAGATAAACGAAAGGTTACTGCACAGCAGCTGTAGAACTCGTTAAAATATACAAATAATGTCAATTACAATTATGTATTGCAAAATTAACCAATTCCGATATATTATAATTTGCGGATTAGAATTCCCAGATACTTACTTAAAGGTATGTAATTTTTAACTTCTAAGTTCTTATTCCCTTTTTCATTCAAGGAGAACTATTACTTCAAATGCATCAATCAGTGGTTCGCTTTCTAAATATCCTATTACTGTTTATATCACTTTATCTCAGATATAAGAACAAAAAATGTGCAATTTGCAAGGCCTTTCTGCAGACTTTATCCAAAGAAACAAGACAAAAACAAACTTTTCTAAGAACAATTTGTAGAAGCTTGGGCGGAGAAAGTCATGTGCATATAATATATTACATGTGCTTTTATTTTCTACAAACATGATAAAAACACATCCCTGATGAATTATTTATTAAAAGCAAATAATTCAACACAGATTTTTGGACCCCCCCCCCGGAAACTGACTTCTAAATACGTGCCTATGGAAGTGGAGGCACATGTTGTATTTGGACTAAAGGCCTGGTCTCACATCTTTAGGCGGAAATACAAAATTTGACTTTCCATGCCCATAAATAGAAAAATATAAAAAGAAAATAAAGAGTATCCTCTCTCTGTCTCCTTCTTTCTCTTGGCAAGCGTCCAGCCTTCCTGCCCACGCACCAAGCTCCCGCTTGTCGCGGCAGCACAACAATGCCATCGATGACAATAATTTGCCAATTACAGGGTTAAAGTTAGGATGAAAGAAAATTAGGTTCAATCGTTACCAGACTTTACGCTGTGACATCATACATAATATATCAACGCATCCTCCAGTTATTGGTGTGTGTAGATCAATCACGAGACCGTATGGGTCATGGTAGATTAACCACGATCAACCACGCATGCCTACTTAAAATAGTTTAGGAAATATTTACATTTGTGGGAATCATATGGACATTAAAAGCGTTACTACTTTATACAAGGCGTGTCCGTAAAATAAGGCCTCCAAGGCATTGGAATCGTGAGGAACGCTATTACGCGAGATCCGGCAACACTGGCGTGTAGCTTGATTTCACCCCTTAGAATCGCCACCACAACGAACCCGTCGCAACCATTAGTCTTGGCTGGGCAGCCGTTTGCGATGGAGCTTCCTATCACTTCCGTCACCAAGTGCGAGTTGCGTGCAGTGATCCGTTTTTTGAGTGCCAAGGGCACTACCCCAACTGAAATTCATCGTCAGTTCTGCGAAGTCTATGGGCTACAGTGTATGGACGTCAAAAACGTGCGAAAGTGGGTCAGAGAGTTCAAAGACGGACGTACAGACGACCATGACGAACAGCGTTCTGGTCGGCCTTCGGTTTCAGCCGAAACAATTGCAAAAGTGGAGCAAGAAATGCTTAAAGATCGGCGTGTGACAGTTCGCGAGCTGTACGAACTTATCCCTGAAGTCAGTAAGACTACGATTGACAAGATTTTGACCGAACATTTGCATTATCGCAAGGTGTGTGCGAGTTGGGTCCCCAAAATGCTCACCGAAGACCATAAACGGCAACGTGTTGAAGCGGCCCACCCATTCCTGGAGCGCTATGCAGAACAGGGCGAGGAATTGTTGGATTCAATTGTCACTGGCGATGAAACCTGGGTGCACTACACAACACCAGAAACTAAATAACGTTCTCGTCAGTGGCGGCATTCGAATTCGCCAAAGACGCGAAAGTTCAAACAGACATTTTCTGCCGGCAAAGTGCTGGCCAGTGTGTTCTGGGACAGAAAAGGTGTATTGTTGAGCGAGTTTATGCCTACCGACACAACAATGAACGCCGCTAGCTACTGTGAGACTTTAAAAAAATTGCGACGTGCCATTCAAAATCGAAGGAGGGGAATGCTGACGAAGGGAGTGAGTTTTTCATCACGACAACGCTCGTCCCCATACTGCACATTCAAGGGCTGATCTCCTGGCCCAATTCGGATGGGACATCCTCACCCATCCCCCCTAAATTCCAGACTTAGTACCTAGTGATTATCATCTGTTTCCTGAGTTGAAGTCACACCTGGGTAGAACACATTTCCAGACCGACGATGATTTGAAAAATGAGGGTGCTATGACAAAGGTATACAAAAGCTGCCACCGCGCATGCAGAATTTCATCGATTGCAATTGCGATTACGTTGAAAAATAGCTGTAAGTTCCACCTTTCCATCAATGTAAGATTCATTGACAAAAAACATGTTTTCAGTGTTAAATAAAATTGCAGACCTTATTTTACTGATACGCCTCGTATATTACCACTATATCTTAGTGTACTGTTAACCATTTGTTTGACTTTTCTCCCTTTTAGCTTTTGATTACTGAATACAGCTTAAGACAAAGTTAGGCCTCTTAGCTAAGAAAAACGTTTTCTTGATGGACTGTACCTTTCCAATTCTTCTCTGGTTTCCGCTCGCTATAAATAGAACTGCTACGGAATCAACCACCTGAACAAGCATTTCACACCCTGTTCCTAATGGCTATCATCACATCGCTTCGGATAGTCAGTCTGCAAGGGGAAAACCGCACCCAAAAGAAAAACGAAATACTCGAATGACGAAACAGACATTTTTGCTGAAATTCCAGCTGTGAAACGTGTGATAAAAACCAGTAGAGGAATGCGGGAACCTAGAAACATCTCAATGAACGAACTCTGCTAGCTACGGTCAGTTGTAAACTCGAGGGAAAGAACCTTTTTTATATATACGAATAATTAAAGCGAAGCATCTTCTAACTCTACAGACAAACTAAAAGAAGAAAAGGACATCTTTGCAGAAAAAATGGAATTAATGACAAGTATATCCTTCTTCCACGTCAAAATTTGTTAGCCAAGCTCTTCACAGAGTAATTTAATTTAGCTAACCAAATATAGTGAACAACAGGGGCGACAAACCCTGGTCCCCATGCGCCAAGCAAGTATCCATCAAGATACTCTTGATTGGTCCCCGATAGCTCACGAACCGATATCAATCTACGAGGGCAGTTCAATAAATAATAATCATAATTATTTTACGGTCATAATTTTTCGCACTAAAATTCAAACTTATTTTATTCTGTTAGCTAAATTGTGAGAAATACGCCGTAGTAGCTTCATCCTTGGTACTCCTGGTTCCCACCTGTGAGAATCAGGCACGTTCAGACATGTTCAGTATCGCCTACCGCTGCAATGGAGGTAACACGCGAGGAACAATGTGCGGCTTTGAAATTCTGCTTTCGTCTCAACAAATCTTCAGTTGAGGCCTATACAATGTTATAGGAGGCCTATGGAGAGTCTGTTCGTCCCTACAGCACAGCTCGAAGGTGGTTTAAAATGTTTAAAGAGGGGAAAAAATCAATTTCAAAGGAAGGTGGACCCGGTGCTCCAGTTACTGCTCTTACGTAAGAAAACATCAACACTGCTGCTGCCATTGTGAGAGAGGATTGGCAAATTACCTTAAGATCATTTTCTGAAATGCTGAACATTTCATTAAGTGCCACTCACACGTTGGTGACAGAAACATTACACATGAGACGTGTTTGTGCGCGATGGGTTCCAAGACTGTTGATTCCCGAACACAAAAGGACATTCGCATGCAGATCTGCATGCAGTTAAAGTTGATGTTAGAGGAAGATCCGGAGTTTCTTTCAAACGTAATCACTGCTGATGAAACTTGACTACATCATTTTGATCCTGAGAGCAAAACAGCAAAGCTCAGTGTGAAAATATCCTTCATCACCAATCCCCAAAAAAGCAAAAGTGGTTGCTTATGTTGGGAAAGTTATGGTCTGTCATTCTTTGATATTCATGAAATGGTTTATCAGCATGTTGTACCTGCACACACATCAGTAACTGAACAATACTACAGGGATGTCCTGAAAACATTGCAAGTCCATATCAGGCGCAAAAGACCACATTTCCGTGAAGCAGGCTGGATGCAGCACCATGATAATGCGCGGCGCATATTGCCAATGATGTTGCTGAATAGCTTGCAAAAATCAACACGAAGTGCATGCCTCACCCTCCCTATAGTACGGATTTAACCCATGTGAATATTTCCTATTCCCTAACTTGAAGAAACGCTTTCGTGGAGTCATTATCCATCACCAGAAGCAGTGGTGAAGGCTGCGGAGACGATTTTGAAGGATCTCTCAAAAATGGTTTCCAGCATGTCTTTGAAGACTTGACAGAAACACTGGGACAAGCGCACCGCATTCAGGGGAGACTATTTTGAGAAGGACCATGAAAATTATGAGGATGAGTAAAGGTACGTTGTCAAAAAAAGTGATCATTCTTTATTGAATAGCCCTCGTGTTTATCATTGTTAGCTCTAACACTTTCAAATTTGAAAGCAATAATATAGATTAATTGATAAACTCATTTTGCATTTCAGAGTTCGAGTGTTAAATAGTTCCCATCTGTGCAAAAGGAAATAAAAAAATATCTAAAACCACTCATGGCTTTGTGTTAATGTTTTAGGGCTTTACTGATCAGCCAATTCTGCTTATGTTCCTTAATCCTTAAATATGTCACTTCAGTTTGGTTACCTGAAATTCACGACCTTGCTCTAAGACGATGTGCAGATTTGGCTTTACAGACATCTATGCACATACTTCTACCAAAGAATGTTAAGAATTAATTACATTCAATTATGGGTGCCTGTCAGTATAGACCATCCGGTTTGATTTAGAGATTTTTCACGTCAATACTCGACTAAGGTACATGTAACGTGAAAACTTGTTGTTAATGCTCGCCTTCCAGATATGATAAGGATGCTGGGTCTATCTAAAATACAGTGTTGTCACATAGCTCACCTATGCATAATACCTATCACTGCAGTTACTGAAGCGAGCATTGCATCTAGCAACATGGGTGTCTCATACGTACCCTCTCTCATTCACTCATTTCGTAGTAAACAGTTACACCACCAGAGTAGATAAACAGCTGAAGCCCCTATCCCCCTTCAGGCCCCTGTTGGCTTCTTGTGGTGGGTACAGAGTAACTGGCCTCTTTAGTCTGTGTTCGTTAGGCTTCCACAAGTCCTTCGAGCCTCAGTTACATATTAAAATAAACAATTATCTTCAGATAAACGTATTTAAACTACCTTTATTATATCTTTCTCTCTCTTTTAAATTTATGTCCTCCAATATTAGGTTATATCGTAAGATGAATGAAATGGGCAAAATGATGTTCAAATGAGATCAAGGTTCACAAAACTTAAGAGTTACCTGACATCCATTTTGCAGGATAAGGGAAAACTCCGGAAACATACTTTATCCAGATAACTCACCCTGACCGAGATTAGATATCGCGACTCCCACTTGAGGCAGACGCGCTAGCACCTACGCTACCTAAGGGGGCATTTCTGTCTCTATGAAAGTGTAAGTTGTAGGTGTGGGGATTTCGAATTCACTACGGAGGGGATTCGGTACGTAGGCCACCATGCTGGGCCTATTGTTCCTATGCCCCCAAGTGGGACACCCCCGGCAGGAAGGATGAGACGGACGACCGACCAAAGGAGCCACGACAGTATAGAGGGCAGGGTCCCTACAGTTTACCTGGATGGACACCTCCCCCGACAGGACAGGACAGGACAATGGACATAATTCCCTACTGCGGGACGGCAACGAGCCCAGCAGCCGAGCCCCAAAGGTGTCTGGCTGGTGGTTCCGAAATTGACCCAGGAGAGGCACGGAGAACGGCAACAGACCTTCCGGAGGAGGAAGTAGTTTACCTCAGAGCATATCATCCTGCAATGCACCGCCGACACACCCGCCGACACTTCTACCCTGAAAGAGACCACCAGATGAGACATGATACGAAATGATAGTGGAGATGAAATTGAGGGACAGGGAATGCGGGGGATGTAATTAACCTATCCAGCATTCTCCTAGAGACCTGAGAAAAACCCCGAAATATCCCCGTCCGAGCCATCCTCCTCGGTTAGTTGTAACAAATGATTAGTAAGGAAGAACCTTAGCGCATATATCAATTTTTCATTAGTTACGTGAAATTGACATTCTCAGTCTTTATTCCGAGACCTTCCCGCTCTGCTTTACCTCGCCACGTAATAACCTATCCTGCACTCTCAGGAAAAATGGAACGTATAGCTATGGCTTGAAAGTTGGATGCTTTTCCAAGATAGTGGATTAATGCCAAATCGAATACGAAATTTCCCCTCTATTTTAACTGTTGACTCACTTCTTGCAAGCTCGAGAATGCAGACCATCTTATGCTGCATCGCAGCCATCTCACGTACAATTGAAGGCAAAGCCAAATGCCCATTGGTGGAATACTCTGTCAGCCGTTTACACTACTATCACCACGACAGCTGAGGTAAGCACATCGTTGGTACATCCGTTTTCATACACTATGTACACCGTTCATGCCTAATTTAGCATGATTGTAAGCTACACTTTTTCACTATAAGTGCGAACATATTATAATTGTATATATCAGAGTTCCAACATTGGTCAAAGAGCGCTTTTATATTCCAGTTGTGAAGGGGTGAAGGTCACTTGACACATGGAGTCAAGACTGGCCATTCCGGAGTAGGTAATCCAATTGACAGCACCAGGGATGGTAAATAGTTCTGATTTATTTTTACATTATATAGGGATACTTGCATGTGTTTTGTTATTGCTTTTAATGACATTGATAATTTTAAATCTGTCATCTGATGGCGTACCTGGTTTTCAAATCCTTTATTGTTGGATCAATGAGGTTTACGTCACCTTTGGTAGTAATTCCACACTTTCTATTGTATTAAAATAATTTTAATGTTCCATATAAGGTGTGAACTAATTTTAGAGATAATTCTAATTATTGGAATTTAACATTTCATTTCCTGTATTGCAAGTTTGAATAAGTCTGTGTGAATTAGTTAGTTCAAATCGCTTGATGAAGAGATAGAGTCGTTGATCTGTTGTATACTTCCTGCTTTGTCAACAAAACAAAGGAAAATTGAGACAACTCATGTAAACAGTACCTGTACAAGATGGTGCAATACTAGGAAGCCAGAAGCATGAAGGACCAAGCAGGAGGTATGAATCTGACATGGGAACCACCAGAACGACCGCGCGATTAGAGAAACGCTGACTTGTCAATTGGTGGCCATTTTGGTTGGATACCTATTTAAATGACATAAGTCGTTACGCAAGAGGACTTTTGGATTAGTATTATTGAGTCGAGGACTTAGGTCTGTCAGGTCTGAAGTCTGTTGCTGTGTATTCAACCCGAAACAAGAATACGATCAACTCTAGACTACGTCCTTCATATAGCCGTTAGTTCAGACACGTATTTAATCCTGAACCATAGGTACAGTTCATCATGTTATAATCGATATAATATTTCAATTGCACCTCTGATCTCTTCAAGATGAGGGAGTGCCCTGTTTTGCTCCACCGAATCATAGAATATATTTGTTAATGTGGTTTAACACTAGATGTTATCTTCAACACCTGGCATGTCCTCAACCTCTACCAATTAGCTCTACCATCTGATATTCCCAATCCTTCCAGTAGTTACGTTCCTAATTGTGACTTTGGATTATAAGGCCTTCATCCCCCTTACAACCCTGGTTGCAACAATAATATGAACACTGATGCAATATTCCTTAATTCTCAATAGTAATGATGATAATGATGGTGATAAATTAGATACCTGAGGATTGCATGTTATGTAGCTTTCACCTACGGATTCACAGATGTGAATTGGTACAAGTAGTTAGGGCTGTGGGCTTCTAAAGAAGAGGTTCCGAGTTTAATTCCCTCTCTCGTATTTTACATCCGTGACACATTCTTTTCGTGTACGTGTATTTACACGTTTCTGTAGTGTTTAAGTCCCGTACTTAACATACGGCATCACAGGTTGGAATGTAGGTAAGTGAGGACATAAGTCTTGATTAAAATTTTTACCACCTCTTAAACCCTTGCTACATAAACCAACATTACCTACAGTTAGTACAAGACTACGATATGAGATATAAGTTCAAGAAGAGGACGGGGATTCACGAGCATCGTTTATGTAAAAACCTATAATTAAAGTGTGTTATAGTTTTCCAAGAAAATATCAGTCCTCAGCTAGCTAACCAACCCTGACGTAAACGTGTTGACTGTGATCCAAAAACGTTAGCATGAATGAAACGCAGTTTTTCATTGCTGAGTGATATTTTCTTGCAGAGTGCTATATTGGAGCAACGTGCTTCAGTGTACCAATCTGAGTGAGACCGATCTCTGTTTTCCTGTTCAATACCCCCGTTGTTGATATTGACTACCTGCCAGAAAGCTATGCACTGCTTATCGTTTTCTGAACACTCGTGCTCTTCATTTGGTGTATGTCTTCAGCGATTGTATCCAGTGGCTATAATATGACATCGTGGCACTCTTCATAGAGAAGGGAAAACGTTAAAGCCTCATTTATATAAGGTTCTAATATATTCAGGCATGTAAATACACTTTAAGCCACTGGAGCAAAATTGATGTAATTGAACCCTATGTTTCACTGCCAGCAGAAAGTATTACCTGAGGATACTCTTGTGTATTTTGGGGTCAAAATATAACACGGGAGCCTCATGTAACTTTGAATGAAGGGGATCTGGGTTGTTTTAGGGATAGATATCTGACCGAGATTTGAAGCGGAAGTTTCCAGCACAGCTATCAAGGAGTGTGTATTGCTCATTTGCACCCACGGAGGATCTTTAGCAACTTTTGCTCAACAGAAACGTCTTCAGTGTCCAGTAAGGACCTAACGGTGTAATTGTTTCTGTTTACATGACGAAAAGATAAATTAGTCACCTATATCAGTATTAATTGCAAGGAGTATATAACTTTAGTGTTGAAAGTATTCGGAAAATATTGGAAAACTGTGAGTTTAGGTTAAAAACGGTTCACTGGAAGATTCACATGCAATTATTAAGAAGTGGCAGACGCTTATAAGATTTAGGCCTATACCACTAAGGATTGTAAATTTTAAATATTGTCTTAGACCTCAAGCCTCACACCTTCCATTAAACACATTGAAACTGAAAATTTTGAGGCATTATTTATAAGAACCTCATTAAAATAAGTAATCTAAATAATAATTTAGAAAGACGAGAGGGATATCTATATATAAATGTAAAATGTGAATTATAACATATGAGTTGATAAAGGCCGCGCCGTGGCTCAGTGGTTAGACCGCTTGGCTCTCACCAAGGAGGCCCAGGTTCGATCTCAGGCGTCCGCAAAGTAAGATTTGTAGTGGATAACACGGCGTTGGGGCGGGTTCTCTCCGGGACCTCCGGTTTCCCCCGCCATCTCATTCCACCGGTGCTCCATCTTCATCTCGTGTATCATCAGTGTCACCGCCTGCGGTGCCGTACGCAGTAAAATCGGGCGCTAAACACTACACATTTCATTTCATTTGAGTTGATAAAGGTTTCACCGTACAAATGTTTTCACTACCTGCAAGAATGCTCTTTAGGCTTTCAAAAGACAATCCTAACGGTACATAACGGGACCGAAAGTTTGGGGTAGTTCATTGACACTAAACACTTTACAAAGGGACATAAGCAGTTAAAAGGGAACTGGGAAACAACGCGGTGGTCAGTATCAGTGCGAAATGCAAGATTTGTGAACGTATAAGAAATTTCATGGTGCATCAATAGTGGAAACATTTTATCGGGGACACTGTAATAACTGGTGTAAATTCGAATAAACAGTGATTAGTTTACCATTTATTGTCTCTCGTCACACTACCCTGAGATCTCCATACCCAACATGCTCCACTTAAGCCATAGCAGGTGAGCAGCCATGGACACGACCTAAGAAGAATCCCAGCACTAATGCACTAACCACAAGAAAAAAATCAATAAAATTCGCAAATTCCTCAAGGTTGCCGCTAAATTAACAATCGACCGGGGACACGCTGCAAATTAATTACTGCCAGGGTATGAAGTGAATTGAAAGCATTATAAAAGATTTAAATGACTCACTCCTTAGTTTTCTATTTGAAAACTCCAGATGCCAATTTGTTTGGCAAAACCTATAAAACAGCGAAAGAATGGTTTCGAAAATGTAACCTATCCACAACTGTTAGCAAACTCGTTGCTGGTATGTCTATTATGTTATCGAAAATATCTAAAATTTCTCCACAGAAAATGATCATAAAAATGGAAGTTGTATATGTTTTGATGATTGGGATCTGCAGCAGGTTTAAATTAGTGTAATAATTTTCTTTTCTACGGCATAAGTAAGTAGAGATTAGAATAATTTATAAGATGCACAAAGGTTATTTTATAGCATTTCTCTCCAATATTCTATGAGAATTCAAAGCAAATACAAAACATTGCAGAACTCAGTCTCACTTAATTGCTAGATTCATTAGTTAATGGCAAGGAAGTTTAGTATAGTCACAAAAACTACAAATAGGTCCAAAAGTAGAAGATCGTTTCTTTCGACAGCACAAGATATATGCAAGAACGTACAGATTTGTTTCAACTCCAGAATTTAAAATTTAAAATGGGCTTTTACTATCAAAATGCATTCCATAATCCAAATTTTGTTGTCTTCTGTCTATTACGCAATTCTGCAGTTCGATTGGCTGTCGTCCACGTGAGAGTGTTTCCATACCTGTCTGCAATATCACGACTGTATTTGAAGCGACATTTCATATGGCACATGAAATTTTATTGTGGAAGTTGTGTAAGGTTTCTTTCTTCCCTGTTTGCCCATTGCGTTGTACCTTTCTGTTTCAGTTACTTTTTGGGGGAATCTCCGCCCATATTTGTGAAGACAAAGCAATGGCCCATATCCACAATACGGTTTATTATTTGGTCCAACGACTCTGCAGTCTTTTTCAACTTTTTAAGGTCAGTGTGTATAAATGTGAAACAACAATGCATTAGGTCTGCCGCATTTTATGGACAGAAGGCTTTGAAGGGCTTAAATACGATTTATTTCTTAGTATACGGTTTGAACATCTCTTGTTCGTTATCAAGGTATATCTTCGATGCTGAGTTAAGTGTCCAAATACAAAGGTGTGTATTTATGTGTTCTATGATTAATTCTTTCTTCTCCATAAGTTTAATGCTATCTGAGGTAATACACCTTCGATACAAGATTTCCCTCAATATAACCAGACATATATTTCCGCTAATTGTAAGTGTTATGGGGTAATGGATTATGAAAGTGTTGGCTATGATTGGCCACGCTGCTTTAATATATCTTTAAAAGAGCACTTGCCGTTAATGAGAGTAGGGTCAATCCCTTAACACAAGCGCGTGAAACTAACTTTCAGCATTACTTGGAACTTCCACGTAAGACATTTATGGGAAGCACTTGCAGCATTTTCTTAACTCATTTACGTGTCAACCAGCTGCGCTATACAAATTTACTGAAAGCATGTTGAAGAGATTAAATGAAGTTTATAATACAGGAATTACGATTACATGTTTTCAAGACCGAGATTCTCTTACGTTAGGGGTGAAATTGCTCAGTTGGGTCCAAATTAATCTGAACTCCAATCGTACCACCGGTATTGGGGATTTGTGACAGTTGAAGAAGTGAAGCTCTCACATAAGTAGCAGAGGAAGCCATAGGGCTCGAGGGAAAATCTGTTCGATGACAAGAAACCCTGTTATGACCACCTAGATTGAAATTTAATGCCTGAAATGTCAGCAATCGGCCACTTGGTACATGCTGAAGCAATTAAGATCCATCCCTCCATCCCTCCCTCCCTCCCGCCCTCCCTCCCTTCCTCAATCCATCCATAAAAGAAGCCCCTGCATATTGTGACAAAATATGAAAGTTGTCCGCCTTAAAACTTCTTTATTTTCACCAAAATCACTTTCACAATGCTAACGTACTATCAGCTTATCGTTTTCGCAAATGCAGCACTTCAAACATCTGTGTAGCATGCACCCCTTGCATTGCTATATATCTTTCAGACCTACACAGATGTTCATCTCTAGCTAGACCGCAACTGAGCTAGACAGCAATTCTGAATACAATACGATACTCACACGTAAGCAGTTTCACTGCCAATTCCACAGCCAGCGATACCTACGCTACAGCCGCACTTTCTGACCCATGAGTTGCTTCCTGCCCGTTCCACGGCCAGCCGATTCCTTATCCCGGAGCTTGGAACGTACCATGCTCACTTCCAGCCACTCTAATTCTCACTCCAACTCTGAGTGACTGACTACTGTAAGCCTTGCATCGGCTTTTATATATCTGCCAGGCACGATTATATTTATGAAGTTAGAAGCCTTTGGAATTGCAGTCCCGAAAGGTCTTATATATTTTGACAATATGACTCACTCTCTTATGTGAGCTGTCCATGAAAACCTGTTTATTTCTCACGAAAACTTGCTTGTTTCGTGAGTCAGCCGGTAGCTGACCTTGGCGTGTGTTACTTTCTCAAGACAGATTTGCGCTATCGCCGATGTTACATTATTTTGACAGCTATTCGATATGAATTGTTAGCTTAACACAAGAATTTATATACTCTGGTGACCATTGCCGTTGACCTCGAATACCGCTGAAAATATTTCGCAGCTACTTCAACATTCCAATTAAATATCCAAAGCAATTGTTCCACAAAAGGTAGTAGTAGATGAAAGAAAATTATCAGATGAAAATGTCTTAAAAGGGAGTAATGCAGATATAGCTTTCGTGCTGGAAGCTAACGTGAGGAACTTGTACAGATTTCCGTTTTCCAAATGACGGTACTGTTAATCTTAGAGGAAATGGAAGGAGAACAGAGCTGCCTGCCATTTCAGGAGACACACTGCCGCTCTAATGGAGGGATTACATCGGTCACGTACGGGCGCTAGTCATGCTTAATGTGTAACGCACCACCCTCGGCATAATGCACGAGAGAAAAAAGAAACCTTTTACCGCAACGAGAAAAGAAAGGAAATATCATCGAAAGAGATTTCAACAGCCTCTGGGGGTATATAAATATCTTACGCCTTGTATCTTATTACATCAGCAATTTAAAACAAAGTCGCTGAATAATTATACCTCTAGGGAAACTTACGCGACAATCGGATGGATAACATGTATAGAGAGTGGAACATCGATTACTAAGCACTGTTTACCTGGTAGACGCTCTTTACCTTAGACAGAGCAACGTCCTTTGCTTGTCTTAGATACCCTTAGGCAAAGTTAGATACTTAATTGCTAACAAGACAACACTGTCGCAAACTCTTCCTCATTATTTTTAGAACCTTTAAGTGATACAGTACGAAGGGGTGATCAATTATGAAAGAAAAAATCATACCTAACAAATGCTATTTCTGGAATATAAATATTAAAGTGTAAATTTTCAGTTCAAAGTAATAGGAAATTTAAATTATGAAATATAATATTGTACTTGGAGGTATACCCGCGTAGTGATGAACTAGTAGGAGATTAAGGAGACAAGGAATAGTGCAACTAAACAGTTATTAAATACTGCAAAATAAGACAATCAGTCACAGTTATGTACACGTATATATAACTTAAACATTTAGTGCGAGATTGAGCAGTAAGTAGGCAGTACTCCCTATTCACTCCTGTACATTGTTATTCTACATAAACACGTACAACAATAAACTGTAGTACAAATGAGCTTCCGCTAGTCAGTAGGAGGTGTTCGGGGGACATATTCAGTAATTTTTCATGTAATATTAGTTTTCAACGGTGTGAAATGTGTGGTTGAGATATTAATTTACTCCTATAATCACATAAAAATGTTTGGAAAGGAACAGTCAGACTGAAAAATTCAATACCAAGGCCGGGATTTGAAATACGGTTGCTCTTAACCAATGAACTACCATGGTCAATGTGCCAGCGGGGCATTACATTCTCTAAATGACTCGTGTTTTCTCCCGGTAAACCACTAGTAGTTCTCATATACACATGGGGCAACTACCATAATGTCGACTTCTTTGCTGAAAGTATTTAAAGTGCCAGAATTTATAGCTCAGACCTCTATTAGGTCAGTTAATTTCCATTAATTGACATGAAAATGTATTTCCAAAAATGACAGTGAGCAACCATATCTTGCTAAGTGCTTAAAGGATTTAATCGTGTATATATAGGGTGTAGAAGGAGAGAGAGACTGTATCAAAGTATTTGAAGCATCTTACTTTCTATCTTTTTAAGATATATGGGAAAGTTCTTTGCAGAAAGGAGATATTTGACAACTGCAAGCTTCAACTTGCAAATGAGCAAATTTGCTTTGGCAGAATGTCCCGTGAGACTTCGTAAGTTGCCAAATCGGAGTTACAGGAATGAATTAGCCTTTACTACTGGTATTTACTTCCCAATGTTCTTATTTCGACATTCTGTCGCAAACCACGATCTACCCATGTCGTACCTATTGTGGGTGCCATCCTCTACAAGGAAAGGATGAAGGGAAACAATTAGAGTTGGGAACAGTCAGCAGGCTGACTGGTCATAGAAACGCGCCTGAACTCAATGACAGGTCTAGCCAGAAGTCAGGTACACTGCCAGAGCCACCCAGAGTGGACTATGAAAGACCCATGCAACCAGACCGTCCTTTGATATCTATGAGGAGTAGTCTTATTGGCATAAGCAGTTCCACCTCTTTTCGGAACTGCCTCACAGTGGTGAATCTGGTAGCGCACAGGAAGTACGAAAAGGAAGCGTCTTGAAAGTTCAATAACAGAAAGGAAATCGTTGAAGAGAAACCGGCACAGAAGCATTTGCTTACCGAACACAAATAATCATGGTTAAATTTAGCGCTCAACGAAAACTGCACTTGGGACTTTCCGAATATATGCCTCATACATAAAGCAATTTAATCGGAAATTATATCGGTAAGCATGAGCGAAGGAATAATAAAATAAGTGATTTAAGCTAAACATGTACCTAATTATACGATTTAAAATAGCAAGGACATAAAGGGTTCAGTAATTTTTAACTGAAAAATACAAAATGAGCAAGCCTAAAGATAACGCGCTGATCTAAGCATTTAACAAAAGCAAATAAAGGCAATAATGAGCGGCAAGGCATTAGTCACATATCCTGCAGAGGTCATAAGGAACTTTCTGGATCGAGTGTTAGGCAAAAACACCTCAGTGCGTGGCTGCAGCCTGAACCTCACAAAAATGACAGTTAAAGGGCCAGCTAGGCGGCTTGGGAATAAAATCAAGAAATTATGCCGTTTTTACATTTATGCCCGATTACACCAACACATGTTAAAATCAACTTTAACAAATGTAATGTAACAATTGTCACAGCGCTAAAACTACTGTTAAATTTCTTGCATTTCACCAACCTGTTTTCTGAAAATGTTAAACACGTGTTACCGCCAAGAAACTTGTAAATATTACAGCTATAGAAGGCTATGGATGCATCGCATTATGTTCTGAATGTACTGCGATGCGCTTTTGTTTTCATTTTCGTCTGCACATAGCGGAAAAATGGCGGGTGAACAAAATCGTAAACAAAAGCCGTGAGACAAATTTCTCATCGACGGAGAATGAATTGTTAATTGAATTGGTGACGAACTGTAAGGATATCGTGGAAAATAAAGGGATGGATGCGTGAATGTAAAAGAGAAAGATGTAACGCGGGAAAATATTTGAAACGAATTTAATTCAAATGCATGTGTATCTACTAGAAGTACGAAACAACTTCCGCAGTATTACGTAAATTTAAAACGAGGAGCGAAGAAGAAGTGACTTGAACGTTTCAACACGGGAGGTGGATAGTTGATTATCTACATAATTCAGTGCATTATAAAATCGCAAAGTTATTAATACTTGAAGCAAAGGCGAGATCAGCATATTCCTTTCGATGCATGTTCTAACTCAGTATTACATAAATTTAAAACGAGGAGCGAAGAAGGACGAGTGACTTGAACGTTTCAAGACGGGAGGTGGACAGTGTATTATCCACACAATTCAGTGAACTATAAGATAACAAGGTTATTAATACTTGAAGCAAAGGCGAGATCGGTATATTCCTTTCGATGCATGTTCTAACCTCTCTTGTACTTCCGCAGTAACCTTCATAGCAACTTGTTTCGACAGTCTATACCTCTGTAGAAAATTTTCTTCTGATAGCTCCTCAAAATCATCACTCCTCATAGGCCGTACTCTATTACGATTGCCACAGTTAGACGGTCTTAAATATAGCAAATCGACAACAACAGCTGCGTTCAACGCCCGCCATCTTGACTATTGACAATTACTAAGGACTCAACAACAGAAATTTGGATTGTTAGTTCAACAAGAGATTTAACACGAGTGTTAAGCTAACACTTTTTTGGTGAAATGCAAATTTTGTTTTAATAATTGCTAAACTCATGTTAAGTCTTAACATCTGTTGGTACAATCAGGCATTAGAGGCATATATTAATTACTTCACTTTTTCCAGAAGAATTCTGCAGAAGTAGTGACTACGACATTAATTTTTTATCCCTACTTATAGAAATATTTCTTAAACACTTGCCAATTACACAAAATTACGTAATGCACACAATTACGATTCACCAGTTCGTCCGTTACCGTTCCGATGCACGTACACAATTACGCAAATTCTTCCGTTGCACGGCGCTACTTCACTAGCACGTCAAGCACTAACTAACTAACTTCGCTCGCTGCAGCCCCTTTTTATAGGAATATCGCCGTCTTCTCGACTTCTCTAGTTTCCACGCGAAGGTTCCAGATGGCCGTGGAAGAGGGGGAAGGGGCCGCCCGCGCAAGTGACATTTCCTCTAATCTTCCCCCTCAGTTAGTGACAGAGACTGATGAGTGGGTGTGGCCCAGCTGCCTCGGGTCCCTTCCAGCGGTCGCCGGTCCTGCCTTCCGCTAATTGGGTGACACTGCTCCCTCCTCAAAGCTGGTCGTCCCGAACAACACCATCGTAGCAGGCTAGACGATCCAGGTGTACCACCAACATCTTCCCCCAGGGAACCTTCTGGATGCGGTAGACCACGTCGTTAATCCTCTTCACCACCTGGTACGGTCCTTGACATGGCTGCGGGAGCTTCGGGCAGCGTCCCTTGGTCCGGGTAGGATGGTACAACCAGACCAGGTCACCTTGCTGGAACCCTTGGCTGTTGGCTTGCCTGTCACATCTGGTCTTCATGCGGTCGCTCGCCTTCTGGATATTCTGGCGAGCCATCTCGTGCATGTCGTGGAGGTGGTCCACCAGGTTCTCCACATACTCGGTCACCGGCTGCTTCGCCTCCGGAGGGCTTCCAAAAGCCAGGTCACAAGGGAGGCGTAACTCTCGACCGAACATTAAGCTGGCTGGCGTCATCCCAGTTGTGCCGTGTGTAGACGAGCGGTAGGCCAGCAAGAACAGTGGTACCTTGACGTCCCAGTCTCGCTGATGGCTGGCCACTACCATCCTCAGGTGTTCCTCTAAGGTCTTGATGTATCTTTCGACCATGCCATCCGACTGGGGATGTAGAGGCGTCGTGCGGGTCTTGTTCACCCCAAGCCTTTGTAATGCCTCCTTCATTAGGTTGGACTCAAAGTTGGTACCCTGGTCACTGTGTAGCTCTAACGGCACCCCAAATCGACAGAACACTTGCTCCACGAGGCAGTCTGTGATTGTCTCTGCCTCTTGGTTTGGGATGGCATACACCTCCGGCCACTTGGTGAAGTAGTCCACGACCACCATTAGGTACTTGTTGACTCGGTCGGAAACTGGGAACGGTCCAGCAATGTCAACGGCGATCCGTTCGAATGGCGCTCCGACGTTGTACTGCTGCATGCGACCCCGGGTCCTCATCTGGGGGCCACGACTCGCCGCGCACACGTGACACTGACGGCACCATCTCTCAGCATCTGCTCGGAGTCTCAGCCAGTAGTAGCACTGCCGCAGTTTGTCAATCGTTCGGTTCGCTCCCAAGTGTCCTCCCGAAGTACCGGCGTGCACTTCCTCCAAGACTTCCGGGACCTTACTCCGGGGAAGTACCAACTGTTCTCTCTGCGTCTTCTCATCGGGTGATTCCCATACCCGGAACAGCACGCCCTCTCTGGTCTTCAACGAGTCCCATTGGGCCCAGTACGACTTGTAGGTGGCGCTCCTCGGTGCGATGTCCTCCCAGGTTGGTATCATCCCTGCCTCCACTTCCCTCAAGAGTGACCCCAAGTCTGCGTCCGCCAGCTGCTCCCTCCTCAGGCCTGCGCTATCCCAGCCTTCAGCAGGCACTGCAACAACTACTCGGACTGCTGCGGCACGCTCCTTCTCTTCCACTCTTGTGCACTGGCCGCACTCTTCTGGACAGGGTCTTCGGGACATGGCGTCTGCGTTACCGTGGCTCTTCCATCTACGATGTTCCGAGGTGAAGTCGTACTCCTACAGCCTCTGGACCCAACGTGCTGTCTGGCCTTCCAGATTCTTAAAGCTCAATAGCCAGGTTAGGGCGGAATGGTCAGTCCTCAGGTGGAATGGCTGACCGTACAGGTACTTGTGGAAGTGCTCCAAGGTCTTTACAACTGCCATTAATTCTCGTCGGGTGACGCAGTAGTTCTTCTCTGCCTTGGATAGTGTCTTGCTGTAGTAGGCTATCACCCGCTCATGGCCGTCCTGGATCTGCGATAGGACACCTCAAATGCAATGGTCGCCTGGCGTCGGTGTCCACAATGAAGGCGCCACCCGGATGTGGGAAACCCAAAATTGGAGCACTGCACAGGGTCTCCTTTAGGTGCTGGAAAGCGTTTTCGGCGTCCTCTGTCCAAGCATAAGGCCGGTGTGCCTCTGTCAGGCGGGTGAGGGGTTTGGATATGCTGGAGAACCCCTTAATGAAGCGGCGGTAATAACTGCACAGCCCCAGGAAACTGCGCAGCTCTTTCTTATCCCTTGGGCGAGGCCAATCTCTCACGGCCTTTGTCTTCTCCGGGTCTGTGGCCACTCCGGTTGCTGAGACTATGTGGCCCAAGAAGTTAACTTCCCTGCGGAAGAGCTGGCACTTCTTCGCGTTCAGCTTCAAGTTGGTCGCCTTCAGTCTCTGTAGCACCTTAGTCAGATTCTCGAGGTGATCTTCAAAAGTCTTCCCGACGATGATGATGTCGTCCAGGTATAGCAGGCAGGCATCGTAAGTCAGCCCTCTCATCACTGATTCCATGAGGCGTTGGAAGGTAGCTGGTGCTTTGCAGAGGCCAAAGGGCATAACCGTGAACTGCCAGAGCTCTTGGCCCGTCGAGAATGCGGTCTTCTCCTTGTCTCTCGGGTCTAGAGCTACCTGCCAGTAACCCGACTTCAGGTCCAGGGTCGAGAACCACTGTGCACCAGCTAGCGTGTCCAGGGTGTCGTCAATCCGGGGTAAGGGAAAACAGTCCTTCCGGGTGACAGCGTTCAGCTTTCTGTAGTCTACGCAGACGCGCAGCTCTTCTCCGTTAAGCCGCGGGACCTTCTTGCCGACGTCGACCGTCGCCTCATGGCTCCTGAGGGCATCCAGTCCCAGGAACACCTCTTCAGCCACCTTCGCGACGAACACCCACAGATGCACGGCACTCCGTCCCAAGTTCAGCTCCAGCAGGGCCTCCTTCTCCACAGGCAAGGTGTCGCCCGATGCCGTGACAAGCTGGTATGGTCGGCTCGGCTTCCTTGTCGGTAAACCCTTCGCCACGTCAGTTCTGATGATGGTCACGGCCGCCCCGGTGGCCACCAGCACGCGGCACGGCTTTCCTCTTATCCAACCGTCCGCGATGAGGCTGTCATCCATACGCCGGCTGACGGCGCGCAGTGTCACTCGAGGGGATGGTGGTAATGGCGCCGACGTGCCCCTCTCCACACCGGCCATTACTCGTTCTTCCAGTTGCTCTTCCTGGTGTGGGCAGTCTTTCTGCAGGTGTCCGGGCTGTCCACACTTCCAACACAGGCCACTAGGTGTTCGCCGGCGTCCCTCAGCTGGTCTTCTGTCTCCGGCGTATCGGACACTCCTCGTTCTCGACGTCGGGATAAATGTTACTTTGGCCGCCTCCATCCTTAATGCCGCTGTCAGCGCCTCGTGGATTGTTTTATATTCGCCGAGCATTAGGCGCTGACGAATCTCCGTGTCCCGTACCCCGTCGAAAAAATTGTAGGTGGCTTCCCGGGATGCGAACTCCAGTGGCAGGTCAACCAAGGCCTTGCTAGCCAGCTGCTCGAACGCTATGGCGAACTCCTGCAGCGTCTCCCCAGGCTGCTGTGACATTGCCTTTAGCTAGCTGCGGTGTGCTGCGGCTAAGCGGTGGTTCCCGAAGCGATCCTCCAGGGCCTCCCAGATGTCCTTGGGGGCCGCCGTTGTCTGCACCGCGTTTAGGACTTCCGCGGCCCGTCCCTGGAGGCTGGCTATTAACTGTGTGGCCTCCACCTCCAGTGATCATCCGTTGTGCCTGGCCACTGTGTCGAACTGGCGGCGGAAGACCTCAAACGTTGACGTGCCGTCATACTTGCGAGGTTTGACGCGCGCAGATGTTGTGTCGCGTCCCGG
This sequence comes from Mantis religiosa, assembly GCA_030765055.1. Taxonomy (NCBI): domain Eukaryota; kingdom Metazoa; phylum Arthropoda; class Insecta; order Mantodea; family Mantidae; genus Mantis; species Mantis religiosa. The sequence continues at coordinate 35,093,059 of CM060948.1, forward strand.
CGGGTCGGCCTTCAAATCCTTCAGCTTCCTACCGACGACGTCCTCCACCATGGCGTTCAGGTACTTCACGCTGCTGTCGGCTTTCCCTTCCAGGTCGTTAACGCGGCTCGCCAGGTCCTCGACGCGCTCGTCCACTTGGCCCATCCGCTTGCCCAGCTCCGTCACGTCATCCCTCACGCCGGCCAACTGTTATTCAAATTTGGCGGCGAGAGTCTCGTTCGCCACCTTTATTTCCGTGGTCAGTTCGGCCATCTTTGAAGTCATTGTCGTTGCCAAGTTATTGTTAGCCGTTTCCGTCTTTGCTGTTATTTCGGCCTTCATTGCTTCCAGCTTCCTGGTGATGTTGTCGTTGGCCGTCTTCATTTGTTTCAACTCGGCGGTGAGGTTGTTGTTTGCCGCTTCTGTTTTTGTTGTTAACTCGTTCATCTTCGCGTCCATTTTCTCGGTGATGTTGTCGTTTGCCGTCTTCATTTCCGATGTCAGTTCGGCCTTCATTTCCATCATCTTCTCAAAAATCTTTTCCAATGCCGCGTCCATCTTTGTAATGTTCCGTGAAGTTGTCGTCCCGCTTCCTGACACCAGTGTGACTTTGTGGTTTCGTGAAATGAAAAGTCCAATTTCAACACTCAAAAATGTTCTTTATTTCCACCGACTTACAGTTAAACACTTGCCAATTACACAAAATTACGTAATGCGCACAATTACGATTCAGCAGTTCGTCCGTTACCGTTCCAATGCACGTACACAATTACGCAAATTCTTCCGTTGCACGGTGCTACTTCACTAGCACGTCAAGCACTAACTAACTTCGCTCACTGCAGCCCCTTTTTATAGGAATATCGCCGTCTTCTCGGCTTCTCTAGTTTCCACGCGAAGGTTCCAGATGGCCGTGGAAGAGGGGGATGGGGCCGCCCGCGCAAGTGACGTTTCCTCTAATCTTCCCCCTCAGTTAGTGACAGATTCTGATGAGTGGGTGTGGCCCAGCTGCCTCGGGTCCCTTCCAGCGGTCGCCGGTCCTGCCTTCCACTAATTGGGTGACAATGCTGACAAATCGACTGGCGCCGTCTTCTTAGATATTCAACGCGCCTTTGATAAAGTATGGCATGCGGGCCTACTTTACAAGCTCAAAATAATACAACTTCTCTGATTCGACACTTGACCTCAATAAAGATTATATAAGCGAGCGTCGGTCCCGAGTAACTGTGGAGGATTCTCCCTCCTCTCTAAAGCCTATTAAGGCAGGAGTTCCACAAGGAAGTTTGCTAGGACCGACCCTCTTTAATTTATACGTTAACGATATGCCAGAACTTACTCGCACTGAAAAATACATATACGCTGACGACACGGCACTGGTAACTCAGTCTACTCAACCGCGGATAATACACCTGCGGCTACAGAATGCCCTGAATGATCTTGAGCCCTGGTTTCGAAAATGGAGAATATCAGTTAACTCCAGAAAGTGCCAATCAATTATTTTCACAAAAAGAATCCAACATCGATATCCCAGGCACAGACAGCCACCTCTCGCATATCATGGCAAAAGAATCGAATGGAGAGACCAAATTACCTACCTAGGGGTCACCATGGAACAAGGTCTCACATGGAAAAAACACATTCAAAATGTCAGGGCCAAAGCAAATGGACAATTGAACAGACTCTACCCTTTGATTAATTTAAATAACCAACTACAACTCAATATGGGTCTTACGCTGTATAAAACACTAATCAGGCCAATACTGACGTACGCAGCTCCTGTCTGGGGATACGCTGCGAAAACACATATAAACAGACTGCAGACACTGCAAAACAAAATAATACGAATTATTGTAAAGGTTCCTTTGGTAGCTCCAGCTTATCGACTGCACAAGGAACTGAAGCTCCACTCGATCGAACAATTTATTAAACTACTCAGTTATAACTTATATGACAGAAAGGCAAAAAACAAAAACCATCTAATTCGCGACTTAGGCGCATACGATACAAAACATGACATTCACAAAAGACCGCTCTCATTATTTGACAGAACTCTTGGCCTGGGGGAACCAGAAATAAACATTCAAGATTACCTAAACAACTTAGTACCACCTTAATCATAAGCCATGGCTTAGCTAAACACTACTGACAGACCAGCGGCCCTGGAAGTCCCTGCTAGGGGTCGTTCTGGGGACTAGTGAAAATGACCAAAGCATCACACATGGACTTGAGAAGACAACTCAATTGTAAATATATAAACAAAACAATAATCTAGCAAGATTAGCTCACATGACGTGGACTACACTCAATCCTGAGCATATATCCAAAATATTTGGTTGTTATTTAGATAGTTACATTAAATATATCCATATTCACATTGAATGCATGCAAACCAATGCCTAACAAATTGACGCCAGACTCAGAGCCGCTCTTGGCCTGATATCTTATCCAACTTATTCTTAAGCACTAACAATTAATGACACCGTCCTTATGTTTCAGGACCTCACAGATATCTTGGAAGACGGTGCCTCCGTCCGGAGGCACACAAATATTACACAACCCAATTCCACTCCTGAATTTCCAAGGTCGCCAGTAGGACCTTGGTCATGCTTGTGTCCTGGCGCCATCCTCACCCGGCCTAGGCTTTGCCTGGCCGTAATATCCTCTCCCAGAATCCGCTGGTGCAATAGCGGTACTGCTGCACTTCCTTTCCCGAATTCTCACCGGTGGAGGTTTTTTAGTGGGTAGGGCTGACGGATCTCTCTCCGTCAGAGGAGTCCCACAATCCGATCCCGGGGCTAGTGCATAAATGCATTTTTCCTCCACTCGAAAAAAAACCGTGAGTTCAGTTCAGTTCAGTTCTTGGCGAGCAGCGTGAGGAGCGCCCAGTGAGGGAACGGACTGTGTACGTGCATCGAAGGAGATTACGTAACTGCGTGCAGTGGACTTGTGACAGACGAACTGCTGAATTGTAATTGTATGCATTACGTAATTCTGTGTAATCGGCAAGTGTTCCGATTGTAATTTGGTGGAAATAAAGAACATTTTTGAGTGGTGCAATTGGACTTTTAATTTCACGAACCCACAAAGTCACAACAAGGTCTCCAAGGTGCTGGAGCTGTGAGGAACGCTACTACGTGAGATCCGGCAACACTGGCGTGTGGCTTGGTTTCTCCCATTCAAATCCCCACTACAACAAATACGTTGCAACCATTAGTCTTGGCTGGGCAGCCGTTTGCGTTGGAACTTCCTATCACTTCCACCGTCAAGTACGAGTTGCATGCACTGATCCGTTTTTTGGGTGCCAAGGCCACTACCCCCAATGAAATTCATCGTCAGTTATGCGTAGTCTATGGGCCACAGTGTATGGACGTCAAAAACGTGCGAAGGTGGGTCAGAGAGTTCAAAGACGGACGTACAGAGGTCCATGACGAACAGCGCTCTGGTCGGCCTTCGGTTTCAGCCGAAACAATTGCAAAAAAAGGAGCAAGAAATGCTTAAGGATGGGCATATGACAGTTCTCGAGCTGTGCGAACTTATCCCTGAAGTCAGTAAGACTACTGAACATTTGCATTATTGCAAGGTGTGTGCGAGGTGGGTCCCCAAAACTCACATCGAAGACAGTAAACGGCTGATCCCCTGGCCCAGTTCGGATAGGACCTCCTCACCCATCCCCCCTAAAGTCGAGACTTAGCACCTAGTGATTATCATCTGTTTCCTGAGTTGAAGTCACACCTGGGTGGAACACATTTCCAGACCGACGATGATTTGAAGTACGAGGTTGAGCGCTACCTGCGCAACTTGGCGGGAGAGTGTTATGACAAGGATATACAAAAACTACCACGGTGCATACAAAAGTGCATGGATCGCAATGATGATTAAGTTGAAAAATAGCTGTAAGTTCCGCCTTTCCATCAATGTAACATTCATTAACATGTTTTCTATATTAAATAAAATTGGAGACTTTATTTTACGGACACACCTCGTAATATTCCTCCATACTTTTAGTAACTCAATGTACTGTTTGTTGTGCATAGCTTTGTAAGGTAAGTTGGGGGAAGATGACATACTTAACGGTTATGTCCTTTTTTCATGGAAATGGGAATGGAGAAAAATATAAAAAGTGTCTCAAGATATTTCCTGTATATTTAATTGTTACTGGAAGAAACAGTAATCAGTATCCTTAAATTTGAGAATAAAAAAGGTACAATTAAACTAATTTCAACAAAACTTATATCTTACCCCAACATTAGGTGAAGATGGAACAACATGGAGGAAGATGCAGCAACAAGAAGTATGAAAGTAAATAATAAAGTAAATTGAGCATTTGTGTTACAACATGTAAGACACATTATACGAGGGCATTATACACATTATATGATTATAATTCTACGAGGGCTGTTTAATGAAGAATTATCATAACTTTTCTACGGTCATAATTTTTCACACTAAAATTCAATCTTATTATATTCTGTTAGCTTAATGTGAAACAAACACGCCGCAGTAGTTTCATTGTTGGTACTCCTGGTTCCCGCCTGTGAGAACCAGGCAAGTTCAAATATGTTCAGTATCGCCTACCGCTGCAATGGAGGTAACACGCGAGGAACAATATGCGGCTTTGAAATTCTGCTTCCGACTCAACAAATCTTCAGTTGAGGCCTATACAATGTTACAGGAGGCCTATGGAGAGTCTGTTCTTCCCTACAGCACAGCTCTAAGGGGGTTTAAAATGTTTAAAGAGGAGAGACAATCAATTTCAAAGGAAGGTGGACCCAATGCTCCAGTTACTGCTCTTACGGAAGAAAACATCAACACTGCTGCTGCCATTGTGAGAGAGGATCGACGAATTACCTTAAGATCACTTTCTGAAATACTGAACATTTCATTGGGTGCCACCCACACATTGGTGACAGAAACATTACACATGAGACGTGTTCGTACGCGATGGGTTCCAAGACTGTTGATTCCCGAACAAAAGGACATTCGCTTGCAGGTCTGCATGAAGTTAAAGTTGATGTGAGAGGAAGATTCGGAGTTTCTTTCAAACGTAATCACTGCTGATGAAACTTGGCTACATCATTTTGATCCTGAGAGCAAACAGCAAAGCTCAGTGTGGAAATCTCCTTCATCACCAACCCCCCAAAAAGCAAAAGTGCTTGCTTCTGTTGGGAAAGTTATGGTCATCTCATTCTTTGATGTTCGTGGAATTGTTTATCAGCATGTTGTACCTGCACACACATCAGTAACTGGACAATACTACAGGGATGTCCTGAAAACATTGCAAGTCCATATCAGGCGCAATAGACCACATTTCGCTGAATCAGGCTGGATGCTGCACCACGATAATGCGCGGCCGCATATTGCCAATGTTGCGTGAAGTGCATCCCTCAACCTCCCTATAGTCCGGATTTAGCCCCATATGACATTTTGCTATTCCCTAACTTAAAGAAACGCCTTCGTGGGAGGCATTATCCATCATCAGAAGCAGTGGTGAAGGCTGCGGAGGCGATTTTGAAGGACCTCTGAAAAAATGGTTTCCAGCATGTCTTTGAAGACTGGCAGAAACGCGGGGACAAGTGCATCCCATTCAGGGGAGACTATTTTGAGAAGGACCATCAAAATTATGAGGATGAGTAAAGGTACTTTCTCAAAAAAATGTGATCATTCTTTATAGAACAGCTCTCGTAAAATGTAAATTTAACGAATGTTAGAGACATGATACAATGAAGAAAGGAGAGAACCAAACTGCACTCTCGTAACGCTCTGGCCCGGGTTTGAATGAATAAAAGTATTCAACGCTTGCTGCCAAAATGTCTTCAATGGTTTGTCATGTCAAGCCGTCATGATCGGTCATATGTAATATATCAGTATTCTTTTAGAACTTTCAACTTCCCCCAATGCCTGGGGGAAGATGCAAGTGAACTTTGCTACCAGCTAACATTGGTCCTAGATACCATATGCTCCGACCGACCGACCGACCGACCGACCGACCGACCGACCGAGGTGTTGACTGGCTGTATAAAGCCAGAAGGTTTTTGCTGCGTGCCCACCCGTTAAGGGTTTTACCTCAGGCAAGGTTTTTAATTTGGGATATATTAGGATGTGTTGTGGGTTTTGAGGTTGGAGGTTCTTTTTGAGGTTACAATTTTATGTACCTTCAGGTTGTGGGAATGGATGGAATAACTTGCACAATGGCGTTTTAATTTTAGAGTTAGTTATTTAGTTGGAAAATTTTGATGCCAAACAGCAGCTTTAGCTACTGTTAGGATTAGCTCCTGGGTTATCTCCGCTACCGGCAAGCCATTCGCGGTGCCCGGAACAGCCTGGAACGGCGTCTAGTGGGGCATATCAATCATCTGATTCTTTATTTTCTTAACCGTGGATACCAAAACGCCCGTTGCGGCTGCAACACGCTCATTAACCTTATGCACAGGGATTACAAAATTAGCTCCGTCGGCTTCCCGTCGCATAAAATTTAAAACATTTGCTATTATTTCTCTAGCTTGCCCTTTTACAGTTCTGCGATAAACTTTAGAGCGATTGGCTGCCATAATACTCCCCTTTTATGCACTGCAACACTTAGAGACAAAAGTAACTGATAAGTTTCACAGATTTTGTGTTCCCAACAAAGCACGTGATAACCAAGTTCACTCGTCTAGATGAGGAAACACACTGACTTTTGCGCATACAGGTTGACGCATACGGCTGGTTGGGAGGGAGAGAGGGAGGAACTGGCATACATGAGGCGGATATTGAAAACAGGCTCGCCCGCTGAACACCCAGGGCTTTTATGGGAATACGGCTACTCTACCATATGCTGACAAAGACGTACATGACAATATACCACGTTTAGATGAAGCTCCATCAAGTGTTAGACCTTACGTATGGGCAACAAAATGTTACATTTCTTGTACTTACCAAGTTTACAGGTAGTAGTTTCTTGTTTATCACTGGATGAAGCAAAATATAAAACGGAGAAATACAACAGCACACTTCTAACTGGATGCCCCTTCGCCAGGCTGTGGTAAGTGCTGCTATCTAGGCCCAGATAAACAAAATATACTTCCGTCTTCCATCAACTTCCATCTTCCCCCAACTTACCTCATATAAAACAGGATTTTTTTTGCCCGCCTCAGTAGCGTAGATGGTAGCGTGTCTACCTCACGATCAAGAGGTCCCGAGTCCGAATCTCGGTCAGGGTGAGTTACCTGGATAAAGTTTTTCCGGGGTTTTCCCTTATCCTAAAATACGAATGTCGGGTAACTCTTAGCTCTATGGACCCTGGGATCATTTGACCAATATTTCACCCACTTCATCCATCGTCCGATATGACTTAACGTTGGAGGACGTAAATTACAACAACAACAAAAACAGGATTTTTTAATAAGTTTGGTAATTTGAAAATAAGTTTTCAACAACACTGCCTTATGTATACACGAGTAAGACTACCTCTATCTATGAACTCTTTCGTGCCTATCCTCCTGACGGAGGGGTGAGGTGAGAGGATCCATGACCTCCCGAATGCGTACGAGAATCATAGGATTGTAACTGCTGAGAACAGAACTAATATGCCGATTATTGGATGTCACCATTGCATGACAGTTTCGTGCTTCAGTTCACAGTACGTTACTCGAACATTAGATTGTACATTTTGCGAGGTTCTGTCGGTCTGACTGCGTTCAGCTGTAAGCTGACTAGTGACTATTAGAAGTCAGCAAGCAGAGCAGATGTTCTGTGCGTGTGTGTCAGAAAAGTTCGAGCAGCGCAACTTGGTGTCCTTTATACCTTAAGGTAACACGTTTCTAAATTGCTCGTTTGTTGTCCGATCTAAATAACCAATTTACGAACAATAGGCTGTATACTATAACGCTAGCTATCTTGCCCTGATTTGCACAGATAGGTTAAGGAGTTGGGGTGAGTTTTGAAAGTCGTGAACAGTCTAGAGCTTTCAGTCATACATACTACGTAAACATACGAATTTCTCATCCCATTTGTGCAAATTTACGAGGGTGGTCTGAAAAGTTTCCGACATCAACATGAAGATGGCAACACTCGTAAATAAAAGCTAGGGAATTTCGTTGTCCACCTGTTGACAGTTACTCATCAAAGTTTCAGCCATTTTAGACGCTCCATTGTTATATAACATACGTTTGAGTGACTTGATGTGAGTGTTTTTCTAAAAATGAAAAAAAAAAATCGAGTATCAAGCTGTCATTAAATATTTCTTTCTGAAAGACAATACGCTCACGCAAACCAAAGATGGGTTGGCTTCTGTGTATGGGGACTTTGCGAAATCATTTACCACAGTGAAATTTTAGGCAGTTGAATTTAAACGTGGCCGTAAGGGCTTGGGAGACGATGGACGTTCAGCACGTCCAAAAACTGCAACTACCGATGAAAATATCGCTAAAGTTCACCAAATGGTGCTAGACAACCGCAGAATTAAAGTGAGAGAGATAACACAGGCTATGAACATCTCAAAAGAAAGTGTTTGTCACATATTAAATCAGCATTCAGACATGAGAAAGCTGTCCGTGCGTTGGGTGCCGTATTTGCACACGTTAGACCAAAAACCTGTTCGAATGAACATTTCCAACGCCTTGTTGGCGCAGTTTAGCAGCAATAAATCCGAGTATTGACGTCGATTACTTACTGTAGATGAAATTTGGATACATCATTATACACCCGGAACAAAAATATACGATCACACAAATTTCTCATCGATGGAGAAAGAGTTGTTAACTGAATTGGTGACGAAGTATTAGGATATCGTAGAAAATGCGAGGACGGATGCGTTGAATGTAAAAGAAAAAGACGTTATGCGAGAAAAAATTGTAAACAATTTAATTCAAATGCATGTGTCACTGCTAGAAGCACGAAACAGCTTCGTCAGTATTACGTAAATTTAAAATGAGGAGCGAAGAAGGACGAGTGACTTGAACGTTTCAAGACGGGAGGTGGACATTGTATTATCCCCATAAGTCAGTGAATTATAAAATCGCAAAGTTATTAAAACTTGAAGCAATGGCAAGACCGGCGTATTCCTTCCGATGCATGTTCTAATGCAGTATTACGTAAATTTAAAACGAGGAGCGAAGAAGGTCAAGTGACGACTGACTTGAACGTTTCAAGACGAGAGGTGGACAGTGTATTATCCCCATAATTCAGTGAATTATAAAATCGCAAAGTTATTGATACTTGAAGCAAAGTCGAAATCAGCATATTCCTTTCGATGCATGTTCTAATTCAATATTACGTAAATTTAAAACGAGGAGCGAAGAAGGACAAGTGACGAGTTACTTGAACGTTTCAAGACGGGAGGTGGACAGTGCATTATCCACATAATTCAGTGAATTATAAAATCGCAAACTAAATAATATTTGAAGCAGAGGTGAGATTGGCATATTCCTTTCGAAGCATGCTCTAACCTCTCTTGTACTTCCGCAGTAACCTTCATAGCAACTTGTTTCGACAGTCTATACCTCTGTAGAAAATTTTCTTCTGATAGCTCCTCAAAATAATTTCTCTTCATAGACCGTACTCTATTACGAATACCATTTAGGCAGTCTTAAATATAACAAATCTACATCAACAGCTGCGTTCATGCCAGCCATCTTAACTATTTACAATTGTTAAGGACTTAACAACAGAAATTTGTTTTGTTAGTTTAACAAGAGATTTAACACGAGTGTTAAGCTAACACAAATTGGTGAAATGCACTTTTTGTTATAAATATTGCTAAACTCATGTTAAGTCTTAACATCTTTTGGTGAAATCTGGCATTACAGTTTTGCTCTTTGTTGTGTTTTGTAGCAGAATGGAAAATGTATTTCTTCATTGTAAAACGATTTAAAACAAATTAGTCTCCAATACATCCAAACTCTGACAAGAAATTAATAGAAAATTGAGTTTAACCATGTCATTCACCATTTGTTACAGTCTTTCGATGTAGTGCTGGTAATAAACCGAAACTTTCTCGGATTATTTAGGTTAAGCTTCAAACGTGCAACGTCACTCGCCGTATGCTAACCTACCTCAAGCCGGAGAAAATTGCTAACCACAGAACGATTTAACTCTGCTGCTATGTTACTCCAAATCATATCATTTTATTAATGTAATATTATGTTTGGAAATAAACCAAAGTATTTCACCAACTCCAGGTGTTTCAAAACAAGATACTGCGAGTATCTCTGAACGCAGTGTGGTAAATCACATAGAGAATTGGACATAGTCTGCATTAATGAGTACGTCTCTACAACGACAACAAGTTTCTTTGCTCACCTTCCTCGTGTATCAACTGGTACACCGCCTAGATGCTGCACCAAGACTGCCACAGGCCATTTTATATCTATAAAGTGTTAATGCTGTAGTGCTGAAGTTATGTAATTTATATTCCTAATAACACTGGCCAACAAAACAAAAACCTTTTTTCTGGTACAGAGATATACATGATGGACGTATCTAATTTTGTCTTGCAGATTCTGAAAATGCAGTTAGATTTTCGCCAACACCCTCCAATTTTTTTATGGAGTTTTTTAAATTCCTATATCTAAAAACGCAGACTAGTGTGGTCTAGACTATATTTATACAATATAACATACTTAATGCCATGAAACTATCTTTTTCTAGTATCTTGGGTCTAATGTACATTTTTACAAGATATATTGCAACATTCATTTGCTCGATGATGATGTTGATGGTGGAGGGTTGAATTTTTTTGATGACAACTTCCTTCTGTGGGAGGTATATTGTTCACGTTTCAAAAGACAACAGTAGTCACTCAACATTGAAGGGCTCCATCTACCTTTATAGCGGCTTTCCATTCTAAAATTTCCTGATGGAAAATTTCTCCGTGTTTGTCACTAACCGCTCCCAAATTGGTAGAGAAGAAATCTAAATGAAAGAATTGCATTTTAGTGACATTCTGTATCCAAGATCTTTATATTTATCTAAGAGAGTTCCCACTAATTTTTCAGTGTTTTCTGCTCTTATATTCTCTAGGAAAACTTCAACGACATCCTTAAAAGAACGCCCGGCTGCAAGCTTTGACTTAATTTTTCTTCAAAGTTCTTATCAATCATTAACTGCCTAATTTGTGGCTCAATAAAGATCTCCTCTTACAGATTACATTTAAAAATAGTTCACATTAAAGCTAAGAAAACAAGGATCACTGCTCTTACTTTTATCACAATTTTTTCAAACACAAAGCACTTAAAATTATACAGTAAATTCAACTATGTTATATAACTTGTAGGTCATAACTTTTAATTCTGACGTGATGGACACTTTCTGATTTCACATTTTATGTCACATTACAATATAGAATTATGTTTTATATTTAATTTGTACCAAAACCACTGTTGACTAGTGTAATTAGATCAGTTTGCCTGAGGACTCCAATACGAGTATCCTTTTTCACTGTATTCTCTAATTTTAATCTGTATTCTTAGCTCCTCAATTTGTATAGCACTCACTATGCTGATCAATTGAAATAATAAATAAATAGAAAAATAAACAGATAGATAGATAGATAAATAAATAAATAATAAATAGATAAATAAACAAATAGATGAACAAATAAGTAAAAAGATAAATAAATAAAAATGTCAAAGTATTACTTATGCAACTTTCTCGGAATTGTCTTGACCATAATTGGTTTAAAGGATACACGATTATTTCAGTTACATTCTGTGCAGTGAAACAGAACTTAATTGTTTGAAATGTCTGAATAACATTTACACCAATAAATTACTCCTGGATTTATGTCTCTTTGGCAGCATTATACAAAATAAGAAAAAGATTCTATCATATTTCATTAGTGCACTTCTTTCAGACGTTCCAGAGGTCACAAAAGTTTAAATAATAAAACAAATAAAAACAATGCATGGAATGAATTGTTCAGAAAATAATGATTATGATTGTGTTTTGAATGTTTAAACCCCAAAATATAAAACGAGGTAACAAGCAGGAATGCTGAGGACTTCCTAGTGGGCACGTTACGGTGGCACAAATGAAGATGACTGTTAATCTCTCCAACATGTCAACAATAGCCGATTTAGTGAAAGCGCAGTTAGCTTCCTGACTCAGTCTCGACTTTCTTGTTCTTTTCACTTGAATGAAGTAACTTTCTAACACAGTGTTTACTCTCTACCTACAAGTGCATTTACCCAAATACATGTTAAAACCAGATAGGCGTTCCCACCTCCTGTCTTAAAGCCCATAAGTCCTTGCTCTTTCTTCCCTTACAGTTAGTAGATTATAAAACGGAAGGCACCTCTCTCTGAGGAAGAAGTGATAACGATAAGTGAATGAATGTCAGGAAGCCACATGTCCCATTGTTGGAGACAAGCAGTCCATGGAGCACCGCCATATACTACGGGCCTTCAAAAATGACTGGCACTATTACACTGCGAACCATATAAACCTGAACCATTTGAACCAATATTGGACACATGTACACCTTTGGGAGAATATAATACGCAATTAGGAGATTACATTACACTATTTACATCTCAGAGAAAATGTTGGAAGTGTCCTCCACCAGCATCTATACATGTTTGCACTCGTCTCACCATATTCTCTAAAGTTTTATGGAGAGTATTCTCGTCAATGTTACTTATTTCGGTTCGAATGGATCCCTCGAGAACATCAATTGCCCGTGGCCTTTTCTTGTATACTCTATTTTTAGATGCCTACCCCCAGAAGAAAAAAATCCGCTGAGTTTAGGTCAGGGGATCTTGGGGGCCACAGACTTTTTGAGATTATTCGATTATCAAAGAAACTGCTTACAAGTTCCATGGTGTCATTACTATCCAGCAACACAAAGAAGGTCCCTGAAAGGAATGTGCTCCTTTACACAGTGGCAAAAGGACAGCGGATGTGTGTGACAGGGAACGCATGCTACACAGGAGCAGACCGTTAAAAGAAACATGTGCCCTATTCACTCTGTACACTAAAACCAAGCAGACTCATTCACGAAACTAGAAGCCGTCAGAATGTTTTTGAATGGTCTATAACTGTACTGACATGGGGTGTCATAAACCTGCCCAGGGATGGTGTGGGAACCTTCTGCAATCCGCCTGCGTCTCAGGCCTTGGAGACTTTCTCTCCGGTGGAGAACAGTAGATGTGTGGCACGTTGCTCCATCTTGCTGGAAACAACCTCCTGTCAATTCGATATCATCCAGCTGCTCCACAAATGTGTTGAAGATAAACTTCAGACAGGTATTCCCCGACGATCTCTATGCACTTGTTCCATCGTTCTGGCAGCTTCCGTATTGGCAATTGCCGCCTCGTGTGTGATTTGGACTTTTAAGACAGTTTGAATCATTTGCTAGGTGTTTTAATATTATTACATAAACGGCAAAAGCTCTTATACATGTTAATTGAGTTGTAAGAGACGTAGTTTACGCAAAAATGTAAATAAACCGTTGGGTAATAATATGTCCGTTTTGACTGTACGAGTCCATGATGGATGAGGCGTGTGTCTAATTTTTTCCTAAATTTTCGCAGCCAACCCCTTCTCTATGTACAACAATCCGACATTTTGCTTTTAGTTGACGTTAGCGTACTCATTTTGCGACAAACCCACATACCATTGTTAAATTGATTGGGTCTAATTGGAGCTATGAGTTCTCTTATCCTCAGGTAAAAAGTTGCAGGAGATGGATTTTGGCCACTCAGTTGTATCAATAACACTTTGGTTCGTTACAAAATTATTTAGCTTAATTCTTTTAAGTTTGTTTGATCCTGATTCACTTGGATCGGTGACCACCTGTTAGTAAAATTCCTAACGTAAATTCAATTTTACTTGAAACCTTGGATTACTTGTTTAAAGTTACTTCCGCGCGTTTCTTATTTCTTTTTTATACGTCAACTACTTTGCTCTAATAAACTTCTAATGCTGCTTCCACTTACGCTGGTTTCCCTATTCTTAACTTCCCTACATTTCTGACTTACAAATCTTCGCTTCTTCTTCTTAATGCGCACGAACACGTCCTTCTTGTCATAGTATCACCTTTTAAGTAAGTGTTTCTTACTTCGCGATTCAGTTCGAACCTTATTCTGATCCCCTCTCTAACTTTATCACATGACCAAACTAGCTCACCCTTCTCAAATCTTACATTATTATTGGTTTCTCATTTATTTCGAATTTTCGCATTGGTTTGCAAAACTCATTTAACTCATTGACGTTCAGCCCACCCGGAGTTGGGGAACGCCTACCCTGGGCTCTCTGTAACGGTATACATCGTTATCAAATCAGCGCCCTTTAGCGTTCATGCTCCGGCATATTTTGTTCCAACAAATTCCTGGCTGTGAGTATTCTATAGTTCTCAGAGTAACGCTCCTCCCTTCCTGTCTCTCCGAAGTGTGCAGATTTTTACAAGAATATTTTCTCTTTCTTGCCTGGATGCTAGTATGTCTGCTATATTAAATTATATTCTTCCCTTCTTATTCTTTAAGTTTACCGCTATTTTAATCATCGTTCTATAAGTTATAATTTCATATTAATATAACAAGATTTTTATATTAGTTTAGCAAAGCATTTTCATTAATTTATCTTCTTTTTAATTATATGATTTCAATTAATTCGCCGCCTCCTAATCGCTGCTTTATACTGCGGTTACAATTTAATAGGTTCTATTTCTTCCAAGGCGTTTACTGTGCCATGTATACTCTAACAAAAAGTTTGTAAAATCGGCTGGAAACCGGATTTCCCTCTCAGTAAATGTGTCGTATGTTTTTGAGGTGTACTTTAGCGAGGAGTACGTTTTGTCCCTTAAGCCGCTATTCCTCTGAATTTTGCGCATTCCTCTCTGTAAGAACGTCAAGCAATACAGTTTAGTAAGCTCAAAACTGGACTAAGGCTCACATGACGTGTGATGGGTAGCCTACCTTGCAAACAAATAAGACGCGGGTCACTCACCTCGTATATTTTACTTCACTCAATAGTACATTGGGCTCTTACGCATCAGTAATATTTACTTTTTCAATTTCTAAAACAATGGAAAACTGTAGAATTATGGAAGGAAATAAAATAAGTTTGCGGATTGACATTGGAGCTAACAGTTATGTTGTTTTGAAAAGGCGGTACACGAGGAGGTGAAATTAGTGTCACTTCCCACAGCATGAAGTTGAAAATCTCACCTTTAGCAGAATTTGCATCGAAAATTCTTGATATTCTCGAATTTAAGGAAGGGATATGCTAATTCCAAATTAGAAATAGGTATGTGTGTTTAGAATGCTATTGTTACTCTCACATAAAGTTTGTGATGCTTTTACAATCGCTCCAATCACCGACTTACAATTTTTAGATTCCGTATTAGACGAGTACATGGCCGAAGATTGTGGGCAGGCAAACCTTCTATAAATCCGCCCACGATCTTTCCCCAAAACAGTTTTACAGCCCGTATCCAAACATACTCTCTGATTAATCAGTCTAACGTGGAACAAAACTTAAAATGTACTCAATTAAAAGAATTTTCTGTAGCTACCACATAATTAGGAGAAACATAAGGAGTATCAATAATAGAAAAGTATAAAGCATACACTGCCCTTTTGGTCATCAAGCTAAAGTATAGGGATGGAAATGGAATGGACAAAGGTTATTTTAGAATATTTAAAAACTTGCGTTTTTCCCGGTCGGTTGTTCACGAGTCAGTTCGAGAATTTAATGCCATGTTGGTACGTTGACTATAGTAGCTTAATGGTTTAGAGCGGCTGCACGGAGGCCAGAAGATCCGTGGTTCAAATTCCGGCTATGGCATTGAATTTTTCAGTCTGGCTCTAACCTTTCATAGTGCGTTCTACACACGGCTAGTGTGCATTAATTTTAGTTGCTAAGTATTGCACAAATTCAATGATGGTAGCATGATCAACTCAGTCAATTATAATAGCGTTTTCCATATTAAGGAATAACCTACTCTGAGATGCTTGGCAATATCTAATCGTGGAGTGGTAGTTGGTTGAGCTCGTTGAGTGGTGGAGCCCATGTTGGTGACTCGGAAGCCAAGTATCAATCAAATATTGAGGAATTCTTGCTCACAATATGAATAAAATGACACAAAACGTGAAACAAATAATTAAAACTTAATGGTAAACCACGCTAAACAAGATACGATGCACACTTCTTGTAACATTAACTATAAATTCAGGAAATCAGAAATCCCACTTTTCACTAGAAGTCCGATGCTCTATTGTCTGTCTCTAGCCTTTGTTTACCTATGGCTTAGCGTATATTTTTTCTTGAGTTTTTAAAATAGAATCATTATCGTACAAGAATTTTCTTCTTATCGGAAAATCTAACTCACTTTTCGGGACTTTAGCACTCTCAAACATCGCTTCGCGAGACCGCCGGAATCTTTCAGGACGTGTGAGATGAAAATTGTGTGATCTGGAACATTTATCCCGTTCACTTCTTCGTTTAAGTATTTCTTGCGCCTGTAATGACGAGCACAATAAATGAAGAAAGAAAGAAAGAGAGGGGGAGGGTGAGTGAGGGAAAGAAAGAAATTACCAGGAATGCTCTAGATTTGTGGAGCTAATTCCGGGATGGCGCGAACGCCCGTCCCGACTACCAAAAATTATGCGCACGAGCTGCCCCATTTGGGACACTCACAGAGGTCAGCCCAACCGAAGTGCAATGGAAGGGCCTCACCCTGGGGGAACCGCCTCGTTGATCACGGTTCCCCTACGCCGCGAAACTGAATAGGGAATCCAGGGAATTTCACTTTTTATCAAGCACAAGTTGTTGACTTCCACTCCTTGAATGTGTCGAACAAATTCAATTAAAATGTTAAAGTATCACATTTAAGAGAATTATTTTTGAATAATTTCCGTTACCTAGCATTTCTTCTCTCTAAACTCTTCGTTTTACTTAAAAATAAGCCAACATTTGATATAAAATTAACAATTATGTACAAAAAGACAAATTGCTACTACACTGCCATCTTTCCGAGTGAGTCCAAACCATTTTGTGCTCTGTCATCCAGGCAAAAAGACAAATTGCTACTACACTGCCATCTGTACAGGTGAGTCCAAAACATTTTATGCTCTGTCATCTAGGCTTTTGTTTTCATTTCTTTAAGCTCGCTGCACAGCAACTAAGGTTATCAGCGATCACAGTAGAATGAGTACATTATTGTGGCAAAAATGAAATATGAAACAAACAGTACAATCAGGTTACAACAATAAACAAAACGAATTCGCACATTACAGTGATAGTGATTTAAATAGAAATCAGGTATATTATAACTAGGAACGGTGATTTATCGCAAATGCGATATATCGCGATATAAATGCGAAATCGAACACTTTCCCAGTGCTTTTTCTTCTGAAAACTTTAACTGAAGATTCTGTAGAACCTTTACATGTTTATAAAGTTGTAAAGTAAGTGATCACTCTTCTGGAATGTGGAAAGCAACAAGAATTTTCTCCAACAGTCAGCCTATTTAGGCCAATTGATATGCTTTTAACAACAGGCGGAAAATATTAACTTACAAAGTAGTTAACTCAATTTCAGGTACCTGCATAAATCAAATAAATCAAAACTTAATACGTCTATCTAGTTATAATTTACCAGTAAAAATATATTACGAAAACCTAACTGCAAGTATACATTTTATATTCTCTTGTTTGCTAAATGCCGAGAGTGTATTTTAATTTACCTCAAATGGCATGTCCACATTCCTTATAAAGTTTTTGAATGCTTTATAGCAATGCTTGCTGTAGAAGGGGAAAAGAAAGAAGTCGAGATGTCACCGCACACAGGTCCTTGTGTGACGTGTTAATTTCATTGACTTCCGCTAGGGGAGCGACCGTTTGCTTGTTCATGAAGTACATGTTTGGCGGTCCAGATGTCACCATACGTACTTACTTAGAACGTCAATGAAAAGTCATTATTATTAGGAAGTTTGATAGCCGATTGTAATTATATTGCTTGGATGCAGCTAAGATCTAATTGGCTTGTGTATCATTAGAGCTAACACCATGGATGATGTATACCAAGTGAGTACGAAAGGAATGAATAGTTGTTTGCGAGAGAGGAAGTCTTTTGAAATGTGTATACCTTTAGATTTTTGTCGTCATACATCTTGGTATTTTGCAATCAACTGCTGATCTTTTATTTAAAGCGGTAAACCTGCGAAATCCTCATTATATTAATTCACATCACTGTAATACTCTGCGCCACGTCACAGGGGCTAGAGTGTTGTATCTCTGGTTTCGTGACACGAGGTATGCCTGGATACATCATCTCAGGAGAGTTCGGATTTGATGTCCTGGGTACTAAAACGGTGTCCACTCAGCATCGCGTGGAGCCTCAACAACAGATATGGATAGCGGATCTAGTTAAGGAATGCCAATCTTACGGCTGGAGGTGAAGAGATGCTGACTACATTTCCCGCCTCCATATCACTTGCAGTATTGCGCACTTCTGTCATGAATTTTGCTCATGAGGTTCGCCGGGTTAAGCCGGATTAGGTCGATACGTTGTGTATTATTGTAATTTACTGCAAGTAAATACACTCGTCGGTCCGTGCATAACCTCTCCAGTATTCACATTCTAATTACCAAACTCTGTTCTTAAAATTGTTAATTGTGGGGCATAACCTGTACCACCACTTGTAGGCAGACGGCTCCCGAAACCAGTCCCTCAGTAATATAAAAATGTAAGTGA
This sequence comes from Mantis religiosa, assembly GCA_030765055.1. Classification (NCBI taxonomy): domain Eukaryota; kingdom Metazoa; phylum Arthropoda; class Insecta; order Mantodea; family Mantidae; genus Mantis; species Mantis religiosa. The sequence continues at coordinate 35,111,707 of CM060948.1, forward strand.
CGTAGCGCTAAAAGCCGGCTACAAATACCTACATTTTTAAATTTATAACAGAGATGACTTCCTACCATGATAAAAGAATGTCAAAATTCTATTTGATGTAGAACATTTTATTATAAAGTAACTTTTGAATTGGAAAATAATGTTCATTACATCAGCAGAAATAAAAAAGCAGTTATTCCTACAAAAAACAGGTATAACAGCCCTAACCAAAAAAAGTTACACACTACCATCACTTGTTTCCCATTTAAGCGGAGCCAGAACGGCAGTCTGGGGTGTCATTTTACAAAATGAGTTATTTCGAAAATAATCTTCCCTGATGTTTGTAGAGGACAATAACGATATTGTGATTTTGTGGGTTCGTAGACTTAAAAGTCCGAGTTGTAGATATTCCAAATGTTCTTTATTTCCGTAGAAATACATCTGTTAAATTCTCACGTAACAACATTACGTCACATACACAACACAATCTACCAAGGTCGATGACAATAACGAACAGCGTTCTGATTACATCTGTTTACAACATCAGCTCAGCTGTTTACTGCTTACGACTACCCTCTTGGCGAGTCGTCGCTCCCTTGAATATCTCATCTGATAATTCCAGACTGTTCCAGAACAATCAAGAAACCGAATCAAATTGTCACCAGAAATTTCCATTTGTCTCAGTTTGTTTGTTTCGGCAGACCTTTATCTCTGGTTGTATGTTTATCTGCTTATGCAAGCTCTTTATCTCCGTGAAACACTATCCGTCTGTTACCTATTTGCGCCGAAACATTTTATACCCGTTTCCGCGACAATATTTATTTTCCTGTCGTAAATAGACTCATTTTGAAAATGCTGCACAGTGTGCCACGCCCCCTATTAGCCATTTGTAACAGTGTTGTCTCCTTGGTTTGAACGTTATTGAAGCTATATTCCAGAGCACACCCTTATTAGGAAAGGAAGTCCTTGTTTTGTCTATTGACATTAATCTGTGCATTTGATGTTAGTTTATTCGATGCTTTGATATGTTTTGAATTGCTAGTGCTGTTTTAAAAATGGGGAGAATTTGGTGTAAGAAATCGCCATCGGAACCAGTATAAACAGTTTAAGTAATCCCGAATACATAATTAAAGAGCTACATCTCCTAAAATGGAAAACGTGTAGTACACATGACAATATACTAAGTTCGTCAAACCAGCATTCAAATTCTAAATACCAAACTCCGCTCAAAAATGTGTTCTGTCTACGGTAGAACTAACCTGAAAGTTAAACTAACCAATTTTGGAAACACTGTATAGTATTTCAAGCAAAAATTGTTTTTGCATTCCATTTATTCACAGATTTAGAACATGCAATCCAAAATAGTAACTTCTTGCTTTACTGAACACCAGCGAACGAGGGTTTATGTCAAAAACAGTTTTGAAGTCGCGTACAACTACATCAACTTTTGAAAAAAACATCACCAAAACCAGATGCGATTCTGCATTGAGCCTAGTTACAAATACTGAAAGTCTGTGGGTTCATAGAATTAAAAGGCCGAGTTGCAAAAATTAAAAATATCTATTATTTCCGTCGAAATACACTGTCGAATTGTCACGTAAAATCATTAAATCACATATACACAATCTTACAAGGTCGATCACAATAACAAACAGTGACAGCAGATTACTACAACACAGCTGGCTATCTCTCATTTCACAACTCCTGCTTACTCACTCTTGTTTACAACAGCTGTTACACAACTGATTCACTTTGCGAACCGTCACTTGCTTAAATACGTATTTCGTAAATTCGAGATATTTCTGGACCAAACAGAAGGCGAATGTTCTATCATCGTCCAGAAGCGTAACCCTATCGGTGCCGGCAGGTCTTTTATCTCGCGCTATCATTGTTTCTTCGGGCATACTCTTTATCTCCAGGCTTTTTGTGTAGACAAGCCGGGTTCGCGACAATACTAACAGTTGACGAGCAAATGTCCGAAAATCACCTAAAAGTAGGGTTATCAGAAAGGCAGGTCCGCAGACCAACCACCAGACATACCTAATAAAGATACAAGACATTTTTTCAGAAATTTTCAATATTATTTTTTTTACATAGCCTCCTTGTAATTTTACACACTTTTCTCAGCGATGACTCCATCTCTGAAACCCGTCCAAATAGAACTCGGTGTGTTTCTCTGCCAAATAATCGTTCACGAAGGTGACTGCCTATTAATTTGACGAAAATCTCTGTCCTCCGAGCGCAATTTTCAGATGAGGGAACAAAAAGAAGTACCTTGGGGCTAGATCTGGTGAGTCAAGCAGTTCAAACCGTAATACCTGCGTTTTCGACATTGCAACCACTGAGGTGTGAGACTGTGGTAGTCTTGGTGAAACAGGATTTTCTTGTTCTGGAAATGTGACCGTTTCTCCATAAGTTTTGTCTTCAGCTTGTCAAGTAGTGATGCATAGTTCACTCTTGAAATGGTTTTTCCATTCTGAAGATAATCGATTAAAATAACTCCATGACTATCCCAAAAACAGTTGCCATCACATTCCCTGTCGATAAAACGGGTTTACTTTTTTTTGAGCCAGTTCCCCCTTTGCAGTCCACTGTTTGGACTGTAGTTTTGTTTCGGGCATATAATGGTGTATCCAAGTTTCATCTACAATAATTAATCGGCGCCAAAACTCGGATTTATTGCGCCTAAACTGCGCCAACAGATCGTTGGAAATGTTCATTCGAACACGTTTTTGGTCTAATGTGAGCAAACCCTACACTCAACGCGCGGACAGCTTTCACATGTCTATATCTTGATTTAATATGCGACAAACACGTTCTTTAGACATGTTCGTAGACTGTGCTGTCTCTCACACTTTAATTTCGCGGTCGTCTAGCGTCATTTGGTGAACTTTGGCGATATTTTCGTCGGTAGTTGCAGTTTTAGGACGTCCCGAATGTTCATTGTCTCCCAAGCTCTTATGGCCACGTTTAATTTTAGTTACCCAAAATTTCACTGTTGTAAATGATGGTGTAGAGGGCCCATACACATAATCCAACTCAACTTTGATTTGCGTAGGCGTATTGTCTTTCAAAAAAAATATATAATGACAGCTTGATACTCGATTTGGTCCATTTTCATAAAAACACTCACATCAGCTCACTCAAACGACTGTTGCATAACAACTGAGCGTCCAAAATGGCTGAAACTTTGGCGAGTAACTGTCAACAGATGAACAACGAAATTCACTAGCTTTTATTTACGTGTGGTGCCATCTTCATGTTGAGGTGGGAAACTTTTCAGATCACCCTCGCAGTTTGTGTAATTGAGGAAAGATTGTTAAACAGAATTTTATGTATCATTACGGTGACAATTTTTACTCAGATAAAGATTCACTGTTATAAAACAATTCCTTATTTCCTCTTTATTATTCATAGATCATATTCATATATTATTTATCATATTTTTTGAGGATACTAAATAGATGAATACAGTAGCTGAACAAACAAGAATGGCATCTAGAATATGAACGTAGTATAGTAAACACAGCTAAAGCAATGGGAGTACCTGTCGTCAAGAAAATTTCAAAATTTTCTGCAGAATATGGTTTTGGCAAGAATGTAAGAGATGTTTTTCTTTTGTGTGATAATATTCGTGTTGCGTCTTTGTGATTGTAAAGGTTTATTCTCGACCTTCCCGAGATCATATTTAACAGTAAAAGAGATACTGCTTAGGGTAGGTGGGGCTATTCCGTGAGCAAATTGGTTTACTGTCCACAATCATGGGCAGAGATGACTTCCCTGCCAGTTCATTGTCAAGCTTGGTGTTTGTGCGACGTTCCTATTAACTTACTTGAGGTTGTAGGCTGCTATTTTAATAGTATTAACAGAAGAAGATTACAAGGTAAGTAACTTATGTTGCTTTTCCTGCCTTGAATAAGAATAACCTTTTGTAACTTAGGGTCTAGTGTCGGCAGATACAGAGATAAAATTGAATGAGCATCAGTGTCAGTGTAGGTTATATTTTGGGTTATGTCCATGCATAGCAGATGACGCGTTTCTTTTATCATAGCTCTCACATGGTACGCAATTTCAAGTGTTCCACATTTGGGTCTATTCCGCCCAAGCAAAGAGGGGCTATTCTCGCCCAGTTATAATATAGGTTTTTTATACTCTTTTAACGTAATTATTTGTTCTACAAGTATTACTGAATTTTATTTGATCGTTTCAAATGCTACACACAGATAAACAGAGGAAGCTGTAACGAAACTGGACAAGGACGACATTGCTCGTGCTGTTACAAGCGTATTAAACGGCGATGTAAGTATGAGAGGAGCAACGGACCTTACTCTACACTCAAGGGTCGTGTTCATGCACCTCAACGTCAAGAAGCATTAGGACGAGGAGTGTACAAATCAGTTGGTCATCCTACAGTGTTCAGTGTGGAGGAGGAGAAAGATTTAGTTTCCATGTTAAAATTCTTGGCAGCAAGAGGCTTTGGATGTACACCGGAGCAAAAAGAAAGAAAAGCGTAGACCTATTGTAAAACTAAATTGTGGAAATAGTGAGTCAAGTGATGACTTGGTTCCAGTCCAAATAGAATAAAGTGATGAGGAAGATACACCATGTAGATTTTGTGGGTTAAAGTTTTATTCTCCGAAATCAGGAACCAAAGGAGACTGGATCAAATGCCAGATATGTGGACTATGGGTTTCACGAAGTGTATGTTGGTAACAAAAAAATCATTTATCGCAAATAAACTTAATTAAAATACAAAAGTACTGTGAGCGGTAATAGCCCCGTTAATTCTGATATTTCCTTTCTGTGCAACATACGCTGTTTTATTTGATCACAGCTGTACCAACGCTAGGTTAAGGCAATATGATAGAATAGTGCAAAGCGGAGTGAGGCGTATTGTTTATTCTTTTCTCCTTGGAAACATTCCATCCACACTGAATCTAGCTTTGACAAGGGTAAACAATGATGACACACTGTATTAATGATTATTATTTACAGTACAATATTAAATGATCATCACTAATACAGGGGGTCATCACAACAACGTATACAACAACATGAATGGAACAAGAAAAGGAAGTCTAAAAAATAAAGCAAGTAAAGATACTATTCTAAAATTTTACAAAGTAATGTCAGTACCTAAAGTACCTTATGGCAGCGAAGAAAGGGTCATAACTGAAAAAGATAAAAGAAAGCTTCAGGCAAATGAAATGAAATTTGTAAGAAGCATTGCGGGATATAGAAAAATCGAACACAAACGAAATGAGGATATACGTGACGAGCCAGAGATATTCGACCTGAATGACAGTGTACAAGAATATACAAGTAAATGGGTAACCCATGTACACAAAATGGAGAAAGTAAGATTACCACGCTATTTTATGAACTATAGACCAGTAGGAAAGAGGAGTATAGGAACACTAAGAACACGCTGGAACCAATAAAATACATTATGTGGACTGTAACAGGCAGTAATGTCTAAAGCATGAAGGAAGATGATGAGTACAATATCAAACCGACAGACCGGTCGCTGCCGTGGCCCAAGACGCGATTGTACGTAAGGTACATATGACAACAGAGTGCGCCATAAGACATGTACTGTCTTCTAAGTGTGAGACGCGATATAGTTTATCTATGATTTATGTTAACAAAAGATTATTCATGTAACATTTCATGAAAGGCGAAGCATTTATAGACATTCGGGTCCATTTCATTATCCCTGAGCTTTATTCCCGTGAACTAATAGGTAACTCGTAACTATAAACACCCTATAGGTATTCATTTCTTAATCATTTACATCTCAACGATCCTAAATTACTACAGAAGAGATTGGATATTGTGTTAGTGCTGCCGATTGATGCCTTATATTTTTGCCAGTGCAACTAATGTAGAACCTTGGTTAATACAGCAATAATAATAATAATGATGATGATAATGATGATGATAATGATGATAATGATGATAATGATGATAATGATGGTAATGATGGTAATGATGGTAATGATGGTAATGATGATAATGATGATAATGATGATAATGATGATAATGATGATAATGATGATAATGATAATGATGATAATGATGATAATGATGATAATGATAATGATAATGATGATAATGATGATAATGATGATAATGATAATGATAATCATAATCATAATCATAATCATAATCATAATGATAATCATAATGATAATCATAATCATAATCATAATGATAATCATAATGATAATCATAATCATAATCATAATGATAATCATAATCATCATCATCATAATAATAATAATAATAATAATAATAATAATAATAATAATAATAATAATAATAATAATAATAATAATAATAATAATAATAATAATAATAATAATAATAATAATAATAATAATAATAATAATAATAATAATAATAATAATAATAATAATAATAATAATAATAATAATAATAATAATAATAATAATAATAATAATAATAATCATCATCATCATGAAATAATAATAAATTAATTAGATCCAACTGAAAAATTCAATGCCATGGCCGGGATTTGAACCACGGATCTACTGGTTTCCGTCCACTTGCTCTACCCTTGAGCTACCATGGTCAACGTACCTTCATGACATTAAATTCTCCAATTGACTCATTATATTTCCCGGTAGACCACTTAGGGTTCTCAAATTTGAGACAACCACTTGTGGCGACTACTTTTGTATAGTATTCAGAACCCTAAGTGGTCTACCGGGAAATATGATGAGCCAATTGGAGAATTTAATGTCAGGAAGGCACGATGACCATGTTGACTCAAGGATAGAGCAACTGGACGGAAACAAGTAGATCCGCTTTTCAAATCCCTGCCTTGGCATTGAATCTTTCAGTTGGCTCAAATTAATTAAAAATCACCCATATACCAGAGTAGTGTATTTAAAAGGATTCATTCTCTATGGATTAATTCCTCAATATAAATATACTTTATAAGTAATAATAAATCTTCTCTGGAAAAATACAATTTTTAAATAAAGGGATTTCTCTCACAACCACTAGATGTGTACTATTATTATACCTGCTGTACGTTGCAATAAACTTTTACTTTTCGTTTCACAATTCCACAACAAGAACTTTATCCAACAGTCAGCCTATTTGGGCCAATTGATATGCTGTTAACAACAGGCGGATAATATTAACTTACAGAGTAGTTAACTCAATTTCAGGTACCTGCATAAATCAAATAAATCAAATCTTAATACGTCTATCTAGTTATAAGTTGCCAGTAAAAATATATTACGAAAACCTAACTGCAAGTATACATTTTATATTCTCCTGTTTGCTAAATGCCGAGAGTGTATTTTATTTTACCTCAAATGGCATGTCCACATTCCTTATAAAGTATTTGAATGCTTTATAGCAATGCTTGCTGTAGAAGGGAGAAAGATGTCACCTCACACAGGGCCTTGTGTGACGTGTTAATTTCATTGACTTCCGCTAGGGGAGCGACCGTTTGCTTGTTCATGAAGTAGCATGTTTGGCTGTCCAGATGTCGCCATACGTACTTACTTAGAACGTCAATGAAAAGTCATTATTATTAGGAAGATTGATAGCCGATTGTAATTATATTGTTTGGATATAGCTAAGATCTAATTGGCTTGTGTATCGTTAGAGCTAACACCATGGATGATGTATACTAAGTGAGTACGAAAGGAATGAATAGTTGTTTATGAGAGAGGAAGTCTTTTGAAATGTGTATACCTTTAGATTTTTGTCGTCATACATCATGGTATGTTGCAATCAAATGCTGATCTATTATTTAAGGCGGTAAACTTTTGTGAAATCCTCATTATATTATTTCACATCACTGTAATACTCTGCGCCACGTCACAGGGGCTAGAGTGTTGTATCTCTGGTTTCGTGACACGAGGTATGCCTGGATATATCATCTCAGGAGAGTTCGGATTTGATGTCCTGGGTACTAAAACGGTGTCCACTGAGCATCGCGTGGAGCCTCAATAACAGATATGGATAGAGGATCTAGTTAAGGAATGCAAAACTTGCGGCTGGAGGAGAAGAGATGCTGACTACATTTCCCGCCTCCATATCATTTGGAGTACTGCGCACTTCTGTCATGAATTTTGCTCATGAGGTTCGCCGGGATAGGCCGGATTAGGTCGATACGTTGTGTATTATTGTAATTTACTGCAAGTAAATACACTCGTCGGTCCGTGCATAACCTCTCCAGTATTCACATTCTAATTACCAAACTCTGTTCTTAAAATTATTAATTGTGGGGCATAACCTGTACCACCACTTGTAGGCAGACGGCTCCCGAAACCAGTCCCTCAGTAATATAAAAATGTAAGTGACGTAGCGCCAAAAGCCGGCTACAAATACATTTTTAAACTTATAACAGAGATGACATCCTACCATGATAAAAGAATGTCAAAATTTTATTTGATGCAGAACATTTTATAATAAAGTAACTTTTGAATTGGAAAATAATGTTCATTACATCAGCAGAAATAAAAGAGCAGTTATTCCTACAAAAAACAGGTATAACAGCCCTAACCAAAAAAAGTTACACACTACCATCACTTGTTTCCCATTTAAGCGGAGCCGGAACGGCAGTCTGGGGTGTCATTTTACAAAATGAGTTATTTCGAAAATAATCTTCCCTGATGTTTGTAGAGGACAATAACGATATTGTGACTTTGTGGGTTCGTAGAATTAAAAGTCCGAGTTGTAGATATTCCAAATGTTCTTTATTTCCGTAGAAATACATCTGTTAAATTCTCACGTAACAACATTACGTCACATACACAACACAATCTACCAAGGTCGATGACAATAACAAACAGCGTTCTGATTACATCTGTTTACAACATCAGCTCAGCTTTTTACTGCTTACGACTACCCTCTTGGCGAGTCGTCGCTCCCTTAAATACCTCATCTGATAATTCCAGACTGTTCCAGAACAATCAAGAAACCGAATCAAATTGTCACCAGAAATTTCCATTTGTCTCAGTTTGTTTGTTTCGGCAGACCTTTATCTCTGGTTCTATGTTTATCTGCTTATGCAAGCTCTTTATCTCCGTGAAACACTATCCGTCTGTTACCTATTTGCGCCGAAACATTTTATACCCGCTTCCGCGACAATATTCATTTTCCTGTCGTAAACAGACTCATTTTGAAAATGCTGCACAGTGTGCCACGCCCCCTATTAGCCATTTGTAACTGTGTTCTCTCCTTGGTTTGAACGTTATTGAAGCTATATTCCAGAGCACACCCTTATTAGGAAAGGAAGTCCTTGTTTTGTCTATTGACATTAATCTGTGCATTTGATGTTAGTTTATTCGATGCTTTGTTTGATATGTTTTGAATTGCTAGTGCTGTTTTAAAAATGGGGAGAATTTGGTGTAAGAAATCGCCATCGGAACCAGTATAAACAGTTTAAGTAATCCCGAATACATAATTAAAGAGTTACATCTCCTAAAATGGAAAACGTGTAGTACACATGACAATATACTAAGTTCGTCAAACCAGCATTCAAATTCTAAATACCAAACTCCGCTCAAAAAGGTGTTCTGCATACGGTAGAACTAACCTGAAAGTTAAACTAACCAATTTTGGAAACACTGTATAGTATTTCCAGCAAAAATTGTTTTTGCATTCCATTTATTCACAGATTTAGAACATGAAGTCCAAAATAGTAACTTCTTGCTTTGCTGAACACCGGCGAACAAGGGTTTATGTCAAAAACAGCTTTGAAGTCGCGTACATCAACGTTTGGTACAACAATACCACCAAACCCAGATGTGATTCTGCATTTAGCCTAGTTACAAATACTAATAGTTGACGAACAAATTTCCGAATATCACCAAAAAGTAGGGTTGCCAGAATTACCTCAAGGCAGGTCCGCAGACCAACCACCGGATATACCTAATAAGGATTTAAGAAATTTTTTCAGAAAATTTTAATATTATTTTTTCTATATAGTCTCCTTGTAGTTGGACACAATTCTGTCCGCGATGCCCCCATCTCCGTAACCCGTCCAAATAGTACTCGGGGTTTTTCAACATAGTCTCCCTGTAACTTTACACACTTCTCCCAGCGATGTTCCCATCTCTGTAACCCGTCCATATAGTACTCGGCGTTTTTCAACATAGTCTCCTTGTAACTCTACACACTTCCCCCAGCGATGAACACATCTCTGTAACACGTCCAAATAGTATTCGACGTTTTTCAACATAGTCTCCTTGTAACTCTACACACTTACCCCAGCGATGAACACATCTCTGTAACACGTCCAAATAGTACTCGACATTTTTCAACATAGTCTCCTTGTAACTCTACACACTTCTCCCAGCGATGCTCCCGTCTGTGTAACACGTCGAAATAGTACTCGGCGTTTTTCAACATAGTCTCCTTGTAACTCTACACACTTCTCCCAGCGATGCTCCCGTCTGTGTAACACGTCGAAATAGTACTCGGCGTTTTTCAACATAGTCTACTTGTAACTCTACACACTTCTCCCAGCGATGCCCCCATCTGTGTAACACGTCCAAATAGTACTCGGCGTTTTTCAACATAGTTTCTTTGTAACTCTAAACACTTCTGTCAGCGATGTCCCCATCACTGTAACATGTCCAAATAGTACTCGGCGTCTTTCAACATAGTGTCCCTGTAACTCTACACACTTCTCCCAGCGATGTTTCCATCACTGTAACATGTCCAAATAATACTCGGCGTCTTTCAACATAGTCTCCTTGTAACTCTAAACACTACTGTCAGCGATGTTCCCATCACTGTAACATGTTCAAATAGTACTCGGCGACTTTCAACATAGTGTCCTTGTAACTCTACACACTTATCCCAGCGATGTTCCGATCACTGTAACATGTGCAAATAGTACTCGGCGTTTTTCAACATAGTCTCCTTGTAACTCTACACACTTCTCCTAACGATGCTCCCATCTCTGTAACATGTCCAAATAGTACTCGGCGTTTTTCAACATAGTCTCCTTGTAACTCTAAACACTTCTGTCAGCGATGCTCCCATCTCTCTTGGCGTTTACATACTTCTCCCAGCGATGCTCCCATTTCTGTAACCCGACCAATTAGTACTTGACGTTTTTCAACATAGTCTCCTTGTAACTCTACACAAGTCTCCTAGCGATGCTACCATCTCTGTAACCCGTCCAAATAGTACTCGAAGTTCTTCAACATAGTCTCCTTTTAACTCTACACATTTCTCCCATCGATGCTCCCATTTCTGTAACTCATCCAATTAGTACTCGACGTTTCTCGACATAGTCTCCTTGTAACTCTACACACTTCTCCTAGCGATGCTCTTATTTCTGTAACCCGTCCAAATAGTACTCGACGTTTTTCAACATAGTCTCCTTGTAACTCTACACATCTCTTCCAGCGATGCTCTCATGTCTGTAACCCATCCAAATAGACTCGGCGTTTTTCAACATAGTCTCCTTGTAACTCTAAACACTTCTCCCTGCGAAGCTCCCATCTGTGTAACACGTACAAATAGTACTCGGCGTTTTTCAACATAGTTTCCTTGTAACTCTAAACACTTCTGTCAGCGATGTTCCCATCACTGTAACATGTCCAAATAGTACTCGGCGTCTTTCAACATAGTGTCCCTGTAACTCTACACATTTCTCCCAGCGATGTTTCCATCACTGTAACATGTCCAAGTAGTACTCGGCGTCTTTCAACATAGTCTCCTTGTAACTCTACACGCTTCTCCCAGCGATGTTCCGATCACTGTAACATGTCCAAACAGTACTCGGCGTTTTTCAACATAGTCTCCTTGTAACTCTACACACTTCTCCCAGCGATGGTTCCATCTGTGTAACCCGTCCAAATAGTACTCGCCGGTTTTCAACATAGTCTCCTTAAATTTTATAAACTTCTGTCAGCGATGCTCCCATCATTCTTGGCGTTTACACACTTCTCCCAGCTATGCTCCCATCTCTGGAACTCCTTCAAATAGTACACGGCGTTTTTCAACATAGTCTCCTTGTAACTCTACACACTTCTCCCAGCGATGCTCCCATCTCTGTAACCCGTCCAAATAGTACTCGGCCTATTTCTCTACAAAATAATCGTAACGAAGGTGACTGCCTCTTAATTTGACGAAAATCTCTGTCCTCCGAGCGCAATTTTCAGATGATGGAACAAAAAGAGGTGCCTTGGGGCTAGATCTGGTGAGTCAAGGATTTCAAACCGTAATACGTGCATTTTCGATATTGCAGCCGCTGGGGTGTGGGACTGTGGTAGTCTTGGTGAAACAGAATTTCCTTTTTCTGGAAATGTGACCGTTTTTCCATAAGCTTTGCCTTCAGCTTGTCAAATAACGATGCGTAGTTCGCTCCTGTAATGGTTTTTCCATTCTGATGATAATCGATTAAAATAACTCCATGACTATCCCAAAAAACAGCGCCATCACTTTCCCAGTCGATAAAACGGGTTTATTTTTTTGAGCCAGTTCTCCATTTGCAGTCCACTGTTTGGAATGTAGTTCTGTTTCTGACGTATAATAGTGTATCTAAGTTTCATCTACAGTAATTAATCGGCGCCAAAACTCGGATTTATTGCGCCTAAACTGCGCCAACAGATCGTTGGAACTGTTCATTCGAACACGTTTTTGGTGTAACGTGAGCAAACGCTACACTCAACGCGCGGACAGCTGAGATAGGTAACTAAGGAAAGAAAGAAAGAAAGTCCTAATGTTGATTTAATATGTGACAAACACGTTCTTTTGACATGTTCGTAGACTCGGCTATCTCCCACACTTTAATTCGGCAGTCGTCTAGCACCAGTTGGTGAACTTTGGCGATGTTTTGGTCGGTAGTTGCAGTTTTAGGACGTCCCGAACGTTCATTGTCTCCCAGGCTCTTACGGCCATGTCTAATTTTAGTTGCCCAAAATTTCACTGTTTTAAATGATGGTGTAGAGGGCCCATACACAGAATCCTACTCATCTTTGATTTGCGTAGGCGTATTGCCTTTTAAAAACAAATATTTAATGACAGCTCGATACTTGATTATGTCCATTTTCATTAAAACACTCACATCAACTTACTCAAACGATTGTTACATAACAACTGAGTGTCCAAAATGGCTGAAACGTTGGTGAGTAACTGTCAACAGATGAACAACGAAATTCATTAGCTTTTATTTACGAGTGGTTCCATCTTCATGTTGAGCTGGCAAACTTTTCAGATCACCCTCGTAGTTTGTGTAATTGAGGAAAAATTGTTAAACAGAATTTTATATATATTTTATATATCATATTTCCTCATTATTAATATATCATATTCATAGATTTATCATATTTTTTGAGGATACTAAATAGATGAATACAGTAGCTGAACAAACAAGAATGGCATCTAGAATATGAACATAGTATAGTAAACACAGCTAAAGCAATGGGAGTAACTGTCGACAAGAAAATTACAAAATTTTCTGCAGAATATAGTTTTGGCAAGAATTTAAGAGATGTTTTTCCTTTGTGTGATAATATTGGTGTTGCGTCTTTGTGATTGTAAAGGTTTATTCACGACCTTCCCGAGGTCATATTTAACAGTAACAGAGATACTGCTTAGGGTAGGTGGGGCTATTCCGCCCGAAATGAGCAAATTGGTTTTTTTCCCAACAATCATGAGCAGAGATGACTTCCCTGCCGGTTCATTGTCAAGCTTGGTGTTTGTACGACGGTTCTATGAATTTACTTGAGGTTGTAGGCTGCTGTTTTAATAGTATTAACAAAAGAAGATTACAAGGTAAGTAACTTGTGTTGCTTTTCCTGCCTTGAATAAGAAATACCGTTTGTAACTTAGGGTCTAGTCTCTGCAGATAGAGAGATTTTTGTTTGAGCATCAGTGTCAGTGTAGGTTATAGTTTGGGTTACATCCGTGCATAGCAGATGGCGCATTTCTTTTATCATAGCTCTCACATGGCACGCAATTTCTTAAGTTCAACATTTGGGTCTATTCCGCCCAACCAAAGAGGAGCTATTCTCGCCCATTTATAATATAGGTTTTTTATACTCTTTTAACTTAATTGTATCTTATAAAACTATTTCTGAATTTTCTTTGATCGTTTCAGATGGTACACACATATAAACAAAGGAAGCTGTAACGAAACTGGACGAGGACGACATTGCTCGTGCTGTTACGAGCGTGTTAAACAGCGATGTAAGTATGAGAGGAGCAACGGACCTTACTCTACACTCAAGGATCGTGTTCATGCACATCAACGTCAAGACGCATTAGGACGAGGAGTGTACAAATCAGTTGGTCATCCTACAGTGTTCAGTTTGGAGGAGGAGAAAGATTTAGTTTCCAGGTTAAAATACTTGGCAGCAAGAGGCTTTGGATGTACACCGGAGCAAAAAAGAAAGAAAAGCGTAGATCTATTATAAAACTAAATTGTGGGAATAGTGAGTCAAGTGATGACTTGGTTCCAGTCCAAATAGAATAAAGCGACGAGGAAGATTTTCCATGTAGATTTTGAGGGTTAGAGTTTTATTCTCCGAAATCAGCAACCAAAGGAGACTGAATCAAATGACAGAAATGTGGACTATGGGTTTCCCAAAGTGTGCGTTGGTGCAGTTGGTAAGAAAAACTGCATTTGTGGCAAATGCATTTAATTAAAATAGAAAAGTACTGTGAGCGGTAATAGCCCCAGGGCCGGACAGAATAGCCACGTTACTTCTGAGATTTTCTTTCTGTGTAACATTCGCTGTTTTATTTGATCACAACTATAGCAAGTAAAATATGTGAGTTTCTAACGTTTGTGCGCTTTAAGGGATTAATAAAGACTTCTCTGCTCTATGTTTAGCATTAAAAGATAGCTTTTCATTTGTTTTACATCATTAATTTGAAATGAACGGATTGAAATGAACATTTTGTTTTGTGTGTATATGAACGATAGCTACGTAAGCGAACTGCTCTCCAGTTAAAGATTTTAAGGTTCAGATTATGCGATAATCATTGTATATGTTCTCACACACATACTGAAATATTAAGGAAACTTCTCTGTCAGCATCTGTATCACTGTACATCTCAGCATCTGTATGATACTTGCTAGGCTGAGACAAAGACAGATATATCTTCCATCTCTGTCGCCCGCTTGCCGTGAAACTGGCAACACCAAGACAGTAACGATAACCGTATTGGCTCAACCCATGTTCATTCTATGAGGAGAAATGATTTTGTGGAGCTATCAGAAGAAAATTTTCTACAGAGGTATAGACTGTCGAAACAAGTTGCTATGAAGGTTACTGCGGAAGTACAAGAGAGGTTAGAACATGCATCGAAAGGAATATGCCAATATCGCCTTTGCTTCAAGTATTAATAATTTTGCTATTTTATAATTCACTGAATTATGTGGATAATACACTGCCCACCTCCCGTCTTGAAACATTCGGAGTTACTCGTCACTTGTCCTTCGCACCTCATTTTAAATTACGTAATACTGACCAAGTTGTTTCGTTCATGCATTTGAATTAAATTCGTTTCCAAATTTTTCCCACGTGTCATCTTTCTCTTTTACATTCACCGCATCCGTCCTCTTATTTTCCACGATATACTTATACTACAATTCAATTAACAATTATTTCTCCATTGATGAGAAATTTGTCTCACGGCTTTTGTTTACGATTGTGCTTACCCGCCATTTTTCTGCTGTGTGCAGACGAAAATGAAAACAAAAGCGCATTGCAGTACGTTCAGAAAATAATACGAGTCATCGATAGACTTCTACACGGTGTTCATTTTTATTCGTTACTTCGCGCCCTTTAATTGTGCAAGAATGACGTCATAGTTGACTGGTGAGTCTATCTGTATTAATCTGTGCTCTATCTTGAGATCACAGTGCCCTCTACTGAGTAGAAGCGGAAATTTTTGCGGAACAGTAAGCAAATTACAGCGCTCTCAGTGCGGTTGCCCTGGTAACTAATACTTCCCCTGGATATGAACACAGAGCACCGCGTCTTCATCGTTCAATGCTACTTTCGTACCAG
>CM060948.1:35132707-35145207 GCA_030765055.1 Mantis religiosa
TAACATATATAGAATCGAAGCGTACACAGATGGAAGTAAAATGGGGGAGAAAGTTGGCGCAGCAGGAATTATATTTGAAAACGGAATTATGACACACCAGTTAAAATTCAAATTGCATGGCCACTGCACCAACAACCAAGCCGAACAACTTGCTATTTTAAAAGTACTAGAGAAATTAGAAGAACTATATTATGCCAGTTCAATAGATAGAAACGGAGCCGTTGCAATATACACTGACAGCAGAATTACTATAGATCTACTGAGAAACAACTGGAAAAGGAATCGACTAATAGAATCTATCAAAGACAAACTTCTTGCACTAAACCATTTAAATTGGATCATCCACTTTGGCTGGGTTAAAGGCCACTGCGGAATAGAAGGGAATGAACTAGCAGATAAGCTTGCAAAACGCGCTGCTATCGAAGATAGTGAAATAGTGTACGACAAAATACCAAAAGACGTAATTGTAACAAGAGCGAAGGAATATGGACTCAACAGGTGGCAACAAGTCTGGACGAACACAACGAAAGGTGCAGTGACTAAAGCATTCTTCCCGTTAGTGAAAAACAGATTGCGTCAAAAGATTCCAATATCCCCAGAACTCACTACAATGTTAACTGGCCATGGAAAATTAAACGCATACCTATACCGATTTAGAATAATAAGTAACCCACTCTGTCCTTGCGGAAAGGAAGAACAGACCGTTAACCATATAATATTTAATTGCAGAAGACTTGATGAAAAAAGACTAGAATTGGCAAAAAGTGTAACAAGCAATGGAGGGAAATGGCCTACCACCAACGAGAAGATTGCGAATAATCACCTGAAGTCGTTTGTAAAATTTGCAACTTCTATAAAAATCACGGACATGGACTGAAGGATTTGGAGTGTAATAACGACAAATTGTGAACTCTGTACAATCAACTTACTCCGGTTTCATCATAATCTTACAATTAACTAAAACATAAAGCACTACTTCTACAAATATGACATGTATTTAGATTGAAATAATTACAAATTGTGAACTCACAAAAATCAGCTAGAAGAATAGACTCAATTTAATGTACATAGTGTCTAAAACACAGAATAACCTAATGTAAAATTGTTGTAATGTTTACAATTACTAATTCAAAATAGGACATGTAACTATAAAGCATGTAGTATTACTATGTAATGGAGCATGCTGTTGATATCAATAAAGCAAAAAAAAAAAAAGAATCATCATTATTATTATTATTATTATTATTATTATTATTATTATTATTATTATTATTATTATTATTATTATTATTATTATTATTATTATTATTATTATTATTATTATTATTATTATTATTATTATTATTATTATTATTATTATTATTATTATTATTATTATTATTATTATTATTATTATTATTATTATTATTATTATTATTATTATTATTATTATTATTATTATTATTATTATTATTATTATTATTATTATTATTATTATTATTATTATTATTATTATTATTATTATTATTATTATTATTATTACTATTACTATTATTATTATTATTATTACTATTACTATTATTATTATTATTATTACTATTATTATTACTATTACTATTACTATTACTATTACTATTACTATTACTATTACTATTACTATTACTATTACTATTACTATTACTATTACTATTACTATTACTATTACTATTACTATTACTATTACTATTACTATTACTATTACTATTACTATTACTATTACTATTACTATTACTATTACTATTACTATTACTATTACTATTATTATTATTATTATTATTATTATTATTATTATTATTATTATTATTATTATTATTATTATTATTATTATTATTATTATTATTATTATTATTATTATTATTATTATTATTATTATTATTTTCGTTTCACCCTCTTTGGGGTACTTTTTTGTAATTTACGTCCTCCAACGTTAAGTCATATCGGACGATGGATGGAATGGGTGAAATGATGCTCAAATGAGTCCAGGGTCCATGGAGCTTAAAGATACCCGACTTTCAGGATAAGCGAAAAACCCTCGAAAAAGCTTATCCAGGTAAATCACCCGGACCGAGATTCGAACTCGGGACCTCTTGAACGTGAGGCAGACATGCTACCACCACGGTACCGAGGTGAGTCTCTTTGGGGTACGTTGAATCAATTATTTCCCTATGTGTTGTTATTTTCTTAGTTCACAGTATTTCTTCATTCTATCTGATTTTTTTCCCTTTCTTCTGTAGAGATAATAGGTTTGGATTTTAAAAGCAGATTTACTATTGAACCTTATACGAGGTACGTCCAGAAAGTAAGTTCTGTTTTGTGATAAAATTAAATTGTGTACAGATACAGAAAAAATATTTATTGCACAAAATTCTACAAGTCTTAAACTACTTTTCCACATAACTGCTGAAAATTTGCAGGCATTTGTCATAGCGAGGCACAAGTATCTGAATACCTTCTTCATAGAAGTTTGCCGCCTGTGTCTTCAACCAGTTGGAAACATTTTCTTTCAGCTCTTCGTCACTGTTGAAGTGTTGACCGCCAAGAAAAGATTTGAGATGCAAAAACAGAGGAAAGTCGCTAGGAGCGAGGTCAGGGTTGTACGGGGGATGGCCAAACACGTCAAAGCCAAATCCCTGTAGGATGTTTTTCTCGCATTTACAGTGTGTGGTCGTGCGTTGTCGTGAAGAAACACAACACCTTTTGGTATCGCAAATTTTTCGATAAATTTCAACTAGTTTCACTTTCCTAGGATTCAGAAATCGAGTCACAGATCTGATTTCACAAGCGGCAGGATTTTCAACCAACACCGACATTGTAAGCAAGCACAACAAAGCGTACGTGGCTAACAGCGATCTCACGATGGCGCACGTGTCTTCTCCTTGATACAGAGCGTCTACCGCGCATGTGCGGAACTGGGATCGCAGCGCTGCAGCGGAGATAATTTGAAACAGAACTTACTTTCTGGACGCCCCTTGTATTTTCGATTTTACTTATTACATTCGCTGTCCTTTCAAGGAATGAATTTTCTGTGATTTTTAATTCTGCCAAGTCTTTTTTTTTTTTTTTTTTTTTTTTTTTTTTTTTTTTTTTAAGTTTCTGTAAACCAGTTAGGTTTTGTTTTACGGTTACGGAAGAGATCAAAGATTTGTTTAGTTAATCTGCTAGAGTTCATTCTGAGAAGATGGTCAAAAATTTATCCTCATTTTTCGTATAGTATCTGAGAGTTTTTCAATTTTCTTGTAGAGAGTTTCATTCTTGCGGAATATTATCTTATTATCTTGAAATATTAGTCCTATGATCTTTCTTAGTATTTCCCGTTATTTTAATTCGAGCTTTTCTATCTGACCCTTGAAATTCCTCTGATGGGTACAGTGCTTCTCGTTTAATCACTGTTTTATAATGTTTAATTTTGGATCCCCATGATAGTGATTTCTTGTTATAAGTAACTTTTGTTAATTGGAAAGCTAGTTCAAGTTTATTTGTTCTGGATTCCATTGCTTTATTTTCCTTAGTATTCCAGCTAACCCATTCTCCAAGACATTTGAACTCTTTTACTATTTCAGTCGTTTGTTCACAGACTTTGATGTATTTACGTGAGTGCTTGCAGTTTGTCAAGATTTTGGTTTTTCTCGAAAGAGATTACCTATGTAATCATTATTACATATTTAATTTATTTTACTTAAATGTTTTATATTAAGTTTAAAATCCGAAATGTAGGCTAATCTAACATCTTTCTCGTGCTCTCTATACTACCTCGTTACGAAACTCTTCATGTGCTGATTTAGAGAGTTCAGTGCCAACATTTATTCTTTAGATTTTTCCGCCATGATTATTATTAATGTGACTGTTATAACTAGGGCGTGGATTTTGATGAAAAGTCATCTTTTTTCTGAGTAGTCACAGACGATGTTTATTGGAAATTAAGTGCATTCTGCAACAAATAAGTTAGATAACTGTCATCAAAATGCATTTTTTCCATATTTTTATAATAAAGTAACTTTTTAACATTTAGATACATTTTCCGGCCATTTTCTTTCTTTTTCAGGAACTTATAGGGCATTTTAATCTGTAGTACGCATTCGTGAGGCCCAGGTTCGATTCCCGTGGCGGACCTGACCCTGACCCGTGGGCTTTTTTTAATATAATCTGTGATTAAAAGTTCATTTATATATCTTATATGAAAGAGTAACTTTGTAACTGTTGTAAACATGTAATTGACACAGGTTAGCGTCCTAACATTGCTGGTGAACTTACGACGCATCAATTCGAGGAATCGCCGATTACATAATGCAATACGTGTGGATCACATCAGCCAGGACCTCAGGAGGTAGAAGTGTCGCAGTAAGGAGAGTAGTTTGTGAGGTGTGTAAATTTGTTGTGTTGTGGAATTGAAATGCCGAAACAAAAACAGTCAACTGCGTTCCGTTTGGAACAGTATGTTTCAGGGTTTAGCGGAAACACTCTCTTCTCTTTGAACCGTCTTGTTCTGCAAAGTGTGCGAAATTAAAGTCGCTGTAAACAAACGGTTTACCATACAACAACTGGTTGGGCGAGAAAACATTTGCGAGCTCTTCGAAATGTGAAAAAAAGACAAATGTCTCAGTTACTGTTAAAAGAAACGGCTTCAACGTCAAGTAACAAGTCATCTTCCTTTTATAGAGAATTATGTGAAGTGTTTGTTAGTGGAAATATTCCGCTAGGAAAATTAAGTAATTCCAAATTACGAGATTTTCTTGAACGTCACACTGGTCATACAATTCCACATGAATGAACTTTGCGTAAAAGTTACCTATAAAAATGTTATAATGACACGTTAAACCGAATACGTGAATGTGTAAATGGGGGAAAAATTATGTGTCAGTTGATGAGACAACCAATTCAGAGGGGCGCTAGAGGCTAATAAAGCCAGACAAATATTTCTTCTGACTTCAGCGATTATGAAAGCTGTTTACCACAATCAGATATGCAAACTGTTCGATAAATCCATGTGTTTATAGTGGCCTAGTGGAACACAGCATGACAAAGTGCTCCTATTCATAACGGATGCGGCGCCTTACATGGTAAAGGCGGCAAAATCGATCCAATCATTTTACAGTAAGATGGTGCATGTTACGTGTTTGGCCCATGCTTTTCATCGAATTGCAGAACATGTCAAATCAACATTTCCAGAAGTGGATACACTAATTTCCACAGTAAATAAAATATTTAGAAAGCGCCAACCCGAACTATGTATTTCAAAGAAAAAGGCCCTAATATATCTTTGCCCCCGGGTAAATGGTTATATACCACAGTGACAATTTTCAATAGAGAGAGAAGTGGTGAATAGCCTTGATAGCTTATTTTTCCATATTTTATAAAATTGAAAATGAACTGATGAATTTTGAATTTATTTATTAATAAGTAGCAATAATTGCATTATTTACTAAGAAAGTTAATTTTAAAATGTGGTTATTCGAACCATATATTCATTATTTGTCTGTGACAGCTATTAATTTATTATAATGAAAGAAATTGTTAATTTTTGTTAGGTTATTTTTTATATTTTAAGAGCATTTTATAGCTCATTTTAAGAGAATGTTTAGGTCAACAATTTCCGGGCCCTAGTTATCACTATTTCATATTGGTGTCATGAACAGAGCATAGGAAGTTATCATGAGTATGAATCTTCGCTTTTTTTTCTTTTTTTTAGCACATTACATACTACACAAATTCTGTAAATATTAAACTAAATATAGTATCCATTAAGAAGGAAGGAAGTTATTTTACGCATTTGTTTGGAAATTCTGGTCTCGCCTTATCTGAGCTCATACGTCATTATTTCACACTGTAGTGTCAAGTGGAGCGTAGACACCGCCCGCCCCAAATCAAATGCGTTGAGTGATGTCTCACACAAAACACAATCCAATGGACTTTGATGTGTTCTTTCAAAGATGGAGCTAGAAATTAACCTTTGCCTAAGGGTTCATGGACGTTACAGAGAGAGAGAGAGAGAGAGAGAGAGAGAGAGAGAGAGAGAGAGAGAGAGAGAGAGAGAGAGAGAGAGAGAGAGAGAGAGAGAGAGAGAGAGAGAGAGAGAGAGAGAGAGAGAGAGAGAGAGAGAGAGAGAGAGAGAGAGAGAGAGAGAGAGAGAGAGAGAGAGAGAGAGAGAGACTTTGTGCTTTACTTGCATATATTGCTCAGACTTGACTCATTATTCTGACAGATAAGGACGTGTTGATATTACTCAATGTTCTGCAATAGTACAAACGTATTCACAAGTCACACCTTTTCCCGCCATGGAATTTTGTATAATAGCAATACTCAAGACTAAAATGTATTTACTAAGTTATTCCTGAGGTTCGAATCCATTCAAGTGCGATTTCTACTCATTTATACTCAACTATGTCGAATATATCAGTTAAATATATGAAATAAAAACAGATTCTAACTCAACTAAAGCAATAATGTTGCTATGTTAAAGTCTTAGAAGGAGAATATAAGCGAGAAAGACATTATTTATCCAAACTATAGCTTGTCTCAAACTTAAAAGACAGCATGGAAGTAAATAGGATATATCTCTCTCTGTCTAACACACAATGGAATTCTCATTAGCTTCGTCCTTTTTTACCGTTGCATTATTGCCACTTGCTAATAACGTGATATAAATAATTAATTGTAATAATTTTCAGCTTTAAACACACTGTGTTATGCAGAATATTTTCTCTATCAGATTATGTAATTTTGACAGTAGTTTTGAGTTTCTATGGCCCCAAATTTTTCACAATGCTTGTTTTTTCGGTAAAATTCTGATATTTTTTATTTGTATATTGATCATGCGGTAACTACAAAGCTTACTGCTAAAATATTACAACAATTTCTTAGGTAGAGAAGACTACTGTGCTCCTACCTGCCAAGTTTGAATTCTCCATCTTAAATCAGATGAGTGTTATAATCAGTGGCGTCTCGTGGTATAAAAATGGGCGTTCACAAAATCTATATTTAAAATGCACACTAGCACTATCCGCTACTGCACCACTACTACTAATGAGTGTTCCAACAAAATTTTATACAATCTATTAGCTTAGAAGTAATGTATCCATTCCTATCACATTGCTTATTGTGTCGCTTTACTGACAGTCTGTAAGCTGACCAAACATGGCAAACTGAATACATGCATTTTTACGTCAGTGTCAATTCCCGTGCTTCTTTATCTTTTCAGTAAGATGTACCAAGTCGCACATGCTACTTTTGTCCAATTACTTACTTCAGAGCTAGTCCTGCGCCGTGGCGTAGCGGGCTCAGTTAGCATGTCGTGGTCCCTGGCCACGGAAAGCGGCCCGGGTACGATTCCATCCATGTGGTGGGGATTTTAGGTCCCGGGTATAGGGCCGGTGCTCACTATGCCCTGGTCACAGAAACCAACATTCCGTCTGACCACATCTCCTCCCCGTATCGGTTGAATGATCGCCCACCTCTGTCATATGCAAGTGGGCGTGAGGCCGGCAGTCGGGCTTTCGCGGCAGTGGTTAACTTAACTCACTTCAGAGCTAAACAGAAGGCACGGAAAGCTAAAATGCGCATTTCTAATACTGCAACCGCATAGCCATTTACAGTTTGTGTATACATTGTTAAATTTGCGCCTGTAGTCCCGCTTCTGATTTTTGTAACACGCTCAACTGTCAAATTGGGCTGCGGACGTCCTAGTCACTTTATTACATTCTTTCTTTGCACGTCACTTTATCTATTTTATTTCTTAAAATGGAATCCACCGAGTTCGCAGCTACCTCTTGAGAGAAGTCCAACAGTCACAAAGATTCGAAAACCTCGCGATCGGTCGCTGCACACAGCAAAGAGTAATTGTTTTGTGCTAAAGCACTAATTGTACTTGATGTACTAGGAAACTCACAATTGTCTCATCTGCTGATTATCTACCAATTCCAAGTTTATCACAGTGTTTAAAACAAAACATCTGTTTAGAAACTGGACCGTAAGAACACCCCGTATTCAAAACAACATAAAGCAACAAAGCAAAGACTGAGAGCGCTAGGAGTAGTAAACATTCTTTGTATTTGGAGATAGTTGCAGTTAAATTCTGTAGATAGCAGCACTTCCCAGAGATGACCAAGAACTCCTCTGGCGTTACCAATGTGAATTAACGTGCATATCGAAACTGTGCTCTGATCTGGGCATACCCAACCAATGCCTGTCTGTAGCATTTGTCGTCTACGCATGCGCAGAGCTTTAAACATTACATGATATGCTAGCACAAGGGAAGTGTGCTACCTGTAACGTTGCCACATATTATGCTATCGCCGTCTACTTGCTACACATAAACAATGAGCGCGGTAAATACAAATAGCGAATGAAAAGAGGAAAGGTGTTTCTACATGACAAATACTGGGTGTTTACGTGCCCGTGTGCTCATAAACAGTAGCCGCCCCTGGTTATAATCTTTTACATTAAGTAATTTCGGAAATTTTTGTGTATATGCACTAGAAAATGTAGGCAGCGAGAAACTTTTTTGTTATTGGGTTTACATCGGGGGACAAAGCGAGAGAAATGTAAAGGAAGGTTGAAGGCAATTTTTAAAAGAAACCACAGTCCTCTAACTTCTTGTATTGGTCGTATGTGTCAAATAAACTAAAGGCATCTATTCAAAGTAACGGTGACATGCAAGGCAGGAAACATCCGACTAGTTAAGTTATAAACTACACAACGGCTATAATCGTTCGCTGAAGTTTTGAAACAATCTGTATATAAGCATTTATTTGCTGCACTGCCAGAACATGTACAGAGACTCCCATAAATAATCGGACAAAACATAGTACTAAGTTTTGAAAGTGAAAATCAACATTTGATGTGCTATTTTATTGAAATAAATGATAATCGACAGTTACATGTTTCGTTCTTATAAGAAAATAAATGTTATTTCACATGAAATCTATATAATGCGTGCTTTTTAAAAAATTAAAAAGAAATATGGTATTATTTGGCCCTCAAAAGTAATCGGACATAGCAACTTGAGTGTGATACAAAATACAGCTTAGTACTTTGTGACTCTCCCTCTTCTGTTCACTACTTCTGGCAACCTATTTGACATATTGTGAACCAGGTTTTTCAGGTAGGCTGTAGAAAGTTTGCTCCATTCCTTTTGCGACCTCTCCTTCAAGTGTTGCTTGGTGGTGATGGGGTCTTCCGCACGGCCTTCTCCAGTTTATCCCATACTGCTTCTATGGGATTAAGATCCGGGGACTACGGAGATTGATGCAGTACATGAGGATAGCTGTAAAGTAACCGTAGCTGCACAGTGTAGGACGTATGCTTCGGATCATTATCCTGATAAAATAAGTAGCTGTGCAAAATACCCATCATTTCCGCACCTTGTTTTAAATTTTGCTATAATAGTCTAAGATAGACTTCCTTGTTCATGTTTGTGTCTATGAACACCAGCTTTCCCACTCCCACAGAGCAAATACAGCCCCATACCATTACACTCCCTCCGCCGTGTTTGAATGCGCTCCTCTAGCTCCGTGTTTGTTTTCCTCCACATAACCACCTTGCCATCGGAACCAGTAAGTTTGTATTTGCTTTCGACACAAACAATAACTTGGTCCCACCAATCGGTTGTCTTGTTAACAAAGTCTTTGGCAAATTGTAATCGCTTCCTTTTATTCTTTCTGGAAATGTACGGCATTTTTCTGACTACGCGACCATTAAACTCTTGTTTTCGCATGACCCTTCTGACCATGTCAGGGCTAACTGTCAGTCCCAGTTCTTCCTGAATCTCAGCACAAATCACCAGAGCACTTACACGCGGATTCCGTTTTACCTTCCGCACAATATAAGACTCCTGTCTATCGGTAAGAAGTTTTGGTCGCCCGGGCTTTGCTCGAGATTCAATTGTCTTCATACTTATACCGGTGAATTATGTCACTAACTGTACTTTTGCTAAGATTCAGTATCTCTGCTATTCCCCGGTATGTTTTGTTCTTTTCATAGTGATAGAACACTGTCTGTGTTCAAAGGTACTCTGCTTACCTCTCTGCCTTGTTCTTGGTGCATAGTTGACGTACTTCTACGATGTTGTTTTGTCTACTGACAGACTTCATCTACTCGTTTGTGTTGCATTTCATTTGTGCTGTCCGATTCTGTTTTGTG
The DNA here is from genome assembly GCA_030765055.1 of Mantis religiosa. Classification (NCBI taxonomy): domain Eukaryota; kingdom Metazoa; phylum Arthropoda; class Insecta; order Mantodea; family Mantidae; genus Mantis; species Mantis religiosa. Next base: position 35,142,860 of record CM060948.1, read on the forward strand.
TCGTAAACTCATGATGTAAACAAGATTGAATGGGAAAGCTCTTAGTTTAGCCACACTTTCAATCTCTATTCATAGCAAATGATTTTTGCTTAACACAAGGAGTGTGTTGCTTCACAGAAAACTCCATTCTGAAACGTTAAGTCTGTCTGATTATTTCTGAGAGTCTGTGTACATACGTGTGCGATTCGCTGATTCGTTGCTAACGTAAGGACTCTTCAAACCAGAAGCGATACATTCCAAGTTCAATCTTTTTTCTTTCTTTCTTTTTCTTTTTTCTTTCATCCTTCAAATTGTTAATAGTGAAGGATATGGAATGCCGCACTGTTCAGTTTGTTATTACCGCTGATGTCGATGTAATCAAACACATCAAACGAATGAATCCTTGCAACGATAAGCATTAGAATGCTTCACGGAGCCGAACATTATGTTATTGTTGTTGCATTATTTAAAAGCACGACTTATATAATTCCCTAATTATTTCTTATATCCATGTAACGGAATATTTATTGCTGCTTCTTCTGTACAACTTGTTAACATTAAATAAACTCTACATTTAATTAAATAGCATTGAATGTGGCTACACTGACCTTCAGAGAGTAAGGGAGGTCTAGCATTGCAACTGCATTGTGCAAACAAGAACGCAAAACTAAGCCACCAATTTCTGAGCAGTACTTTTTAACTTTGCTTGATAAAACCATCCGTAGAGAGGATTTTATCATACTTTGTTTGATTAATTCAGACATTATAATTATCATTGCTCTTCGCATGTACATCCCACTTTTTCCGGCCTCGGTAGCGTAGATGGTAGCCTCACGTTCAAGAGGTCCTGAGTTCGAATCTCGGTCAGGGTGAGCTACCTGGCTAAGGTGTTTTCCGGGGTTTTTCCTTATCCTTCAAGACGAATGTCGGGTAACTCTAAGCTCCATGCACCCCGGACTCATTTGAGCATCATTTCACCCATTTCATTCACCGCCCGATATGACAACGTTGGAGGACGTAAAATTGCAATAACAAAAAAACTTTCAAATTAAACAAAAATAATAACTGAAGTTATTTTACAGACGGAATCAAACCCAGCACTATTTCACTAGTCAACGACGATGTTTCATGGGTATATTTCACCTTTACCAAATGTGTAGCAGCGCTATCTCAAGGTTCGCTGGCACTTCCCAAAGGGAAAATATTTCGGAATATCAGCGTTCGAAAGGAAATGCGAGGAGGGATGTGACTGTAATTATCTTTGTATATTATTTATTTTTCAGAGCTTGTGCTCTTTTGTACTAAGATGACTTCTAACATATATTTGACATTAGTATGAGAAATTAGAAGAAAAAATAAGCTTTAGTACGACGATACTATAAAATAAAACCTGACGAATAATGTAATTGTTAGATGGAGTCAAAATGAAAAATTCAATGCCATGCCCGGGATTTGAAACACGGATCTCCTAGTTCCCGTCCAGTCGCTGTAACCCATTGAGCTACCATGACCAACTTCCGTTTCCATTTGACTCGTATATTTCCCCGGTAAACCAATAGGGGCTCTCGCATCCGAGATACACCGTTGTGGCGACTTACTATTGTAAGTACCTGAGTCCCAGGTTTCATCATTTAAACTCTTATTATTTTAGTTAATTGATGGAAATTAATCATTTCTTCACACTAGCCATATATAGGCTAAGGTTTTTGATAGACAGAGTGGACATGAAAAATTCAAATGCCAAGGCCGGGATTTGAACCACGTATCTCCTGGTTTCCGTCCAGTCACTCTAACCCATTCCTGACATTAAATTCTCCATTTGACTCGCATATTTCCCCGGTAAAACCGCTAGGGGTTCTCGCATTCGAGATACACCATTTTGTGGCGACTTACTATTGTAAGTACTTGAGTCCAGGCTTCATCATTTAACTCTTATTATTTTAGTCTATTTATGGAAATTACTCAATTAGGCTAAGCCATTATATTAATTATATAGGCTAAGATTTTTGATAGATTCAACATGAAAAATTCAATGCCACGGCCGGGATTTGAACCACGGATCTCCTAGTTCCCGTCCAGTCGCTCTAACCCATAACATTAAATTTTCCAATTAACTCATATTTCCCCGGTAGACCACTAGGGGCTCTCGTATTCGAGATACAGCGTTTGTGGCGACCTACTGTTGTTAGTACAATTGAGCCCCAGGCTTCATCATTTAACTCTTATTAATGTGATTGTTGTGTCAATTTTCTTTTTTTTTTTGTTTTGTCTCAAAATATTCTATTTACCACACTCTGAATTTATAATTATTGGCATCTGCAGACTGCTTACCTTGTAAACTTCTAAAGAGAAACAACTTTGAAACAACT
>CM060948.1:35152707-35335750 GCA_030765055.1 Mantis religiosa
CCCCTGCAGCTGTGGCTCCCCGGCCTGCCACCGAGGAGGGCCCAGCAGGTAACGAGCGACGCCCCAATCCTCCAGGCGCACACACACACACACACACACACACACACACACACACACACACACACACACACAAAGTCCAACAAAACAGGGCCAGAGGGCTTCACCCTCCTGCCACAAAGTTGCTCGCCCCCCCCCCCCGCGGTAAGGGACATAAAGGCAATGAAGCAGCATTGGCAAAGCTGCTGAACGTCCTGGGTCTGCCCAGAGACTCTGTTCCCAAGGATTTTCTTGAGGAACACCTAGCAATGTTCGGGGCTTCTTTAGAACAGGGTACAGACACCACACTTACACTACACTGGCTACTTGAATTACTGAATGACCTACAAAGCTACAGCCATGTCTGAAACAGATACGTTACGGACAATACACTGGAACTGTCAGGGAATACGCCGTAAACGCAAAGATTTAACAGACTTTCTTCACGGCAACTCAATACAAGTAGCCCTATTAAACGAAACCCATTTAGGGGACGTAGATAAATGTTCAATACCTAACTATGCTATTTACAGGACCGTTCGTAATCGTAGGGGAGGGGGAACAGCAATAGCAGTACAAACGAGCATCAGTCACTATCATGTACATATACCCCAATTAAACCGCCTAGAAGCGACAGCAGTAAAGATTAGCACCTTCAGTACAGAGATCATATTAATAGCTATATACAACCCACCAGGTGACATCGACACCGAAGATGTCCAAAAAAGTATGCAGCTAGGACCAAGAGTAATAGCGGCAGGGGACTACAACTGTAAGCACTCTTTGTGGCACAGTACAAACCCCAATCCTCAAGGGACTAAACTACTAAATTATATCAACAACACTAACTTTCTTATTATGGGGCCCGATGAGCCCACCCACATACCTCATGTTAACAATCACGCGCCAGACATATTAGACTTAGCCATATTAAACAATATACCGTTTAACATCGAATGCACAGTAATGCAAGAACTGACATCTGATCACTTACCAGTACTCCTTGAGGTCACACTTCCCTTGAAGTTTAAGAAAGAAACCCCAAAACTGAATTATAATTTAGTCAATTGGGAAGACTTCAATAACGTTTTAGAAAGATACTTACCGGAAAGCGAAATTATTTCACCACAGCAACACGACGAAGCTGTATTCAAACTCGAATTGGCAATTAAGGTAGCAACTAAAACGTGTGTCCCACAAAAATTTACACCATCAGTAAACGCCCAATATCCGTTAGACAGAAAAATCTTACATCAGAATAGGAACAGACTAAGACGTAAATGGCAACGAACGCGAAATCCTTGACATAAACAAGACTACCTTGATGCCAGAGAGGCCGTAATGGCCCGAACTAGGGAATTTATATCGAACCAATGGAATCAAACTCTCGCGAACTTAAATCCGAACTCTAACTCTGTTTGGCGTATAGCTAAGTGCCTAACCAGAGCTAAAACAAACATACCACCACTCATACATGACAACACTGTTGCAGAAACTTCCCAGGCCAAAGCTGAGGTATTTGCTGCCAAACTTGAGAAGGTCTTCACACCAAACCCGGCTGAGGGTCCAGCGAATCTGCAAGAGATTCAAAGCATAGAGCAGGAAATACACGAAACAGACTACACTATCACACACAACAAAATGCGAAAAACTTATCCGGGAGAAATCGGCTGGATTATCAGGCACCTGAAAAACAGAAAGGCCCGGGGGCCCGATAAAATACCCAACATCGTTTTAAAAAATCTCCCACGTAGAGCACTGGAGCTTCTAGCAAAGATTTTCAATTATACTCTAGACAGCGGCAGGTTCCCACCACAATGGAAGGTAGCGAACATAGTAATGATTGCAAAACCACATAAAAACTTATCTCACGCCTCCAGCTATAGGCCAATTAGCCTACTGAACGCCTTTGGTAAAGTACTGGAGAAAATAATTCTAAAGAGAATAAATTCCCATATAATAAAACACAATATTCTCATTTCTGAACAATTTGGCTTCAGATCCCAGCATTCTACAACACAACAGCTTCTACGCCTTACGGAAGCCATATCTAAAGGATACAATACTGTGACTTTGTGGGTTCGTGAAATGAAAAGTCCAATTTCACCACTCAAAAATATTCTTTATTTCCACTGACTTACAGTTAATGTATTCCCTTACAGTAGAACATCTTGTTTCTTGCCATTTTAGGCTCCTAACAAAACTATACAAAGCCCTGTCGTATACTGTCCTTCAAATATGTCGTGTAGCTTGACGAGTTCAAACCCAAAAAGATTTCTAACTCATTGTCAGTGATTTATCAAGAACCCCCAGTCTTTATGTAGAACATTATACCTTTAACAAACTTACAGTTTCGTTTTCCAACATCAAGTTTTACACAAAATCGCCTCAGACGTATATATGAGTCTGAACGCAAGTGGATAGCCCCCACGGACTGTGTAATGGCATACAAATTATACTGTTATTCATAAAAATATACACATGCATTGCGCTATAGTACTTGGTCTCTTTAAAATGTCCACTCTACATTCATTTATAGAGTGTTTTGCAATAGTAAAAGCAAATGAAATACGATAAAACTTTTTGTTCTAGTTTGTGTGAAATTGCCGACAATACCACAAGAACTTAACAGTACGTATGAATGCATATAAGTATGTTATTTAACAACTTAAGAGTTCAATCTTGAATAATGTAGAAAATATAAAGTTTCTGTTATTAATTCATTCACAAATATGAATGCTCAGAACATAACTGAACATCAGATCATTTTAAAGCATGTCATTCATAACATTTCATATAAACTTGGGGACTAGCAGATCTATTTTACTATAATGATGATGACCAATGATGATTGATAATAACATTAACAATAACAGTCGCAATAATCCTCTTCCCCATTCCCATCCTCATCCTCATCATAATCATAAAAGATGTATAAATGTACAAAATTAAGGCACTGTAACACTAATTAGGCAATAGTGCCTCTATGGAGAAAAGACATTAATTTTGAACCGGAAATCAGATATCTGAAATAAAAAAAACGTATTTTTTTCTCCATTTCTCAGCAATGCTGACGTTAGGAGGCGCTTGGTTTCCCTCAGAGTGAGGGAGCCGAAGCATCTGACCTGAGATGAAATCAGGGTTGAGGGGTCAGCCCAACGCCTGGGACGAATGATTGATGGAGCAATTGGTAGAATCCTGGTGGGGGAAACCGGAGGACCCGGAGGAAATCAACTCCAGCGCCGTATTGTTCACCACAAATCCCACTCCATTACTTAAAATGTAGAATTATTAGAACAATTTTGGGTCCACAAGTCGTAGGTGGAGAATACAGGCTTAGAAGTAAAAAGGTTATATATATATATATATATATATATATATATATATATATATATTATATATATAAAATATATATATTGTGACTTCGCGGGTTGGTAGAATCTAAATTCTTGTTTGAAGGAATTTAAAACACTCTTTATTGCAGTAAAAAAGCAACTTTATGCAACCCTTGCAGCAGCAAAAAGACCTTATATTGACATGCAGCAGTCTTCAAGGTCGACTACGTGCACGTAAACAAACTGCGGTACAGTTCAATGTCCACTGTAGCAATAACCATCACAACACTCACACAATTACAACACAACTGCACAACTCACACTTTGCCGCTATTTATCCCTCCCAGTCATTGTTCTGGAATGTAGTAGACCATTCGATAACTATCGCGATGGCAGCAGAAACGCGGAGAGTTCCAGAATTCTCTCTGTCTCTTTCTCTATTTCTTTCACTTTCTCGGCAAGCGTTCAGTTCTGCGCGGTACTCTGTCTCTTTCCCTCCTGCCTACGCGCACAGCTCTGGCTTTTCGGTGGCTCCAACCCAACAATGCGATCAGTGACAATGCAGACATCTATAGTGATATCAGAAACGAGAGTTAAAATTTTCTGGACACATTAAACGATTAACTTCAAGCAGGCTCACTAGACAAATGGAATTTTACGAATATAGAAGTAAAGTACAAGTAGACACTTGTAAAACATTATAGAAAATTGGCAGGAATCACTCAAAACGACATCCCAGACAGGGGCGTGTTTAGAATGAAGGTGCATAAGTGACAAGATGACCAAGAGGATAAAACCAAAGAAAAAGTCTAGAACAGCGTGCACAGATGAGAGAAAGGAAGCTCACAGCCAATGAATGAGCGAAGTTTGGATTCATAGAAGAAATAAGAAACGTCTCGGCTCTTCTTTCCAATATGCGACGCGGCGAGTTTCTTTCTAATTCCTTCACACTTTGTTTTTATATACAACCATGATTTTGAATATAATTTATTTACTGTTTAGTGCAATTTCATGTTGGAGGGCATTCTTTTAACGTTATTAACAGGTTGTTTATTTACTTACTGCATAATATAGCCATATTGAAGAATTCAGTGCAGCCAAACTATGCTTGTTCCTCCACTGAACGCAATGCTGCCAACAGACTTATTTGTCCCGAAATTACACTACATCACCCGGTCAAATTTTGTTACTCATGCACTGCTTTGCACGTAATCAATCCTACGACACGACGATAATGGAGTGCTCCGTAGGAAATACACATATGAGCTCACGGACTGTATGGGACTGGTTTGTGCTACTGCTGCGAAGTGTGCATCATGTCAAATGACACCAAGTATACTGCAAGGGGGGAAATTGGCGGTCCCGGTCACGTCGTTCAAATCAACGAATACAAAATAGAATGACGCAAGTTACATCGTGGGCGCTGCAATTAGACTATAGAGCGTATTTGCATCACTCCTGTTGTTGGGGCTTATTGTCATCCGCACCTCATTCGTTTCCACGTCGATCATTCCGAAGATCCAGTTGCTCTCTACGATGCGCCCACGATGAAACTAGCGTCGCCCTATTTTGCATTCGTCGACTTGTACGACGTGACCGGGACCGCCAATTTTCCCCCTTGCAGTATACTTAGTGTCATTTGACATCATGCACACTTCTTGGCAGTAGCCGAACCAGTCTGTGAGCTCATACATGTATTTCCTACGGAGCACTCCATTATCGTCGTGTTGTAGGATTGTTTATGTGCAAAGCAGTGCATGAGTAACAAAATTTGACCGGGAGATAACTTAGCCTGCTAAAATCATGTTTCTTTGCACACGGAGTGCATCATCTATATCTGGGGCATTTTTGCAGAGGTTGGCTACAAGTTTTAAATATCTTTCTCATGTTGGGTGCAACGCGAGAACCGGCTGGTCGTCTGCTTGCGCATGCGTATACGTGTACCTCGCGTCGCACAAAGGAAAGTTTCTCCGACGTCTCCAAGTACTTTGCGTAGTCCCACGTGGGCTCTTTCTAAAAAAATAAACTATAAAAGAAATAAGTCTTTTAAATAAGTTCTAAAAAATTATATACAATTTATTTTCTTTGTCGTTTCTGCGGTGTTGTTGGTCCTCTATCTAGAGTTACTGCACGCCTATTAAAGAGGCCTATGAGCTAACATTAAGTGCTACTTCACAACCTACAGCATGGGGTGTTGAGAAGCAGCAGTTGAAAAATGGCTATAAATAAAAATTCAAGTTTCCGATTTCAGCCCATGCTTATGACGTACAGTTACGTATTTATTTGTAATCGTTGATTGATCTCTATTTGTAGGGCCCTTATTTCCACAATGACTGCAAGTGACAAATTCCCTTTTCGCGCATCAGAAACCGTTGATGCAAAATTCCTGGCATTCCTTGCGTCGTTCTGGTAATATCGGAGAATTCCATTACTGACAATTTAATCTACATAGCGAGGAAATTTGGTTCCATTTTCATGTGCTCCTCTTTCTGGTGACAAAACTGAACATAAACCTAGCTTTAAAGAATGTACGTTAGTCTGAACGCAAGTACATAATTCATAAATCCTAACCACTGGAGTGTCCAGAAAATCGCAGGAGTATTATATATTTCGGTGAATAAATATATCTAGTTGTTTTTGTACACTCTTCAGATGTAATATTTAGTGAAATGATAAAATATTACAAGCATTTTTGTTATAAGCTTTCATTTAAAAACAAATGAAGAGGTAAACTATAGTCAACACTTTCATACAACAGCCTTTGTTCTTACAGCTCAGAAAAAGATTTCTTGTGCCTCCGACTCAATTGATATCGGACGTTCATACATTAGAGATGTATTGGCTCATTTTGCAAAAATGGCTTGCGAAAATACTGTGAAACATAGAAAGGTTCCAGAAACACAAAACCAATGCGACTTTAAGTATTTGTAAGCATAACAGGAGAGCACTTTGAGCCATGAATTATAAGTAATATACCACGTTAACGATCAGCTAAAAAATTTGAAATACTATTCTGATGTATACAAATATAATAATTTGTAGCTTAAAACTTCACTTATCATATAGGAAATGATAACACTTTTCTTATAAATCATTCGGGATCGCGATTTCATAGAAATTCTTCCACACCGTCAACCGGAACCAACAAAACTGACGTCATCGTTACCAACGCTAGATGTTAATATGTTCTTGTTAGTACTACCAAAATCTGAAAATGAAACAAATTTAAAAACAGAATCGACTGCCGGTATTTCAAAATTTATTATGCGATGTTGGTTTTTTAAAATAAATATTGTGACTTTGGAGGTTCGTAGAATTAAAAGTCCGAGTTGCAGATATTCCAAATTTTCTTTATTTGCGTAGAAATACACTCACAGTAGCAGTATTTCATTACATACACAATCTACCAAGGTCGATGATCACAACAACAGCGTTCTGATTACATCTGTTTACATCAGCTCTCGTTACAACACGTCATAGCTGTTTACTATTACTGCTATGTTTGCGACTGACTTTGGCGTGTCACAATCTCTTATATATACCTCCATTGATAATTTATAGACTGTTCTAAAACAAACCAGAAACCGAATAATCTCCATTAATAAAGAAGTCACTAGAAATTTCCATTTACCTCGCTTATCTGTGTCGGCAAATCTTTTATCTCCGCTATCTTTATTTACCGGCTCTTTGTGTACATAAGCCGCGCTATCGTAGATAACGGGTTCGCGACACTATATTTTCACAAACCGTTAAAGATATTGGAAAAATTAATTGATGTAATAATTTAACTTCTGAATTTATTTCACAGTTAAATGACCAAAAATGATCTGCTACGGCCGATTCATCAGTTTGTTTATACTTAATGTTACGAAAATGTTATTTCCTTCTATTTCCTAAATTACGTTTTGTCTTTCCAATATAAACTTTATCACAATCGAAACAATTAGATTGATAAATACCAGATTTGTTATTAGGAATTTTATCTTTTTTAGAGAAATGCAATAAATTTTAATACTATATTTATTTTGAGGAACTATCGTTACACCAAACTCTAATTTTTTTTGAAATTTTTTATTTATCCAAGGATGGTTTCATTTTAGATTTTGGTAGTACTAACAAGAACATATTAAAATCTAGCGTTGGTAACGGTGGCGACAGTTTTGTTTGTGTTTCCGACTGACGATTAGGAAGAATTTCCATGAAACCGCGATCCCAAACAATTTATAAGGAAAGTGTTATAATTTCTTATGAGATAAGTGAAGTTTTAAGTTACAAATTATTATATTTGTATATATTTGTTTGATTAACTGTTAATAGCTTCATATTTTACTTATTTACTATTGTGATGTGTTATATTCACAACTGTTTCTCTAATTTTTCAACAAATTATTCTCAGAATAGCTTATTCAACTATCTTCATGATAATAAACTGAGCAGGATGGCTCAGGTGGTTTCGTCTGTGGCCTGCATTTGGGAGGCTCGGTTTCGATCCCCGTGGCCGAGGTACCTGACTTATGGGTATTTCGGGGGTTTCCCGAATCGCCAGAACGAATGCTGAGCTGGTTATTACATCCCCCGAATTTCCTGTCCCTCCTTCTGACCTCCATTATCATTTCATATCATCTTACATTTAGTGGTTTCTTTCAGGGTAGCAGTGTCTTCGGGACTGTCGGTGGTGCATGGTTGGATAAACTCCGGTCTCCTGGTTGGCCTAGTGGGTCAATTCAGGAACACGGCTGGCCAGGATGCTGGTTGTGCATATCTCTCTGGAATCTGCTCTGAGGGGGGGCGACCTCCTATACCCGAACTACCTCGTGACTGTTTCGGGATCACGGAAGATGGGATGACGATTGTCCTGGACGGCCGGTGAGTTTCTAAGTAGTAAAGTGTAGGGACCCCGCTCTCTGTACTGTAGTGACTCCATGGTGTCGGCCGACCTCTGTTTCATCTCACCTGATCCTCCCTTCTGGGGGTGCCCATAGATACAAAAGACCAATCTGGTCGAGGTACGGAATCCCCTCCGAAAAATCCAATCCAATCATGATAATAAAGATAAGCATTTAGAGAAATTATTATTACGTACTTCCTTATAGGTACAATGGGATTGTGGGAGTGCAGTAGGCCAAAGCGGCAGTCTTAAGAGCTGGTGGCTTTGTGATGGCTTTGAAATTGTATTATATTTACATAAAAATAAAATAATTTATGAAACAAATTAATAAATATAATGAATAAATAATATATAATAAATGATATATAAATATAATATATAATAATATATAATAAATGAATAAATAAATATAATGAAAATAAATTCAGAATGAAGAGGACTTCATAGGGAATTACCAGGAAATTCAACAGATATATTTTGTTTATCAGGAAAATATCTTAAAGAAAATATCTTTCAATCAAAATCGTTGCCACATTTTATGAAATAAGAATTCTTGAAGAATGTTCCATGTAAAGATTAGTTGGAACCCGAAAGTTATTTTCTTTAAAATCTGTGACGCATCCTTTAAAGCTCCCAAAATTAAATACCAAGTTCGGTTTTGAATGTAATTTTGCTTTTGAGTAATGCTGTTAACAGACAGATGCGTTCCCAAGCGCACACATCTTTTTCCAAAAGTGTTTCTATGTGAATATTTAGTGTCAGACTGCAAAATTCAATGGCATAGCCAGAAATTGAACCAGGGATCTCCCGGCCTCCATCCGATTGCTCTAAACACTTACCTACAATGGGTAACATACCAGAGTGACATTAAATTCTCTCATGCTGTCATGTTGGTTATTGTAGCTCAATGGTTAAGAGCAACCGGAGAGAGACAGAGATCACTGCATCAAATCCGGGCTATGGCATTGAATTCTTTTGTCTGACTATTCCTGTAGGGGGAAGGGGGTTTTCCGATCCCTTCAGCTGCTGCGGGGCGAGCGCTACGAACCCCTAGCGCTCGTGGTAACTCTGAGGTTACTAGAAGTAAATCGGGCCGGACATCCGAGCCCCTCCCGATGGGGAGTTGTTCAGATTGGGTTGGGCAGTGTTTCTCGATATCCATCGGAGATTGGGTAAGTACTCCCGGCCAGGCCTAGGCCACCCAGATTGGGTACAGGATTGCCTAAGAATTCCCCGGTATTAACCTGCACAGCTAGTAGCTGGTGTCCTAGATCAACGGCGCCCCCACCGAGGTTGTTCGGTGGTTTTCTCGGATGGGTTGTTGCGCTTCCACACCATACTGGGAGGGCCTTCGTACAGAACAGGTGTTGGCCTTGTAGCAATAGATCGGCGAACAAAGAGTTCCACTTTGGCGCTACAGTTTGATACAATAATGTTTAGCTCAGGGTAAAGCAATGAGGTTTATCTCCGGGTATGCGTGGATATGTATGAGAGGGATAGTTTTAATGACACTGGAATTCCCGTTTCAAAATGGTTTATTGACTGCTTCTTTTTATCAGAACATCAAAATTGAAGTTTCCGACCAAGGGTTACCAATATATCACTGTTTAGAGTTACTGAAGGCGGAATGCTTATTACTCGATAACTCTCAATTAGTTATGTATAAACCGACAAATATCTTCTCTCATCACTTCTGGTCTGCCCTCGACCAAGACAGAAGAAGAGGACTTTCTTAATGGCTTGCCAGCCACGAACTGCCTTCCACATCTGCGCGTGGGTGTATAGCTTTCACTTTCTGGAAGCCCATTATTCAACCAAAGATTCCCTTTGTGACTATTTTGTCCTGCCATTATGAATGGTCTGAAGAATACACTATTCAAAGTCAAGTGCTACCCTTTAGAAATCTGCTAAGGACACTGTTTCTTACGTTTCTTTTGTTAAAACAACTGCTATTCGACTCAAATGCACCTGCACGTGTTATAACAAAGATACAAGGCTCCTTTAAAATCCATCATGATTCTTTACTTATTTCAATCCTTTAATTTCGGTATCAACCTTCTGGAAACACCTGCGGAGGCATCGTTCCTCCCCTGACATGGATTTAAGTCGGACACTAGTATTTAAATGTTAGTCTACAAATGGCTAGTGTGGAAGAATTATTAATTAACTTCCATGTTTTATTTATTTTAACGTTTTACTCGGTGAACCTTAGTGTCAAATTTTGTTTGGATACCGTGTCTTCTCTGCTTACATAGTACAGAAAGTTATTAAAAAAACTCAGAACTCAGTTGCACTGATATTTGCAAGTATGAATCAAATAAGAACGCTCTGAAGGAACTCGTCGCGGGAGAGTGCGTGATGAAGGGGTTGAAGATGAATGTGTTGCGTATGAGATTTTGACAGGGATAAAACGTGCGAAGCGCATAATTATACCGGAAGTCTGAAAGAGAAAACCATGAAACCTCATTTATCAGACTCTTATTTCTCCACCATGAGAAGGAGAGATTCATATTCATCATATACAGCTGCAAAAATAACACGAAGGAATGTATGAAGTCCGTCTACCATCTAGATTCGAACCGGTAACTCCACACATCCACATTACCCCGAAACATTATTACAATGGTGCGCTGTGTGTGAAATATTCTGTTGTGTATTTATGTTATTAGCGTTGCAGCCAAAATGCTGTATACATTGCTGTTGTTGCTCAGGCTACTTGAAGATTCTGTGCAAAACCAGAAAAGAAAACAAGGCGTATTTGTGTTACTACGCATCCGTAATTCAGATAGAGGACTTGAGAAAAGAAATGTTAAATGATAGGAAGTAAAGTAATTTTTCTGAAACGAGAGAGATTGCAGAACTCATTAATCACAGTTATATTGCTTAGCCTTGAATAAAATTAACCTCTTCATTTCTGCATCACACAGTGCATTCCATTTGGTGTGTAGCAATGCACCAAGCGTTGGCAGGACCAATTCTGAGGGGAAGGGACTCAAGAGGGCTGCGTCCCTTACCGCGAATGGTAGGAGAAATGACAGGATCTAATTTTTCACCGTATATTCTGCACCACATTGGGATTTGTGGGATGCTCCACATGAGTTAGTCAGAGGTGAGGGCTTGAAGACGGATGACTTAAAATTGCTACCACATAGTCAGGTATCGAACCAGGGAACCTCATTACGAGTGTCGTGAACAAGATGCCAACGTATACTCCAAAACAGAATATTTTATACACTGGAAGCTCGAGGACATCTAGAAAACACAGATTGTCAGAAAGTCTTTAGCTTCCTTAAAATATTTTGAGACCTTATGACTATAAAAAGGTTTTCGGGACTTTTAACCAGACCTAAAGTATACAGGCTGTTTCAAAACGACACCGAACCAACATATAAGAGTAGTTGCTCAACTTCTATATATAGTTAGAGCCGCATATAAAGGGCTCCAGAATGAGTGTGGATTAGACAGTGAGAGGAACAACGATGCGTGCCTCACACACACACGGCGGTCACACGCCGTGTCGCGTGCTGTAGCTGTTTGTAAGCATACCGGCATACTCCACGGTGGCTTGCTACTATTAAGAATTTCTTTGGCTTATGAAACCGCAATAAAGAAGCTATTGCTTATAAGTGTTTAACTTGTTCCAAAGTTCCGTTACAGCAGTCCATGATGACAAATAAGGTTGTAGACACATTCAACTTATACCTTTTAGAGGGAAGTTAATGTTAGTGAGGTTGAGGATGGAAGCATAGAACAGAAACAACATCAAATAATTATAGATAAATTAAACAAATCTAAATGGCTTTTACAAGAAGACGAGTATTTTATTTCACGTGTCTGAGAGTACTAAATAAAGCATTTGTAACTGTAAAGAAAGCTGTTGATATTTACAGTAAGTGGTTGAAAGTATTTTACAAACAAGATCATAACAAAATGCTCTGACGTTAAGCAAATGAATATTATCATTGATATAACTATTTTTACAATTCATATTTTTAATGAAACTTAATTAATCGTGCGTTCGTTGAACTCCCTTCAGCTTTTCCATCCACCAAAACCATATCCGTCATTACGGCGTTCGTATAGCGCGCCATATTGCTTAGATTTGCTATCTAAGTACACGCAAAATCCTCTCTGTTAGGACGGAATGTGTAGTTTTACACTGAAGAGCAACCTTATAACTGTCCGAGTTATTATTCAACTTTTGTGCAAATAACTGTCCTTTGCGCCATTACCTGAAAGGTAAGCTAGGGTCACTGTTAAAGAGCAAGGAGTAATGTTTTTGATTTCGTGGCCGGTGTGTCCCAATAACAACATTTGAGCTTCGCACACCAGTGGTTCCTGCACTGCCTAATCACAAAATAATGTAATATTTAATGCTGCCTAAAATTATACTAAATAGAACTTCGAAGCTGCGAAACCGAAATTCGGACTAGTTAAGTTATGAACTACGCAACGCCTATAATCTCTAGGTGTCGTTTTGAAACAACCTATGTGTTTGTTGCCTATGCCCCTCACCGGCGCAATCCAGGGAGGGAGGGGTAAAGTGAAAGAATACTAAGTGTTGCCGGGATTGTGGAGGGAGGGCAATAGAAGGCAAGGTCCATAAGTTAGTGCTTATCGCTTGCAACATCTCGTGTTGTAGCTCGAATAAACGGCTCCCCTTGCCCTCTGCGGGCTTACGTGTCCCTGAGGTGCCTGGGACACTGAGAGCTCCCTCGATATGGAGGATCAGAATTTACACAGAGAAAATTCCCTGCTATGCACGGCAAACACTCCATCCAGTCAATCAGGAGAAAGTTGAAGTGAAATGGAGGGACAGAAAATTTAATGGATGTAATTATTCTTAATAAATTAGTCTAGTGACCCAGAGAAATCCATGAAAAAACCAGGGTCTCGACCAGAGGAAGACAGTTTCGAGAGTTGTGACGTATTTCAGCTGGGAGTGAAGCCTGCAGTTCGTGTGACGTCAGGCAAGAGCCGTGTAGTACCAAGTTGCCTATATAAATGACGCTGTGACTACAGAATCTGAGGGTTCAGTCAGGTGTACCGCACTCGATGACAACAATGTAGCTGCCATGTACCAAATTGAACTGTTAAATTTGTAATGTGACAATTTATTGAAGCACAAATATACATACAAGAACGACTTGGCTGATTTTTGCAACAATGTCCCCCAAAGCAGGTTTCCAAGGTTGTATTCACTTGCCGCATGGGCAGTGTTTGTTTGGCTCGACAAATGTATGCGAACAATTTTAGATACCTTTTCGTATCACAATCTAACATGCAGTCTTCGATTACAAATTTTCCAGACATTACGTCCTGACATTGATAAACTAGTTAAAGAAAAACGAAACAGAAAGTGTTGGAAAATGTCCACGCAATTTGTTCTAAATGCCTCTCCTCTAATTTGCAGAGAAAATTACTTTATGTTTTATTTTATTTACTTTATAATATGCCTGTCCTTGAGATAAACTACGAGTTGAAGTTTTATATATTTTCCCATAGCATGGAGCTAAAACGTAATTAGTTATAAACTGCGACCAATTGTGTAATTAAAGCAGTCAGGATTAATATTACAACGTCCAAGAAGTAAGTTGTAGGTACATATTATTAATACCCGATACGTTTCCTGTCTTTTCTACGCTGTCGGAATCCCAACACATCAAACTGTTTCCTTCCTCTTAGGCAGCAGAGGTCAGCGCGGTGACGTCACACGCTAACCTGCCTTTCGTTAAGGGGCATATTTGGTGATTAGAGCTGACGAGCTGACCTTTACACCGCCACTACCTGTCTTCCTCTGGTCTCGACCATATGGCCGCTGGAATCCAATCTGGGGCATCGCGAAGAATGTTTCATGGACGCTTCTGTCTGAAAGATTCCGTTCGATTAAGTACTCGTATACTGTGGGGGTTCAAGACATTTCGTTGATAATTACCGGGCATAGGAATGCCAGTTATTCCTTTCCTTAAGAATGCGAATGGCCGTTCCTAAAATATTTTCAACTTCTAAAATGGGAAACGTCGCATAATTGCTTTAAGCTGAGGCCGAAGAGCCTGTGTAAAATGATAAGAACGTAATGAAAGCCTAATTATGTAATTCACGATAAGGCACGAAACCACGAGCACTAATTATTTAGATATAGTCCGCCAGGATGAGAAATGAATAAACCACCCATGAATAGAACACGTCCTCTGTTAAGTGTTAACGCCTTGCGTGACAGCTGCCTAAACACGCACGCGTGACTGTCGCATACATATAGCCTTTAAAAAATGTTAGATCAACTTCTGCGATACATTGGGCAGCCCGAACTTGCTCTGTTTATAATTTGGGTGTAATAAATATAGGTTATAAATGATATATAAATAAGTCAAGCCTTGCGTGTCAACTATTCTGATGAAAACGTGAAGTGCCGAAGGCCTTGCTTAATTTTTTCTAAAAATGTATTAGTATAGCATGCGACCTAATACTCACAATGAAGGAGGTTTATAAATGTAAAATCTTAGGATATACTTGGAGTGTTTAAAACAAACCTTACTGGTATATTAATTGCTCAGTAATAGTTCATAAAATGGACAGGGTACTAAACTGATTTTTGTTTTAATGAAGGGGGATAGTCATACAACTTGAAAGTTGCACAAAAGTACAACAGACGGTAAAAGTTTTAAACTAGTGTATACATAAACCTTCCTGAATTCATCCAAACTGTAGCACACAATAAACATGAATTCATCCATGTATCCATTTCGAATAGATACCATGTCTGTGGCCCGCATTCGGCAGGACCGGGTTCATTCCCGTGGCCGACCTACCTGACCCATGGGTTTTTCCGGGGGTTTTCCAGGTCGCTAGGCGAATGCTAGGTAGGTTCATTACATCCCCCAAATTTCCTACCCCTCCATTTCATCTCCATTATCATTTCATATCATCTCTCATCTGGTGGTCTCTTTCAGGGTAGAAGTGTCGGCGGGGGTCTCGGCGGTGCTTGGAAGGATGATATGTTCTGGGGAACACTACTTTCTCCTCCGGTAGGTCGGTTGCCGGTCTCCGCCCCCCTGCTGGGACTATTTCGGGACCGCCAGCCAGGGACATTTTGGACTCGGCTTGCCTGTCTGGGACCATTACGGCTCGGCTACTGGGCTCGTTGGCATCCCGCTGTAGGAGAGCGTGTCCGTTGTCCGGGCCTGTTGAGGGAGGTCTCTATCCAAGTAAACTGTAGGGACCCTGCCCTCTGCACTGTCGTGGCTTCTTGGGTCGACTGCCCTCTGTCTCCGCCTCATTCTTTCTGCCAGTGATGTCCCACTTGGGGGCATAGGCACAATAAATAAAGAATGATTAAGAGAGGGAAGGTAGATATGTAATAAACAAGAGAGCGAAGGATTATTTTGGTTGAGGTCAGGAGCATTCTACCGTGGCTTGGAGACAAGGAGGCCGCCGCCAGAGATAGGATTACTCCCGGCAGGCTTGCACAACCGGCATCCCTTCTACCGTGGCTCCGAACAGTCCGCAGTCCGGCTTCGAAGCCGGAGGCCGGTGCTAGAGATAAGAACACTCCCGGCAGGCTTGCACAACGGGCAACCCGCGCCCCTGAAACGGTCTCCTACGGCAGCCAAGAGAATGGAGGCTGTCCCATCGGAGGACGAAGGTGTTTACCAGGAGCATATCATCCTGCCATGCAGCGCGAGACACCCGCCGACACTTCTACCCTAAAAGAGACCATCACATGTGAAATGATATGAATAGATAATGAAAATGAAATGGAGGGACAGGAAATTCGGGGATATAATTAATCAACCCAGCATTCGCCTGGAGACCTGGGGAAAACTCCGAAAAAACCCATGGGTCAGTTAGGCCAATCAGGGGAATCGAACCTGGGTTTATCGAATGCGGGCCACAGACAAAACCACCTGGGCCATTCCACTCGGTTATTCCAAATAACTTCAGTATTTCTAATCTCTAATCGCATACTAAGCTACTGCAATTCCAGACCACATATATTTCTGATCCTATCCTTATTCCTGAAGTTGGTTAATATAGACTTTCACACTATTCCTGAATTAGCTGAATGAAAATAAAAGTTCACATTTAAGTGAAAGCATGTAACTTCATCTCAACTTTAGCTGTGACACTGTCCTCAGAACTGTTGAAGAGGAATTGGCTCGGGTCACACGAACGCACATTCCTTATAATAAAGTCGTCTATCTTGAGCTTCAGTTGTGAGAATTGGAGTAAGGAAAGCACTTTCCATTGCAAACACGAGAAAAACAACTTCGTTTTTATGAAGGCCTGTGAACATTGTGGGAGTCATATGAAATGAAACGTGATCACACAGTTTACTTTTTTCATTTATGAATTCTGATTTAAAGAAGCGTTTCAGGACACAGAAAAACAGGCATCTACTAATTTTGGTTCCTATGCCGACTCGATATTCAGGATTTTATGGCCTGATCGAACTTCCTGCCTTGATGCAAGTATAACGACAGCAGTAAGCAGATTTTCCAGCGTTTAAATGTATAAAGTGGAAGAAACAGTGTATGTGATCCAAAAATTCTATATTAGAATTTCACTAGTAACTAAAGTTTTGGAGTAATTTCAGGTAAAAAAGAGCATTTTTAAAAAATTCTTTCCAGTATTTTTGTGTATCTTTTGGCCAGGCAGCCAGTCCATGATCAGCACAGTTCAGAAATAAAATTAAAGTTAAAAGGGAGGTGTAACACCTTAGAAGCATTGTTTCCCCCATCCAACCCCATTAATTATTTGATATGTCCATAAAAACATTGATATAGGCTTTTATTCCCACGTTCCTGAAGTAGATATTTAAATGTAAATCTACAAGTGTAAAACGTTTGGTGCAATTCCTGTTTCTGTTGAAGTACCTTATTTTATTGCTTATAAGTTTGAAGTTATTTAGAACCTCTTGCTTTTAGCATATGGTAACGCTACTGGATTCTTATTATCTTCCTCTTTTGCAGTATAGAAAATGCATTCGGTGTAGGTAATTTTTATACAAAGTTCTAAAGTAATGCAATTTCATGATAATACCAAGGTTTATTTAAACTAATATAATAATAGTGTCACCAGGCATGGTTGAGTCAGTTGTTTCTTCTTCTTTTTAAATTTACGTGCTCCAACGTTAAGTCATATCGGACGGAGAATGAGATGGGTGAAATGATGCTCAAATAGGTCCAGGGTCCATGGAGCTTAGAGCTACCGGACATTCCTTTTTAAGGATAAGGGACAACCTCGGAAAAACCTTATCCAGCTAGCTCACCCTGACCGAGATTCGAACTCGGGACCTCTTAAACGTGAGGTAGACACGCTACCATCTACGCTACCGAGGCGGGCTGGTTGTGTTCCTGCCGGGCCGTGCGCTGGCAGTAAACAAAGAGACAGATAGAGCGGACAGCGCGTGGGCGCAGCGCTAATCACTTGCCGGGAGAGGGAGAGATTAACAGAGGGAGAAAGAGACAGAGATAGCCTGAACTTCCCCTGAGCTCCACATAATCTTCTAAGCTGTTTGGCCTTCAAAATGTTCCAGCTAAATAACAAAATTTAAAAATTAAAACACCAGGGGGCAAGGTATTGCATCCTTTCCCACAACCTGAAGGAATATAAAATTGTAACCTCAAAAGAAACTCCAACCTCAAAAGCCACGCAACATCCTACAAAATCCCAAACAAAAACCTTACCTGCGGTAAAACCTTTAACGGGTGCGCACGCAGCAAACACCTTCTGTCTTTATTCAGCCAGCCAGCACATCGGTTGGTTGATCGGTCGGTCGGCCGTCAGCCAGTTCGGCAGAGAGCTGCTAGGAGTTGCAGTTGCGAGCCAGGGAGCTGTTTATTGCGTGTGGACATTTGAACTGTAACGAGTCGAGTGAAGAAGTGATAATCGTGTAGTGATTTGAAGGTGAATTCTTTTCTTTGTTTGCGTGTGGTGAAGCCACGAGGGACTGTGTTGGTGTATCTTACGTTATCCTGCTGCAAAAGGGTGTACAAACTGTCTTTCTACGGAAAACATTTTGAATTTCTGCTAATAGACTTTTAGTATTACGAACCTACAAAGTCACAATAGTAATAAAATGAGATAACTAATATGAATGCAAAAAATGCAGCAAACAAGTGTAGATACCGATAAAATATTCATATGCCTTTTAGTGAATGTATTTTGAGACATATTTTCCCTCTAAAATTTCAGATTTACACTTTTCATAAATAGTTCTAGCAAATATTCTGTTTAGTATAAGAGGTTATAGCTCTTGGGATGAATTAGTTTTTAAATATGTGTTTTAATAATTTTACAAGTAAATCGGTTTGGCGTGGCGATGCCTTTCTCCTATACGGATGCAAGACGAAGACTTTTAGAAGGGAAAAAATACTAAACAAGCCCCTTCATTACAAAATTTCCATATTCAATTAAAATATTGTAACAGTATTTATAAATGCATGGCAATTTACAGATATTCAAGTTGGATATCTGTTATATATCAAGTTTATTTTTGTGAATAACGTTCCCATTTAATTTGACCTAATTAGTAACTATAATAGTTCAAAACACCCCACAGGAAGTATCTGGTATCTTATAAAGCTTTTGGGTTTCTATTAAATAACATTTACTGTAGCATTAATTAATTCTGGATTATCCACTGTTATTAGTTTAATTTCTATCAAATATGCAGTCGCTTTGAAAGTTAGAGTTTTTTTTAAAAAAACAAGTATAATACAAAATAATGACGATATCGTGCTGCTATAACCGAGACGGTAGCCCAAATACACAACAGCCGCGACAAAGGAGGATGGTCATGTAATCTACCCGGGAGTGGGGCAGTGATCACACAGCTCCAGGCGGAATGCTGGCTTTTTGGCCAGGATCTGCTTTCATACTCCTTATTTCTCTGGAGTGGGCGACGATCCTATACCTGTGAGAGACATCCGTGGCCGAGAACCAGAGCTTTGTGTTCTAGTTCAATGTGGTTCGCCCGGGTTGCAAACATGTGTATTTGATCTTCACATTTACATATATTTGAAAGGATATAGATGGAACTGTAAATTGTGATATTTACGTGGCATGCTGAAAGAAGCAAGCAGTAGATATTTCTAAAGATTTTTGTTTGTTTCCAATACTTATTGAAAGAATACTTTATGAAGTTTACATAATTGAAAGCGTTCAAAGCACTTAGCAATTAGAAACAAAATTAATGGAATACCCACCTACTTCTTTTTTTTTTTAAAAAAAGAAGAAATCAAACTTTTAGCCCAGACAATTCTACGGCATCAAAATTGTTAGTATAGCAAAATAATTTTTGATATCAAAATGGAATTCTTTAGTGTTTCGACTAGACCTAACCTTGGCCACACTGCTGTAATTATCTAGGTTGGTGTTTCTAAAATATAAAACAACAGCTGGGCTCTGCATTGAGTTGGAAGAGATGAAATCAATGACACAGCTTGGCGGGAAGGTGTCGATTACACCTATAACCTGTACATGACGTGAATACACGCGCTTTATATGTATGAAGAAATTACGAGATGCCGTATTGGAAATACAGTTACAAACGTTCCAACAGAAGTTCTGCATGCCAACTTTGCTGCCGTGTTTAAAGTAGACATTGGAAACATATGTTATTTGTCATACCATATCACAAAGATTTAGCAAACCCACTTGATGCAGAAACATTCATTCTACAACTGAGAAGTATAGGGTGTCGTATTACAAAGATCGTGGAGCCCACAGAGGGATTTCTTTTAGCCGTCAAGTTGTCAAACTGAGAAAACACTAAGGAGGTTTGAATCATCATCGGCTCTTAAAGTAAGACCATGTTAAACACTATTTCCTCCTCCTCCTCCTCTTCCTCCTCCTCCTCATTATTATTAGTATATCTAGCCACGCCATGGCTGAGTGGTTAGACCGCTTGGCTCTCACCTAGGCGCCCGGGCTCGATTCCAGGCGACCACAAAGTGGGATTTGTGGTGAACAACATGGCGCTGGGGTGGGTTTCTTCCAGGTCCTCCGGGTTCTCCCACCATCATTCCATCAATTACTCCATCAATCATTTATTAAAGGCGTTGGGCCGATCCCTCAATCATGATTTCATCTCAGGTCAAATGCTTCGGCTCCCTCGCTCTGAGGAAACCCAAGCGCCTCCTCACGTCAGCATTGACGAGAAAGGGAGAAAATCACCCCCGCCACCATCTTTATTATCATGATGGTCGTCATCATCATCATCATCATTATTATGATTATTATTTGTCGTCATCATTATTATGTAGACTAAACAACATAAAGAGATTGGCATAATGAGCCAGGTACTCAAACTCATGACTAGGGCCCGGATTTTATGGTTTTAACCTACTTTTATCTAAAAATCCTAAATGAGGGTTTGACACCTGAAGTAACCTAAATACCTTTCTTCCCGTTTTTAAACGAAGAATGTTATTTTTCAAATTTCAAAGTTAATTTGCAAGGCCATATTCGAGGGTAAATTAATAAAACAAGTAAAATCACCAATAAATGACGTTCATACTTTCACAAAAGTTACTGTTTGGATTAATACAAAGAATGACTTAGTTGACATCACTCCCCCGCTCCTGCGATTCTCTGGTGGCATGACAGAGTGTGAGAATCTCTGTCTGTGTGTGCCGGC
This sequence comes from Mantis religiosa, assembly GCA_030765055.1. Taxonomy (NCBI): domain Eukaryota; kingdom Metazoa; phylum Arthropoda; class Insecta; order Mantodea; family Mantidae; genus Mantis; species Mantis religiosa. The sequence goes on from CM060948.1 coordinate 35,173,607, forward strand.
CTTTGGCTCTGCCGGGCGTAATGCCCCGTCTGTATCAGATATGGGGTCTCATGGGCCATGTTTGTAATTATTTAGTGTAGTAAATCATATTATAAAGTTAATTGTGGTTTTTTGTTAGTGCTACCTAAAATTTTATGGATATGTACCAATAGAAATTCCCAACCTCTCCAGAAAGCATGAAATCCCATCTGAGTGATCTCCCAGTGCAAGATCTGGCCGTGTGGCATCTTTATCCATTAACATCCATGACCAGGTCTTCACAATATCCATAAGCAAAAGATGTACGGATAAATCAGTCCGACCGAGCTTCGAAATCTGTTCCTCCGGAATTCTGTTCTGTTCCTATGTTGAGCACTTAAAATACATTAAAAATGTCGTCAATGAATTAGTTGAACAAGAAGCTTCCTCCATTTCCAGGACAAATAGAACACTCGAGTGTCCCACTCTTGCAGCTTCCCTTCCTTATAGTAACACGTATTTTGGTTTTCATTTTTTATTTTACTGTTGGAAAGTACAACTTTGCCACTAAAGGAAGCTATAGACATCATCAACAGTGTTTCGAGAAAACAAATACCTGAAGCTTTCCTTATCACGAATATGCTTTAGTTTTTCCCGGGCAGCAAGCCAGGTGGAAAGACGATTAGAAATCGGTGTTTCGGGAACGAACATCTCTCCCATCATCAGGATATTTACAAAAATGTTATAACCACAAATGCATCACTGGATATAACGCAAATATAAACAAAGACAGGCACTATGAAACTGTTTTCAGTAAATTAAATGCCAGGTCAGGGGATGGCGTGAGTATAGAGAATTAATTATGTCAAAGAAACGTAACTAGTTAACTTGATTATCAAGTTGTATCGGTAACGTGGTGGTAGAATGTCTGCCTCACGTTCAAGAGGTCCCGAGTTTGAATTTCGGTCAGGGTGAGTTACCTAGATAAGGTTTTTTCCAGGCTTTTCCCTTATTCTGTAAGACGAATGTCGGGTAACTCTAAGCTCTATGGACCCCGGACTCATTTGAGCATCATTTCATCCATTCCATTCATCGTCCGATGTGACTTAACGTTGGAGGACGTAAATTACAAAAACAAAGAACTGTATTGATCTGTGCTTCTTAAATCGACGGATTTCCATTTCAAGGCCGGTTTCCAAGAGGAACTGAACTGAAATCCAGCATTACGATTAGGCGTGTGCCTCTCGGAGGAAATGGCCAAAGCCTCCTTAATTCTCCGCTCCCAACAACTGTTGCATATTGCCAAGATGGTCGTCTCCCGAAAGTTGGATCTATGGTCATTATCAAAACAATGCTCTGCCAGCCCAAACTTCTCAGTTTGCATTAAACGAATGCTTCGAAACGACTATCTTGGCAAAATACAACAATTACTGGGAGCTTTGGCCATTTCGTTGGTGCGGAGCACGCTTAATCGTGATGCTGGGTTACAGTTCAGCTCCTCTTGGAAACCGGCTTTAAAATGGAAATCCGTTAACTTAAGAAGCACAAATCAATACAGCTTGATAGTCAAGTTAGGTAGTTACGTTTCTATGACCCAATTAATTTTCTATACTCACACCAGCTCCTGACCTATCATTTAATTTTCTGAAAACAGTCTTTTGTTGAGTAATGCGAATTTTGATAGCGTCTCGTCTTTGTTTATATTTGTGTTATATCCAATGATTAATTTGTGGTTATAACATTTAATAAATATCCTGATGATGGGAGATGTGCACACTCCCGAAATGTAAATTTCTAGTCTTCTTTTCACTTGGCTTGCTTCCTGATAAGAACTTGAGCAGATACCTGGACCAGTGTGGGCCTGGTGCATGTTCTTCAAAGTTGCAGAAGATTATTCAATGATATTCTTGTTTTTAAGTCATGGAAATCATAATAAACTGAGCATTGTAGGAAAGCTACACCTAGAACCTGCTGCATTGACATCAATAGTCTACGCTCCAATGACGACATGTTCTGTTGAAAGAACGTTTTCTTCATACAAGGATGTGTTATACGATAGGAAGTCTTTTACCCCAGAACATTTGGGTATATATACAACTCTTTACTGCTAAACCAAAAAATAACCTACAAAGCAAACAGTAAACCCCATTTTGTGCGTTCTTTGATGAATAACTGATAATGTATAGGTATTTTGTGAATTACTTCATGAATAAATGTTGCAAATAAGTAGCAGAAAAGGAACATAAGTACATGTTACGTATAAAATGAAGCTAGTTACAGTGAAGCAATAAGTATTATACAACTATAACTATTTTAAACAAAAAACTTATCTTATCTTAAGAAAAATGACGTCGATTTTTCTTATTAATTGAATTAGTTGGAGTTGAAATCCATTTCACAAACCCTTGTTCGCGTCATCAGTCAAAGAAAACCACAGGAGAAAACAAATTCGTCGTTAAGGAAGTTACTATGTTACTATCGATTATTACATAGAAAATAAAACTTTTAACCCTTTTTCACATAAATTTTCTGTTTTTAATAGTTTGATTTATATATTAATGAATATACCCCTGTATGGAGAGGAATTTAGTAAGCAATATAAACATATTATTAATACGGCTTTAATTAATGGTTTTTATAAAAATTTATACAAAAGATTGAAAGAAAATCAAATATCAAAGAGCTGTTAATGATAATTCTACCCTTAAAAATAAAAGACGATTATAATTTCAAAAAAAAAAAAAACTTACATCCTAGATTTAATAAACAATTTCAAAAAGTTTTTTTAATGATTTTGGCATAACTTTGGTTCCTCAAAACAAATATAGTACTAAAAATTTAAGACATATCTCTAAAACACATGAAATTCCTAATAATAAAAAAATCTGATATTTATCAATATGATTGTTTAGATTGTGATTGGGATTAGAAGAATATATGAAATAGATGATAAAACCATATACATTATTTATAAGCAATTGGGAATAAATTATATATGCAATAAATTCAAAAAGAAATATTGTAATCGGAGTAACGTAGAAATAAAATAAATATAAGGAAAACGTTGCCTTAAGCTAGAGCGGGCAGACGTGGCCGGATACGTAAACAATAGGACAATAGAAGTCCAAAATTCCAGCGCCACCACGGAGCCTCAGACAATGATGAGGTTTAAGGAAAATATGTAGAGGCAGGATGCGGTACCGTTATGATGCCAAGGGGTCATAGGACTTTAGGGGGTGGAACAGTGACTGCTGCACAGTTGAAGGTGAATGGAAATGGCCAATAAGTTAAAATTGTAGAAATAAACTCACCCAATAAAATGTAGCGTAAACAACGTAATAGGCGTGAAATAGAGAACAACTAGAAAAGGGGTGGAGATAGACAAATCTAGGAGGTAGCGGAAGGTAGGGCGAAGTGAGAAGCATCACTCTGGTGGTTACAACGAAAGGGAGAAGACGCGTTAGTTTAATATCTGATGGCGAGGTAATAGTGGAGCTAGATTCCAAACATGGTGGTATTAAATATTCCCAAACAGAAAAGGCGACGCAACGGGAGTGATAGCAAGTGAGAAAAGCCGAGCAATTCGACAAGTCAGATCTGTGGAAACAAACAATGCACAGAGAATTGAAGCAGTACATTTCATTGGCTGGTGATAACTGCTGGACCCTGAGAGAGTACTCTTGCTCACCGACACGTAATCCTTAACCATCCAGCCATACTACACCAAAAGGCCACACCAAGAGAAATTTCCCACACCAACTGGTAGGACGAAACGTAATTTAGAAACCAGAACGAAAGAACATTTTCGTAACATTAAGTTTAAACAGACTGATAAATCAGCCGTAGCATATCATTTTTGGTCATTTAACCATAATATAAATCCTGAAGTTAATTTAAAATAATTAAATGTCCCGAGAGATATAATGGTTTGAGAAAAGATATTTATTTAAAAAAATAAACATCGCATAATTAATTTTGAAATACCTGCAGTTGATTCAGTTCTGAAGTTTGTTTCGTTTTCAGATTTTGGTAATACTGAAAAACATAATAATATAGTTACTTCCTTAACGACGAATGTGCGTTCTCCTGTGGTTTTCTTTGACTGATGATGCGGATAAGAGTTCGTGAAATCGATTTCAACTTGAACTAATTCAACTGATAAGAAAAATAGACACCATTTTTCTTAAGATAAGTGGAGTTTTTTGTTACAAATAGTTATGTTTGTATAATAAGTGCATGTACTGATAAACAAACAAAACATTAAAAATTTATTTTAATATACAAAAACCTAAAATACCTATTTTAAACAAATAAAGAGCTAAAATGAACGAATTTTCTGCCGAAATATCAGTGCCCTACTCTGATACAAACCTACCGGTACATTTAGCACCACAAACTACACCTAATTAAATTACTTCACTGGTTATCTGATCCTAGTTCGTGCGTAGTTTAGTTACTCACCTCTACCAATAAAGTAGGATCGTGAAAGGCGGCCAGGGCGAACTCGCTACAACGTGGTTCCCCAGTCTGAAAAATAAATACAACAGAAGTGTCATAAAGATAATGATTTAGTAAGACAATAATGATGTACTAGGTCGTGTGTAGCCAAATGGAAAAGTGAATGCTAGTATGCTGGATACAAAACTTATAAGCATCAGGTACCATATCATATCAAAATAATTATTGGTCCCATTAAAAATTCACACCATTCACATTCAAGAGAGAAACAAGGTCAGATGCAGATCATTCAGTAGGTATGTGACGGCCACGTGACTTCCGTCTTATTTGTAGCTGGCAATCTAACTCTAAATCGACTACAATTTACTTCTAAAGCCCGAAAACATTTATCGCCCTCCACCGGATTTGAACCCAAGATTTTGGGACAGAACATAGCAGATCCTGGATCCATAAATCTCTTAATAGTTACACGTAAAGTTGATTTGTAAAGCACAAGGTTTAAGTTCCCTTAACCCTTCGTTAGTCGCGCATATATCTGTGGGATACATGGCCTAAGTTTGTTTCATTATAATGGCAATAAATAGAGGTAAGGGCTTGCCGAGCTAGGACATCTTGCACCATACCTTTGTTATTATTTCCTGCAAGTTTCAACCATTTCTCCCTGATACTAAGTTTGCAACGAGACAAAAGTCATCACGTGTATGCTGTTGTATGTGTTAGATACATCGCGCCAACTCACTGTCGTCACTATCGGATCCAACCACGTCATGGCTAAGGAATGCTGAAATAAGTGACTGTGTTGTTGCCAGGTAAATGAGAGTGCCTTTCTTTATTACTGTGAATCATAGGTTCGAATATGAGTCAGGTATATGATTTGTAAAATCCTGAGGATTTGGAGATTATTTTTGAGATGATACGCTGCCGAATGAGGATGATTTTGTAGAAACTGATTCGAAATATGAAGACAACTGAAACACGATCTATGGAGTTTGATGCAGATCATGATGTTGATGAAGTGGAAAGTAATAAAGTGGTATAAAATGATGAAAATTATCTACTATTTTTTTTAGTACAAAGGAGACAAGATGATAACGATGAAGATATTGATGACAACGATGACGACGACAACGACAACAACAAAAACAATAAATTCATGACTTCTGAATAACCGATGACCCTGGTGTCAATATTTTCAGGATGACTATGTCCGATAAACACTTCTGATTCATAATAAGGTGCATTCGTTTTAAAATAATTGAAAACAAATACTAAAACACAATTAACGTGGTATGTATCCAGCAGATTCTTCGCGACTAACGACGTCACGAAAGTTGACGCGCCCAATGGAAGGTCAAGCATCTAGTTAGGCCACCAGCGAATCCTAACAAGCCAAATGCATTTTAAGTAAATGGTAATGAAGACATACCAGTCCACTGCTTCATACTTTGCCGAAAAATCTTAAGAGGATCCCCTCATTACTTTTTTTCTTGGTTTGTTTCAGAACGTGTTTCATTTAGAATATTATTAATTTATTCGTGACTAGTAGGGCCCATAACTCAATGGTCAGACTGCTCGGCTATCAGCAAGGCGATATTAGACGACCGCAAAATGAGATTTGAGGTGGAAAACACGGCACTAGGGGCGGCTTTTATGCGGGATCTCCGGTTTCCCCCGTCATCTCATTTCACCACTGCCCCATCTTCATTTCAGGTATCATCAATGTCACTGCCTGCGGTGCGGCATGTAGTGAAAGCAGGCGTTAAACACTACACATTTCATAGCTCAATTCGCGCTGTTACATTCAATACGAATACCATTGCGTCTTTCTTGCTTGTATTCTTCTCACTGATTTTGCCTCCCACTCCCTCTTTAATTGCAACACTCTCCTCTTCTTTCTCTCTATTTTTTCCTCTCTCCCTTTTTCCATTTCCTCCTTTCGCTTTTCATCGCTCTGACCCCTCTCCTCCTCCCTTGTGCAACTTATGTGTCATTTCAGTTTTCAAATTATTCAATTAAACTACTTTCTCTGGAGTGTTATGCACATTAAAGTGCAGCTTAAAGCTTTTAATTTTCCCAGAACTAGATGTAGTCAGTAAAACGTACACGAAATGTATTCTAATTTTTTCCCGTATATCTTGAAACCTTACACATTGTGTTAACTGTGAAATTTAGCGATATGTTGTGAATTTTCAAATAAATTCTTCCATTTCTGTTTTATGGGCCGCTTTTAATTTACTGATATTAATTAAATAAAAATTGCCAGATCATCAACCATCTCTAAATGGGGTTAAAAAGGTCAACTTTGAATAAAAATTATTGTATTTGTGCATCTCTTTCAGACATTGCACTGTATTTCTTGGAAACCTGTACTGACATTTTGATCCCTACTGCATACAGTTTGTAATCCTAAATTCTTTTCCCCTTAATCATCGAATAGGACAAACTGGTAGCTGCAGATAATTGTGGCTTTAATCTTATTACTGTCCTCCACAGGAGAGTAAGTCTCCGAGGTCTGAGATGCAGGGGAATTGAAGAAGGTTCCCACATCCTCCCTGGACAGGATTATGACATCCCATGTCAGTAAAGTTACAGACCATTCAAAAACATTCTGATGGCTTCTACTTTTGTGAGTGAGTCTTCTCGGTTTTAGTGTACAGATTGAATAGGGAGTATATTTTTTAACGGTTGTTCTCCTTGTGTAGCAGGCGTTCTCTGCCACACATATTCGCTGTCCTTGTCCCACTGTGTAAGACAGCACATACCTTTCAGGGACCTTCTTTGCGTTGCTGGACTGTCTTGAAGAAAGGTATAGCATATTTGCCTTCACTGTCTTCAAAGCGTACCAAAAGTTGAAATATTTGGGATAGCTATAGCATTAATAAGTAACATTTATTTCCTGTGTTTGCTCTAGCGTCCATGATGAAAGAAGCAGATAAAAAGTGATCGATAGTTTTCATTATTATGGTACATGTGGTGTCCTGCGCCGTGGCGTAGTGGGCTTGAGCGTTCTGCTTTGGTTCGCTGCGCGCGGAATACGCCCGGGTATAGGACCGGTGCCTACTCAGCATTACAAGTAGAGCATATCAGAATCAGAGCATATTCAGTGTGTTACAGTTTTGTAAAGAAGCAAAACGTAAAGGTCTAACTATTGTGTTAAATAATACTATGATGGCCGCGCCATGTCTGAGGGGCCGCTTGACTCTCAATTAGGGGGCCCGGGTTCTATCCCAGGCGACCAAAAAGTGGAATTTGTGATGGACAACATAGTGCTGGTGTGGGTTTTCTCTGGGTATTCCAGTTTATCCCACCATCATTCCAAGAATGACCCCATAATTCATTCATCCCGGGCGTTTGGCCGAACCCCCAGCCCTTATCTCATCTATCAGGTCAATATGCTTCGGCTCTCTCGCTCTGAGGGCGTTTTTCTCTGCAAAAAAATTGTTCACGAAGGTATTTGCCTCTTCATTTGATGAAAATTTCTGTCCTCCGAGCGCAATTTTCAGATGAGGGAACAAAAAGAAGTCGCTTTGGGCTAGATATGGTGAGTAAGGTGGATGGTCAAGCAGTTCAAACCGTAATTCCTAGATTTTCGCCATTGCAACCGCTGAGGTGTGAGACGGTGGGTTGTATTGATGAAACAGGATTTTCTTTTCCTACAAATGTGGCCGTTTTCCTTCAAGTTCTGCCTTCAGCTTGTCAAGTAATGATGCGTAGTATGTTCCTGTAATGGTTTTTCCTTTTTGAAGATAATCGATTAAAATAACTCCATGACTATCCCAAAGAACAGTGACCATGATTTTCTCAGCAGAAAAAACAGTTTTTGCTATTTTTGGAGCAGGTTTCCCCTTTACAGTCCACTGTTTGGACTGTATTTTTGTTTCGGGCGTATAATGGTGTATCCAAGTATCATCTACAGTAATTAATCGGCGGCGAAACTCGGATTTATTGCACTTAAACTGCGCCAAAAGTTTCGGAAATGTTTTTGGTCTAACGTGAGCAAGCGCGGCACCCAACGCTCGGACAGCTCTCTCATGTCTAAATGGATTTAATATGTGAAAAACACGTTATTTTGACATGTTTATAGCCTCTGCTATCTCTCTCACTTCACCTCGGTCCTCTAGCACCATTTGGTGAACTTTGGCGATGTTTTCGTCGGTAGTTGGAGTTTTTGGTCGTCCCGAACGTTCATCGTCTCCCAAGCTCTCACTGCCACGTTTAAAAGCAGCTGCCCAAAATTTCACTGTGGTAAATGATGGTGCAGAGTCCCCAAACACAGAATCCAGCTCATCTTTGATTTGCGTAGCCGTATTGCCTTTCAAAAACAAATATTTAATGAGAGCTCTATACTCGATTTTCTGCATTTTCATAAAAATATTCACATAAACTCAAACGACTGTTACATAACAGCTGAGCGTCCAAAATGGCTGAAACTTTGGTGAGTAACTGTCAACAGATGAACAACGAATTTTTAGCTCTTATTTACGAGTGCTGCCATTTTCATATTGAGGTCGGGAACTTTTCAGACCACCCTCGTAGTATTTTTATAGCTTTCATACGTTACAGACGTTAATTGAAATAATACCATGGCATTACTAAATATAAAACTTGGCGCGGTCGAAAAATAAAACCAGAGAATATGTAACCCCTTGATTAATTTTAAATGAATGTCTATAAAGGAAAGTAACAGCTGGCACTCTAGAAAACTGAAAGAAACTTAACTGTGATTGGTACGGTCGTAAAAGGTTCCCTTTTGCTGACCAATACGTATAACGATTGAGAAAGATGTTATCATCACAGTTCTCTGGTACACATGATGTTTATTTTGCTGTAATTTTGAACTGCATGTTAAAATGCACCCAGCGCTAAACGATTATGGAGCACATACACGATAAATACGAGTACATACCAAATGAGTTCAAACCGCAAAGTGTGGCACATGCAATGCGGTATTCTGCAGTGGGCCCCTTTAAACTCTGTATGGGCATAATGTATTGTACCTCATAGTCACTTATCATAGTAATGCATCGCATATCACCCACCTCCACTCTATCGCCTTTTGTCCCGTTGGTGCCAGTGGAAATCCAGTAAAGTTCCTTCCATCTCTACTGAAACCAGTTTACCGACTGCGATAAGAGCTTTAGTAATCCGTGAGAAACGGGCTTCGGGAATCGAATGGATGCATTCCAACAACGCCCCTATCTGAGTTTTGTGTAAGTCACCTCCCTGCTGCTGCTGCTGGCTATGGGCGTTGGCTTAAAGGATTAGTAATGTTTAGAGAGCACTTCAGTTTCCGTCTTTGTCAAATTCTCTCATTACTGTTTCTATTGGTTTATTTTTATTTTCTTCCTGCTCTGAATACGAGCGATGTGGCTTTACGACGGTAAATTCTTGAGCCACAAAATGTCTCTTGTGAGAACCTTCCTCACCAAAAAATAGGTCATATAAGACCCGGTTGCATAAAACTCGCTAACTGCAGTTCATTTATAATCGAAGATCAAAATTGAACGAAATCTACGAACCCGCGTGGGTTGTAAAATGCTGATCTTAGATCGGATGAACGCCGTTTAGTAGTGATCCGAGATCACAAAAACAAATGTGGCAACATCGCCAAACATGTTGCAACTTTCGTGTTGTATCCAAAGGTTTCGAGAATTATCGGAATTACTCGACTCTGTTTTATTCAAGTAACACAGAGTAGTCAATCCAGACATAACAAAAACTAATAAATCTTTAGCTTTATGGTTATTTGTCCTAGAGATTTTAAATAAACAGTATAAGAATTTACTCCATATTGAAAACGTATTTATCAAAAGTTAATTATTTGGCTTACTTTATCTCCATTATATACCCAACGTACATCTTTTCATTTTCGTCTGTTTACAATTCTGTGAGTTGGAAAACATAAACAAAAAATGGAAGTTCAAGCAAAAGAGAAGATGCGTTCAGCTAACTTTAAATCTTACATAACTCTTCTTATTTCACCCTTTTCCATAGGCATTCTGAGGAAATGAGATCTTAAAACTGCAATCTCCCTTCTAACTTTGTGTATTGTTCTAAACGCAGTCCCTTTATTTATATTGAATATATACCTAATCATCATCTGGAAGATTTCAGATGCATAGAACCGTAATGTGAGAAGGATCATAAATATTAGATTAAGTGCGTATTTCCTCAGGGTTTGTGTTCTTAATTGTACATGTAGCCTATGCTCCAGTTCTTCGATTACATGCTTTGATAGTCAAAATCTCATTTTGAATTTTCTGTCAATTAGTTCTAAGATGGGATTTCCTCTATGTTGAAAAACACGAGGAGACCTTTCAAATGGAATATTCTAATCATCAGAGATATCAGAGCAATATGAATTCTGAAAATAATACAAATGTATAGATTATGAACACAAATAATGCATCTTTAGTATAAATTTGTGAAATAAAGAGGCTAATTATTTATACAAGTAACCACAAAAATGCTTTATTTACTATTTATTTAAAGCTGCACTACTTATTTCTTCTCAGAAACTATTGTGTAAATTCTGCAGTTCTGCAGTTATAAGTTCAATCAAGTTAACTGGAGAAAATTCATCAGTTAGATTTGATCTTAGATCAAGAGGCCAGAAACTTAGATCAATGTTTATACAACCAAAATTCTAAGTTCAGCTTGACTGAAGATCATTTTCATATGCTTGATCTTAAATGTAAAATGAAATGTGTAGTGTTTAACGCCCACTTTTACTACATACGGCACCGCAGGCGGTGACACTGATGATGCATGAGATGAAGATGGAGCACCGGTGGAATGAGATGGTGGGGGAAACCGGAGGTCCCGGAGAAAACCCGCCCCAACGCCGTGTTGTCCACCACAAATCTCACTTTGCGGTCGCCTGGGATCGAACCCGGGCCGCCTTGGTGAGAGCCAAGCGGTCTAACCACTGAGCCACGGCGTGGCCTTGCTTGATCTTAGATTATCTTTTATGCAACCGGGCCTTAGTGTTTTAGAGATCAGTCATTTTCACTATCCATTAAACAGAGGGATGACAGCTCACCAAAACTAAGGGGTAGGGCTCCCGGGTTCAATTCCCGGCGATGGGAATGGGGATTTTTGTCCGACCAAGATAATTCCCCATCTTCCCCAGAGTCTGGAAGTATGAATGAGAGTGTGAATGTGTGTGTGATCCAATGATTAAAAAAAGAAACCTAACGAATACGAGTTAACACCTTCGGTATGTTCCAAAGGAGAGCGGCCGCCGATATGACCATTGTAGTAAGTAAAAAAAACCACGAAGGGGATTTTTGTGACTTAGTTGTGACCAGAGGAGCTCAGGATTTGTCTTATATACGTTTATATAAAGGTAACCAAATTGCCACAACGCAAATACCTAAGACAAGCAGTATATAGAGTCGCGAAACCGTTATCTACGATAGCGCGGCTTGTGTATACAAAGAACCGGCAAATAAAGATAGCGGAGATAAAAGAATTACCGACACAGATAAGCGAGGTAAATGGAACTTTCTAGTGAGAACTTTATTGATAGAGATTATTCGGTTTCTGGTTTGTTTTATAACAGTCTAGAAGCTATCAATGGAGGTATATATAAGAGATTGTGACACGTCAGAACAGTCGTAAGCACAGTCAGTCGAAAACAGAAGTAAACAACTGTAAAGATGTAACGGGAAGTGATGTAATCAGAACGCTGTTGTGGTCATCGACCTTGGTAGATTGTGATGGTGTATCTGATGTAATACTGCTACTGTGAGTGTATTTCTACTGAAATAAAGAACCATTTGAATTTCTGCAAATTGGACTTTTAGTTCTACGAACCCACAGTCACAATATTCTCAAAGGAATGTTTATTGTTAACTATCATGTCATGCAGTATCTCTAAGCTCTATGGACCCTGGGCCCATTTGAGCATCATTTCACCTATTCCATTCATCGTCCGATATGACTTACCGTTGGAGGACGTAAATTACAAAAAAAAAAAAACAAAAAAAAACGAAAAAACCACGAGTCAGTTAAGTGTGTCACGGGAATTGAACCCGGACTTCTCGAATGCGGGCGACAGACGAAATCGTCTAAGCCATCCTGCTTGTTAATTCGCACATTAGAACGCTTTGATTAGTGCAAAAGAAAAAAATGTGAGTGAATTAGGAAATTTAACGTCTTAATGGCATGTTGCAATGGTAGCTCAGTTGGTTTGAACTTAGTTTTAAATTCCGAATATTTCACAGAAATTTTGAGTCTCGTACTATCCTTGTAACTTCTGTTTCTTCTGAAGTTAGTATGTGTCAATAGGCAAAACCTAGTTTGCAGTTCTGAAGATGTGTTACAGCTGTTCTTATCGTAACCAAAGGAACCCAGATAGGAGAAAAGCAAACAGATACTAAATGTGACATTTCCGGTTAATTTTGCCAGTCGCCAGGTTTTACGCTGGTCTTTGCCATCAATGGAGAAGGCTGTGAATTGCATTAGTTGCACGTGAATTCCTAATGTTTACCGCCTTCCGTCAAAAGACGGTTAAGTGTCCTGTTTGTCAGCAGAGAGTTTCCCATGCATTGGCATCTTCGTCTTAGAAATGCATTGGTAGAGATTAAGAGAAGATAGAGGGCGGGAGTAAAATATTCTAGCTTCGGTTTAATTATTTACACTACTTCCACCATCAATTGTAACCACTGGGTGTTTCTGATTTTCTGTGGTCGTTAGGCGTATAGTGAGGCGATTATTTACTACGATTTCTTCTTCATAATATCACTTTCATTCATTCCTTTCTCATTTTCGAGTGCACTTATAGCTAGTCGCAGCTGAATCATGAATGACTCTGGTAGCGAAACATGTATGTACGTATATATAGCGTCTTTTAACAAACGGGTAGGAGATATCCGTCTGTAAATGAAAGAAAACATGGTCAAAATTGTGCTCAGTTATATAACCAATGTCCTGCACCGTGGCGCAGTTGGCACCAGGGGGCTGCAGATTGTCCAGTGTATAGGTCCGGTGACCACTCAGCAACCTGAGGAAAATGAGGAGCTACACTAGATAGCGAACCCTGGTCTAGAAAGCAAACTTTTCGGCCGGGGGTGCCTGGTTGGCAGGCTTTGGCCTACTAGGGCTCTTACGCCGCGAGTTGATCAGATTATTTGTATGAGGGCTGTTCAATAAAGAATGATCACGATTTTTTTGACTACCTACCTTTACTCATCCTCATAATTTTGATGATCCTTCAAAAAAGTAGTCTCCCCTGAATGCGATGCACTTGTCCCAGCGTTTCTGCCAGTCTTCAAACACAAGCTGGAAACCATTTTTGAGAGATCCTTCAAAATCGCTTCCGCAGCCTTCACCACTGCTTCTGATGATGGATAATGCCTACCACGAAGGCGTTTCTTCAAGTTATGGAATAGAACATTCACATGGGGCTAAATCTGGACTATAGGGAGGGTGAGGGATGCACTTCATGTTGATTTTTGCGAGATATTCAGCAACAGCAATGTCAATATGCGGCCGCGCATTATCGTGGTGCAGCATCCAGCCTGCTTCACGGAAATGTGGCACCCAATGATATGTTCAGTATTTCAGGAAGTGATCTTAAGGCAATTAGTCGATCCTCTCTAACAATGGCAGCAGAAGTGTTGATGTTTTCTTCCGTAAGAGCAGTAACCGGAGCACCGGGTCCACTTTCCTCTGAAATTGATTGTCTAACCTCTTTAAGCATTTTAAACCACCTTAGAGCTCTGCTGTAGGGAAGAACAGACTCTCCATAGGCCGCCTGTAACATCTCAACTGAAGATTTGTTGAGACGAAAGCAGAATTTCAAAGCCGCAAATTGTTCCTCGGGTGTTACCTCCATTGCAGTGGTAGGAGATACTGATCATGTCTGAACTTGCCTGGTTCTCACAGGTGGGAACCAGGAGTACCAACAGTGAAACTCCTACGGCGTGTTTGTTTCACATTAAGCTAACAGAACATAATAAGAGTGAATTTTAGTGCGAAAAATTATGATCATAAAAATTATGATCATTCTTTATTGAACAGCCCTCGTATAATTAGTATGTAAGACTCCACCGATAGTAGCTACCTTTTCCTTCACTGCACATTCACTGGCACTAAGCCACCTATAATATCAACTGGAACTAATCACGACCGTCGTGCTCGGAAGCTTAGCCGACCTCTTGTTCAAGCAACTATCGAACTACCGTAAAATTTACAAATAAATTACTGAAAAAAATATTTGTTGAAGTCACTGTCATAGACCTCTTCTGTTTTCACATACGTGAACTCAATACACATTTCTTTCAGACTAGAATTACTGCCATTAAGCCAAGTTCATGGTAAAAGGAATAGAGCAGTTTTGACTTCACATCTGCAGAACCATTTGATTTTTTTGTAAATATCCATATAATTTTTATGTGCTTTCCACATCCATAGATATAGGTGGTCTGAAAAGTTCCCAACCACATAAAGATACAAGACATTTTTTTCAAAGTTTCTTTTTCTGTTTCAACATAGTCTCATTGTAACTCTATACACTTCTCCAAGCGATGCTCCCATCTTTGTAACCCCTCCAAACAGTACTCAATGTTTTTTTTCTGCAAAATAATTGTTCACGAAGGTGATTGCCTCTTCATTTAACGAAAATTTCTGTCCTCCGAGCGCAGTTTTCAGATGAGGGAACAAAAAGAAGTCTCTTTGGGCTATATCTTGTGATTAGGGTAGATGGTCAAGCAGTTCAAACCGTACTTCGTGGATTTTCGTCATTGCAACCGCTGGGGTGTAAGACGGTGCTTTATCTTGATGATACAGGATTCTCTTTTTCTGCAAATGTGAGCGTTTCCCCGCAAGATCTGTATTCAGCTTGTCAAGTAATGATGCGTAGTATACTCCTGTAATGGTTTTTTTTTTGTTTTTGAAGATAATCGATTAAAATAACTCCCTGACTTCCCCCAAAACACCGGGCGTATAATGGTGTATCCAAGTTTCATCTATAGTAATTAATCGGCGCCCAAATTGGGATTTATTGCGCATAAACTGCGCCAACAGAGCGGTGGAAATGTTCATTTGAACACGTTTTTGGTCTAGCGTAAGCACATGCGGCACCCAACGAGCGGTCAGTTTCCTAATGTCTAAATGTTTATTTAATATGTGAGAAACACGTTCTTTTGACACATTCATTGCCTATTCTATCTCTCTTACTTTAATTCGGCGGTCATCTAGCACCATTTGGTGAACTTTGGCGATGTTTTCGTCGGTAGTTGCAGTTTTTGGACGTCCTAAACGTTCATCGTATCCTAAGCTCTTACGGCCACGTCTAACTTCAGCTACCCAAAAATTCGTTTTGGTAAATGATGGTGCAGATTCCCTATACACAGAATCCAACTTATCTTTGATTTGCGTAGCCGTATTGTTTTTCAAAAACAAATATTTAATGACAGCTCTATACTCGATTGTGTCCATTTTCATAAAACACTCACAGACTCGCTCAAACGACTGTTACACAACAACTGAGCGCCCAAAATAACAAACTTTGGTGAGTAACTGTCATCAGATGGACAACGAAATTCACTAGCTTTTAATTACGAGTGCTGCCATCGTCATGTTGAGGTCGGGAACTAATCAGGCCACCCTCATATATTTGTGTGTAGATCAGGAGCAGGTGTTATCATGTATTTCTGTTTTACCTGGCCCACTTAAGATTAATGCAGAAAATACGCTACTTAAAAAGTTGCTTTCTTAGACTTTTTTTTTTGTAATTTACGTCCTACAACGCTAAGTCATATCGGACGATGAATGGAATGGGTGAAATGATGCTCAAATGAGCCCGGGGTCCAGAGAGCTTAGAGTTACCGACATTCGTCTTTCAGGATAAGGGAAAACCCCGTAAAACCTTATCCAGGTAACTCAACCTGACAGAGATTCGAACTCGGGACCTCTTGAGCGTGAGGCAGACATGTTACCACCACGCTACCGGGGTGGGCTGCTTTATTAGTGTGAGTTGAATAAATAAAATATCAAATCACAGTACTCATACACTTAAGGGTGCTTAGTATTCCCTATATAGCAAACTTTTCCTTAAATAGTCGTTTGTACCATGGAGGCAATAATATAAAACAATGGTTAACTTAATTTTAAGTATAAAGAAGGAGAAACGACAAATATGTGATAAACACACAGTTTTCCGTTGAAGTTTTTATTGGACATTCATTAGATAATTCGTATCTCAATAAGGCATAATGGTGTTTGTGTGAGTAGCATTGGTACTACTAACTGGCATGTGCTGCCAATGATAGGCGTGCTTCAAACAACCGGCCGAATTTCTCCTATCCCTTCGCCGCAACACTCCCCGCTAAGACCTTCTTTAGCGTGATTTAAACGTGATTTCATATTCCATATGGTATTAATCCATAAAATAGTAACATAGTGTGTTCATGCAGAGAACTTATAGTGACTTCCGTAAGCACGACTGCTTTAGGAGTATACAAATAATTTAAAATGGTACTTACGACCTTTTTAAGGCATTACAATAGCACGAAGGCACCACTCCTAGAGCCACCTCTGTTTATAGGTATTAGATATCGCAATATTGGACAAATGGCGCGAATTTTTCCCCAAAGGTAAAAGTATGCCCACTACGCAATAGAGGGCTCTTTGGCTATGCATGTATGTCAGGAATGCGTGCAAATTTTTTTGAAATATACTGATATAATTGTTATATTTTACCGTTACTACATCCTCGCTATAAAAAGTAAATACAGTGCGATCCATATAAACCTGAACCATTTCAATAGGGCATAATTTCCCTTCGAAGGCTCGTAGAATGTAGAAATTTGTTTTAATGGTCTCAGTAGCTTTGGGAGAATTTACAACACTGACAATTGTTGACATTTAACGCTCTTAAATGTGCAGTCATAACAGCAACATGCAGTACTCACTACGAGAGCATGTTTACATTTTGTAAACATATTGGAAGACCAGTTCTTTGGTAACAACACAACGGGAATTTTGAAGAGAATTTAATGTACGCAATGTTCCGACAAAGACAACAATTTTATCACTCGTAAGAAAGCTGGAGACAACTGGTATACTCATTAGTGAGAGTGGAAAACATAGACCACCAGAGAATGCAGAGACTGTTACAGATGTTCACAGAAGGCTATTGAATTCTCCAAACAAATCGTTACGCCGATTCAGCCAGGAATCGGGGTATTCATATGGAACACGTCAAAGAGCTGCGACCTTACAGAGTGCATGCAAATGGTACAACAACTGAAAGAAGCAGATTATCATAAACGAATCACTTACTGTCTATGGTTTCAGGGTACCCTTTTCCACGTCCAGACATTCTCTCCATAACGTGGTTTACAGATGAGGTATGGTTTCATCTGTCAGACTACATAAACACACAAAACACCAGATATTGGTCCACGAAACCCCACTGCATGATGAAAAAGCTTGAGTATGGTGTGCGGTGTCAGTTTCTCATTTTCTTTAAAACGGCTGTAGACACTGAAGTTAATATGGGTACCTTCAAGACATCTGTGGAGCAGCTGGATGATATCGAATTCAGAGAAGGTTATTTCTAGCAAGATGGAGCAACGTGTCATACATCTAATGACACAATGGAACTTGTAACTAGTTACTTTGATAGTCGAATAATCTCAACAGGTCTGTGGCCTCCCAGATCCCCTGACCTAACCTTACAGGATTTTTTCTTGTGGGGGTATCTAAAAAGTAAAGAGTACAAGAATAGCCCACGGACAATTGATGTTCTCAAGGAGTCCATTCGAACCGAAATAAGTAACATTGGCGAGGCTACTCTCCGTAAAAGTTCAGAGAATATGTGTATAGATGCTGGTGGAGGACAATTCCAGCATTTTCTCTGAGATATAAATAATAGAATATAATATCTTAATTGTGTATTATATTCTTTCAGAGTTGCACGTGTGTCATATTATTGGTTGAAAAGTTACCGCCTTTTGACAAGGTTCAGGTTTATAAGGATCGCAATGTGCATACTTTTAAGAAACTGATAATCTCTGTTCCCATGTGCGACAATTGTTATGCAGTTTCCAATATCTCTGTCTTTGATGAATCTGCTACGGTCTAATGATAAACTATGGGTTATTTCTCTGAGGGTATTGTCACCCAGGTACGACCAACTGACGGCTGAGTGAGGGATGGGAAGCATTCGTCCACGCCTACCGATTTATCTTGTAGCGTCAACTGAAGGGATCGCAGGCCACCGTGCCGTCTCTTTCCCCTACCCCTGAGTTCTGGAACATCCAGGATATTTCATCTAACCCGGAACCTTCTATATTGGCCAGTTGGTTCTATATAAGCGACGCGTCGGGCTGGAGGAGAGTTCAGTTCTTGGCGAGCAGCCGTGAGGAGCGCCGAGTGAGTGGACGAACTGGAAGATGGTGTACGTGTATCAGAAGAGTTGTATGTAACTGTGGGCGTGCAATGGACCTGTGACAGACGAACTGGTGAATTGTAATTGTGTGCGCTAAGTAAATCTATGTAAACTGCAAGTGTTCGGTGGAAATAAAGAACATTTTGAGTTTGTGCAATTGGACTTTTAATTTCACGAACCCACAAAGTCACAGCATGCGTGGGAGGGTGTGAGAATAGACATCACAGATGATCGATGAATTTAATGAAGGCTAAGAAATGAGATATTTGAAGCAATTTGTCGAATATTTGAGGATGTAGAATCAAAACGTTCTAAGTCTTGACATAGGAACGGTTATTTTTTGCTAACTTCTTAAACACCAATAAATATAGGATTTAAAATAACTGTTTCCATAACAATGATGAGAACGGTATGCTGTCATGAATCACTGCAATTTTAAGCGGAGAATGTTCATGTGGCTACCGCAAGCTATGGTAACCCAATTAGGCCAGAGGAGGACAGCTTCGAGGGTTGTGACGTATTTCAGTCTGGAACGAGGCCTGCACTGCGTGTGACGTCAGGCAAGAGCCGTGTAGTACCAAGTTGCCTATATAGATGGGGTAGTGAGTACAGAATCTGAGGGTTCACTCAGGTTTAGCACACTCGATGACAATAATGTAGCTGCTAGGTATCTAAATACACTGTTAAATTTACATATGACGATTTATTGAAGGACAAATATACACACAAGAAAGACTTGGCTGATTTTTACAAGAATGTTCCACTTGTCGCACTGACGTTGTGTATGTTTGCATCGACATATGTGTGCGAACAAATTTTTTCTATAAGAGAGTAGAGCCAGACTGAAAAATTCAATGCCATAGCAGTGATTTGATCCACGGATCTTCTGGTCTCCTTCCAGAAGCTGGAACCATTGAGCTACTATGGCCAACGTGCCAACATGACATTAAATTCTCCAACTGACTCGTCTTTAATAAATGAGAATTTAAGGTCACGTTGGCACTTTGGCAATAGTAGCTCAATGGTTAGAGCGGCTGGACGGAGACCAGAAAATCCGTGGTTCAAATCCCTGCTATGGCAATGAATTTTTCAGTCTGGGTCTTCCCTTTCATAGTGCGTCATACACACGACTGGTGTGAAAGAACAATTAATTTCCATTAATTTTTTTCTGTTATGAAATTAGCCAGTAGTCGTCGTCATCGTCATCATCATCATTTACATGGATATCCACAAAAACAAATATTAATACGAATGTTATTTCCTAGGTTATGATTCTGAATGATATTGGTTAAACATTTTATGTGAAAACATATGCTATTAGATTCAAAAGAAGTGAATGAAATATAACGTCTGTCATGATCCTTCAGAAAACGCGTTTTACTTCTGGCTAAATTAATTTAATTAGAAATGGCTTAATATTAGGGGACGTTATAATAGGTAGAAGATAATATGTATTAACGGAGTTCTGGGAATACTGAATAACGGGAATTTTTTATCAGCTGGGAAATTAGCTCACTAGTGTTCATTTTGCATATTTTATATTTAAAATGCAATTAGTAATTTCCAGGAAGATGTTTGAAGCAATAATATTAATTAAAGAACATTGTTTTCTAGTTCAGGGAAAAAAATTAATTTACAGCCATCATTTTATTTGTTTCACTACAGAATTCTAAAAGTTAAAGTCAATTTAAGCAATTCGTTCAACAATTTAAACGTACTAACAGCTTTCCCTTTTATTTTTTGCTGCCGTGATTTATGACTGCTCCCAGATGTAAACTGCAGGCACCTGGTTCCTTGCACACAAGTACGCTGTTTACGTATGCTGCAAGATGTACGAGTATATTATTTCTCCAATAAAATATTACACAAAACTAGCCGAATAAAAACCACATGTGTAACACCCATGTTCACGTATGGTCGACACAACTGCATTTGTGCATTAACATTGGTGTTGTTAAAAAACAACTATGGGAATTGTATCACGAATATGTCAGGCTGATCCAAAACTACAGTTTCCAGTGACTGGTTTGTATATGAACTGAATTTTCGCAATTCCCATTCGGTAAGCGTACTGCAGGGAAATTTAGCAACGCTGTTTCACAACACTGAGCCCTGTTCACCATAGGATGGTTGGTTAGGTCACTTCACGCAAGTTTGCTTTACTCTATAAAAACTAACATTCATTCTAACATTTTTGCTGCAATTGTAATGTAACTGCCAGTGCCCAAAATTAAACAGTGTTTATAACTGTAGTTAATAGGGCTTCAACTACATACAAAATACTCGCAAGTAAATGTGTATCAACAGTTTGCAAAGCAAAACGCGCCGTTATTTTTGTGGAATTGAAACGATACGGAATAAAACATAATTACTGCTTTGGAAAAGCTTGCCTTAAAGATATAAAATTAATATTGTTCTTAAAATGTTAAATCAATGCGCTTGCTGCAAATACATGACTTACGAGAGGTTCGAGTGCTCTGAAGCACTAATCAATCCATGCTACCTTAAGGGTACCCATAGTAACATTTACAAATCATTCAGTTTTATCTATTATGTGTTTCAAATGGGAAGGTGT
Source organism: Mantis religiosa (assembly GCA_030765055.1). Classification (NCBI taxonomy): domain Eukaryota; kingdom Metazoa; phylum Arthropoda; class Insecta; order Mantodea; family Mantidae; genus Mantis; species Mantis religiosa. The sequence continues at coordinate 35,194,999 of CM060948.1, forward strand.
TTGTCCTTGAGCGTACTAGATGAGCAACCAATCGGAGTACTGCGGTGTTGTCGTATTGCGTTCCCCCTAAGTGGTGTGTGACCAGCGCCACACTAGTCAAGCTCTGATAATAAATACTAGTCGCGCTAAGACAAAAATTCAGACTTTGCAAAAACTTATCCATGAGGAAAGAGAGAGAAATGTATTTAACATAAGCGTAAAAACCGCATATTTTAGCTCAAATAGCTTTCCTAATACAAATGAATAAAATAGATACCATTACATTATAACAATGCATTGCGACGTAAGCACTGTATGACATGTATGCGTGAACGTAAATTTGAGGTTACTCAGAACTGAAACGTAAACATTTCACATGACGTTGTAAAAGAAATGTGTAAATTGAATAAGCCAAGGTCTTTGTTAAATTCGATGAGAGGAAACGATACACCTCTTGCTAGTCTGGCAGAACGTGTCTGGTCACATTGTATCTTTGTTTATGAATGGTTCGTAATCTCTATTTACTCTAGAGAGTTCAAAGCAGTATTATTCAGTTACTCTACCATGAAAAAGTGTATCAGCTGGATCAATGAGATACAATCTACTTTCCCCCTTACTGCTTCTAGAACAATCCAATAGAGTTAATGTGGACTCAAATTATGTTGCAAATAGAAATAGTATTTTTAAACTGACTGTCGTTGAACGACTTATTGACGAAGAAATTGACAAGGAACACAACAAGACTGGGAAGACTGTGTGAGATATTAGATAAACTACATTAAGACGACATTTGGAAAGAAATAGCACGTAACGAAATTCTGGAACCTATTTTTGTTTATTTTTGTTTTTTTAATTTACGTCCTCCAACGTTAAGTCCGATCGGACGATGAATGGAATGGATGAAATGATGCTCAAATGGGTCCGGTGTCCATGGGGCTTAGAGTTAGCCGACATTCGCCTTACAGGATAAGGGAAAACCCTGGAAAAACCTTATCTAGGTAACTCACCCTGACCGAGATTCGAACTCGGGACCTCATGAACGTGAGGCAGACATGCTACCACCACGCTACCAAGGCGGGCACATTGGAACCAATCATCATAAATTTGCAGTACTCAGATGATGAAGACAATGACAATGACGAATTATCTCTTAACGTAAGTAACATTCACAGCTATACGGATGCACCGCTGGTATTTTCGTTTTCATATTTTCATTTTTATTAGAAAAATAAGTAATTCATAAACTATAATTAACTTTAAACTAAACATTTAAAGCATTTACGTAGTATACGAATATTCATGTTGAAATCACGATTTCAACAACTGCATTATTATAAAACTTCGGAAAATTCAGTTTGCGATCCCTTACGTCTAGCGCCACGAAAACACACAGGTGTGCGAGAGAGATAGAGAGAAATATAAAAAGAGTGGGGGTAACGAGGTGGCAACAGTGAAGGCTCTAACGCATCTGTTTCACTACAAGCGAGAACTCTTCCCATTTGAAACACATAATAAATCTCTTGAAACTTGTGTGTTGAGTGTTGAAGCAGTTATTTGAGGTATTTTATGTTGTTTAAGAGGAATATTTGGAGCAATTCTAATGTTTAATGAATTGGATAAAATCTGAGGTAGGTATTGGTTTAACCATGGCAACTTGATGTGATAGGAAATTGTTGAATGTTATATCAATTGCTATAGCTTTTAACATATACATTACTGATAATGACACATTTAAAACCTGCTACTTCTCTGAAGCACAAGATGTTAACCGTGTTATTGAAGACTATTGTTTGATTTGTACTTATCTGACTTAATGAAACCTTTTTATTTACGAAAGAGCAAATATGTGACTCTGGGCTTCAAATGCCTCTTGAATGTAAAGTTTTGTACATTTTGGTAAACGTACTGTCCAGGAAAATATTACTTGATAGTTCATATGAAAATGTAACAACAGACCAACCTTCTTTCTTTAAGGTCTGTTAAAAATGTTAATTTAATGCATTAGTTTATAAAAACTTATATAGGGTAAGGTTACTGAGAGGGATGGCCTGCATTCAGGAGGATTGAGGCTGTAGGTTCGATTCCTGTGACTGACCTACCTGTCCCATGGGGATTTTCGAGGGTTTTCCCGGGTCACTAGGTGAATGCTGGGTAGGTTATTTACATCCCCCGAATTTCATGTACCTCCATTTCATCTCCATTATCGTTTCATATTATCTCTCATTTCGTGGTCTCTTTCAGGGTAGAAGAGTCGGCGGGTGTCTCGGTGGTGCATGGCAGGATGATATGCTCTGAGGCAACCTACTTCCACCTCCAGTAGATCGGTTGCTGGTCTTCGCACCTCTGCTTGGACCATTTCGGGACCGCCAGCCAGGGATTTTGGGGGCTCGGATCGCCTGCCTGGTACCATTAGGGCTCGGTTGCTGGACTTGTTGCGTCCCACAGTAGGGGAGCGTGTCCTTGGTTATCAAGGGAAGTCTATCTAAGTAAGCTGCAGGGACCCTTCCCTCTGCACTGTCGTGCCCTCTTGTGTCACCTGCTCTGTCTCCTCTCGCCTCATCCTTCCTCCCGGGATGCCCCATTTGGGGGCATAGGCACAACGGGCCCAGCATGGTGGCCTACGTACTGAATTCCCTCCGTAGTGAAATCCTAATCCTAGGGTAAGGTGGGTTAAGGTACGTTCTAGGAGGGGAAATTGTTACCTCGGATATGTAGCATTTGTGTTTTAGCCCCACAGAGGTGTCCTCCGATAGGGGGGGGTGAAGTGAGAGAGCACAAGGTGCGGTGGTACAAAAGTAATGGTAGAGCAGAAGAAAGGTTCCCAAACAATTCTAGAAATAATGACATAAAAGGTACTCTGCTGTGTTGCAGGTTGGCACATCCACGTGGGAGGAGCCTGCAACGCCGGATCGGAGGCTTATAGAGAGCATTCCTTTTTCCTTGCCATGCAGCTCCCTAGTCGCCTGTTGATGTGGGCCAAGCCTATAGGAACCAAGCTAATGTATGAATGAGGTGAAATGGAGTAAGACTAAATTAGGTAGTTGGAAAAATTCCCAGTATTTACATAACAATCTGGCAAAACTACGAAAAACAGTTGGGTCAGGAACTTTGGTCACGGAGGTCGAGCCAACGATTTGTTGTATTCGGGTCACAAACTTTACCGTCTGATCCATCACACTTGCTAATAGTAGTAAAAAGAGAATAAAATAAACTGTGTAATAAACCAGGCAGTTTTAAAATGTGTTTCCTTGTTTTTTTTTTCTATTTGTTTCCAAGCTTTGTCCATATTTCAGACTATTCTTTACCTTTATGTCCATGCTTCAACTACTCAGCATCACTTAAACTTGCTAATTTGTAAACTTGCGTATATTCTGTAAGTGTATTTTATTTAGAGCTCAAACGCTTATTAATCAGCTCTGAAGCATTATACCAGATGGTATCACACTAAGCCGTCTGCTTCAATTCTAATGTGAAACGCAGTTCATAAGGTTAAGGTGCATCATCTTAGCTCCCGGCTTTCCTGACCATAACCTCATTATGCGGTTTTATCACTTCTTGTGGCCGGCACGTTCGTAACGAGTGCCTTTCAATATTTGCTGATCGATAAAGGTAATCAGCAGCGGTTCTCAAACTTGCACCATATTATGTCAAAACTTTTGGACACCACTGTTTGGTAAACGCTTCATTTATATAGCTCTCGCGAACTTTATACAAAAAGAATTAAGTTATAGTTACGAGTAATGATTGTATGCAGCTTTTGTTGAACGAGTGACCGTACTCATTCTTGCACACGTTTAGGAGATCATACAGGAATTACTGACTTGCAAGATTAATAATTTTAAGAAGAAATTATAAATATGAATGATAATGACATGTATAAAGGCGTTCAACTTCATGGTCATCAGCGCCCTTTCATAAACTAAATCATGGCAGTAGCCAGAGATAAATTATTATGAAATTGAAACAAAAAGGCAAGAAAGCACACAACCTCAAATAGAGAGAGAAAAGAAGGATTCGCTTTTCAGGTCTTCGCTTGGCTTTTCCTGGCATTGCTTGGAATTGCTTGGCTATGGAGAAGAACAATTATAATAAATAATGTATTTATGTTTAAGCCAATGCATTGTATAAGAAGCAGAAGAAATTCTGTCAGAGAAAAAGAACTTCTTAGCCAAGTTTTGTGCTAAGAAAAAGCAAATTATTCATTAGTCAAAGCAACTCTAAGGCATCAGTGCACAAGAAATTGATTAGGTCAAGGTTCCAGCAGTTAGATTTCTGGATGATCATGGCTCACAGAAAATTACATAAATGGAGTTCCCAAAATCAGAAAGGAAATTATTCTTAAAACCTAGAAAAAAAACAGTACGATTTGCTTTTTAGAATGACAATTCGAGGCTTTGGCTCATATACACTTAAGAATGTTGGTGCTGTATCCACGCAGTAGGTGGGACTTTTGTTTAAAAAATTCGTGAATCCATTGTCCTATATTCTTGCGAAAGTTTGTTAGACGTATCTCACTGTGATCCTCCCTCGTCCCTCGTCAGTCCTCACTCCTTGCTCCTCTTTCCTCCCTCCTCCCACGTTCAACGTCCCTCGTCCTCGTCGTCGTCCTCGTCTTCGTCCTCACCCACAACCTCCCCCTCCCCCTCTCCACAGCCATCCTCATCCACATCCCCATCCACATCATCTCCATCCACATCATGCTCATGCTCATCCTCCGTATCGTCCTCATCCTCCGTATCCTCCTCATCCTCATTATCCTCCTCCTCATCACCCTCATCCTCCTCCACCTCAACCTCCTCACCCTCAGCCTCATCCTCATGATCATCAGCAGCAGCGGCAGAGCCCAAAGGCAACGCTCGGTTTAACATAAACTCGCCGGGAGCAGCAAGGGAGTTTCCTAGTTAGCATTTCATCGACTCACGGCCACACAAAATTTCTCACCTTTATTACGAAAAGAGCTATTTAAAACCAATACTTCAGAATTTGGCAAATATAATACTTCAATAGTTACAGCGCTTAGTGTGAACAGTAGAAAAGGTTTAATTCCACATTTTCAAACAGTCTGCAAAAGCTCAATTACCTTTCATTAAATTTAACAGCAAACTGTAGAGCAAGATGGTGGCGTATCTTCCTCACGTTCAAGAGGTCTCGAGTTCCGATCTCCGTCTGGGTGAATTACCTGGATAAGGTTTCATACAGGGTCTTCCATTTTCCTGAAAGATTGATATCTGGCAACTCTAAGCTCTAGGGACTCTGGGCTCATTTGACATTATTTCACTCATTGCATTCCTCTATGATATGCCAACCTTGGAGGGCGTAAATTACTACAAAGAAAAATAACAGCAAACTTCAGTGATATTCTCTTGCTTCAAGAAAATAGTAATTTCTTTTTAAGTTACTGCGAAAGCTATCCTCTATAAGGAGTTTACTCTACTGCATGTTTCGTTTCTATAAAACATTAAAGGTGTTCTTTGACACTAAAAGACCTTAATTGCAAAAATGTGACAAACTGGCATAAATGTCTTGAGTACTTATCGAGAATTAGAGATCTTAATAGAAGAATGCTTTATTTCTTCGAAAATTTGTGAGTGGATAAGATCACGTGTTACTTCATTGAAAAACATATTACCTTATATTGTTACTTCAAAATAGAATTGTAAAAGAGAAGCATTTTGCCTCTTCATTTCACTGTCATCTTGTAAACCAATGCCGTTATCTGCCTCTTTATTCTGAACATGGGTGTAGAGATGTTCTAAAACATTTCTAACTGATCTTCAGAAAAGAAGAAAACGAACCCAATTAGCATTTAGGATACATCGTGAACATTCTCAGATCTAAGTGAAGCTTGAACCTGCAATTTAAAATTAAGCTGCTTACAGTGTTCGCGAATCTCAAAACACTTTTGCCATCCAGTTTTTATTATTCCGCTTCTGGGTGAGCAAAAGAGGCAGTTTCGCTTGGTGTGCTGATGCAAAGAGAAGTAAATATTGGAGCCCTCTTTCAGTAATACCCCTTGTCATTTTTTCATGCCCATCTAACTTGTAAAAAGGTTAAATGGGAGAAAATGGGGAAGGAACCTCACACTGCAACCTACGCAGATCTATTGTGGCCAACATCCCTCAAGGGGAATATGTGAAGATGAAGATGAAGTAAGGTGACCCACAGTAGGCTACAGGCCACTGAGACATTTGGAAGTACCTAAGATTTGTAAGAATAGTGGCCTGTTTCATTGGACAAAGGACAAACTGTCCACCTGGTAGTCCTATAGTGTTCACGGCGAGTTTTCTGTCCATTGCGGAAGCATACACGCCATCTCTCCAGCACAGCCAGACACTACAAACGAGAAGCACACCTGAAAGATGAGAACGAAGTGGGAGGAAGGGAAATAATGAGAACTAAATCATAGCATACGCCTTTGTGACTAGTAAGTGCGAGGTCTACCCGAGAGTCCCATGATTTTGGCCTCTATCACCCGGGAGACGATGGAGGACTCCGAGGTCCTTTCCATAGACTACCACGCCAAGACGAGTGGAAGTGGATATGCCACTTACGCACGTCAATCCCGCAGGGAAGACTACCGAATAGCCTCGGCGGGGCCACCTGGTGATCTAGCAGATCTGCTAGCTCCACAGGCTAGTACCCGGGATTTCTTAGGCAACCCTCTACACCCTCCGGTTGGCCGAGTTCTGGCCGGAGGTACCCGATCTCCCGCGGGTAACGGGAACACACTGCCCGCTCCAGTCCAACCCAATCCGAATAACTGCCAATCAGGGAAGGGGCTGGAATGTTCGGCCCGAGTTTCCTCTGGTAACACCAGAGGTACCACGAGTGCCCAGAGTCAGCAGCTCTCGCACCACAGCAGCTGAAGGGGACGATCTCCTCCCCTACGGGAACGCCTTGGTGACAAGGAGAAACCACCAAATTTTCAGGTCAGATTGCGAAGTTGACGGAGATTGACCTCTTTAATGCGAGTCACACACGTCACATCGGGGCCATATCTCTTGGTTTTTAAAGTGTATTTGATTTTTCTGATAGGAAAATTGATATTAAATGCCAAATAAGAGATTAACGTCCCAAATAATTAAATTACATTAGACTTAAGCTTCCATAAATATAAGGTAACGGGGATACGGATGGAAGGAAAAGGTTAGAGGAAAAAAACTGTTTGCTTAGTAACAGGAACGGCAAGGAAGGTGCTCAAGTGTTTAGCCTATACTCAGTGTGTACCGTTCTGCAATTTTGCTATACCATCTGACGTCAGAAGTGTCAAAAAAGGTGTTCCAGAGGTAATGGAGAGAATACCGAACCAACGGCTTATTCGTATTCATCTCAGTGTATGCAGATACTAACAATTATAAACTAAATGCCATTCCAAAGTTTTGTACAGGTGCTCAAGAGAACGTAATATCTGTATTAATGCCATGGTAACTTGTGAATATACTGGAGTGAAATCGTCCCTCGAAGTCCGATTACGGGTAAAGCCATATTGCGATAATATTGTATTTACAAAAAAGAACTTGAGTTTCGGTACATTATGTCAATGTCCTGAATGTTGGAACAAAAATATCACAGCTGAGAAGAAAACCACAATACGTAATAGAAGCGTACATTCGGTGAATTTGAAGATTTGGTTTAAATAAAATGCACTTCCGAATTTTTAAAATATATCATGTACTTAAATGCCATATACTGTCTGCCCACCACAAGAAGGCAAGAGACGAAGGAAGGGGAGAGGGGTTTGGACTCTTAATCTGCCCTTTTTGGACATCTGTTCACTAGGAAGTGAGAATCAGAGTGCATATGAGTCACCTATGTTGTCAGGTGTAATTGTCGTTGCAGTAACTACAGTGATAGGTATTATGTGTGGGTGAGTTATGTGAAAAAACTTGTGTATTTTAAACGAAACTTCCATCATTGTCACACTCGGAAGGCCAGCATAAATGCCGTTTGGACAGCAAAAGTGTTTACGTTGCAAATTCCTCTAGTTTGCCTTCTTGTGCTGGGCAGACAGTACATACACTTTAATGTTGCTTTCTAATTTCTTCTGGGGACTTTCCTCGCTTCTGGGGACTATTCCTACATCTATAAACCAACAATGATACTTTATAAGACATACTTGAATAATACTGCTCTATTATCAGTATCAGTATTACTATTATTACTATTATTACTACTACTATTATTACTATTACTATTATTACCATTATCATCATTATTATTATAACTATTATCATCACTATCATTATCATCATCATTACTATCATTATTATGATTATGATTATCGTTATGATTAACATTATTAATATTATCATTGCTATCGCTATTATCATTATTACTAGCCTTAAAAATTTAGGGTGATTATAATTTTAAAATATTTATCTAATGCTCTTGGGCTAATAAACATTTATTTATTTTTTTAAAGAATTTGTTATAACTTTGGTTCTTCATAATAAATATAATATTAAAAATGTGTTAAATTTCTCTGAAAAAATAAGTTCCCTGGTAATAGGAAATCTGGCTTTTATCAATTTAATTGTTTAGATTGCGATCAGGTTTTTATTGCAAAGACCAAACGTAATTTAGAAACTAGAATGAAAGAACATTTTCGAAATATTAAGTACAAACACACTGATAAATCGGCCGTAGCAGATCATTTTTGGTAATTTAACCATGAAATAAATCCCGAAGTTAAATTATTAAAACAATTAAATGATCTGATAGATTTAATAGTTTGGGGGGAAATATGTATTTTAGAAAATAGAAATCGCGTAATGAATTTTGAAATATCGAAAATCGATTCTTTCTTTAAATTTATTTCATTTTTAGAGTTTATTAGTACTGGCAGGAATGCAGGAACCTCTAGTGACCGTAATTTTGACAGAAACGAGATTGAATGTTATTGAAGATGTAGAAAATTGTTTACGAAATCGCGATCTCACAATTTCTTGAAATTTCCATCAATTTTTTAAAGATAAATGAAGTTTTTATTACAAATCATTATATATGTGCAGTATTCTTAAGATGTACAATGTGAAAGCCTCCTTTTATTTAGGATGTTCTGGGAAAAATTTCTCTTGGAACAATTTCTAGTACTCCTCAGCATTAGGAATATCTTCGATTAAAAATTCTGACGATTATCGCTGTGATACGTCAAAGCAAAGTAGTTAGCAAAGTAATTTCTGAAGGGGGTGGTCAAAGATAGAACTAAGCTTTATGAGGACATAACACTAGATCGTGTCAGTGCCTTCCGATTTCCTCACCGAAACTTTTGCAGTTTAAAAATTTGCCGTTATCGTATGGTTTATGCATCTTTTTTCTTCGGTTTTAGTTCCTGTGATTTTTATAGCAGGAGATTCAGAAAGCTTTAGGTGAATCTTTATTCCATTGTGTTATAACCTACTGTTAAAGGCAGTTTATATGAAATGAACGAAGCTAGAGCATGAAAAATAAGGGTGGCGGAGCGAGCGGGGAAGCTGGTGGGTTGTCGATCGGAATGAGCTTCCGAATTGCGCCACCAGGTTATATCAGATACCTACATTATCGACACGTGACAGCTTAAAAATTACAGCGTGAGGCGGTAAATAAAACGCTCGTTGCGTTGCTTCCGCTTTACCAATGAGCTGGAAGCTACCATAGAATGTTGTGTATGCATGTTTCGCACCACCAGCTGTAGATCGTTTGACATGACTTAATATTGGAGGACCTTAAATAAAACTTAAAAATAAACGTGTAAGTGCGGAGTTAAGTTTTACGAGGTGCGTTCAAGTTATAACGCCTCCTAATTTTTTTCAGGACTGGGACTAGACAGGAATTTCTGCTTTTTTTTTAAATGCACGTGGACTCTTTGTGAATGCGTGACAGAGATGGCAGCACTGTACAGGGCACAGAACACTAATGGCAGCGACGTGAGTTAGGATTGTTTTTGATACTTAAAATGGAGAAGTTTTCATTGCAACAACAGCGTGTATTGTTATGTTCTGACCTTATGAACTCTGAAAGGAATGCGTTCACTACAGACACACACGTATAGATAAGGTGACGTAATGATATACGAGTTGCGCAAAGATAGAAACGCTGGGAAGATAATATGCAGCCTACTTATTACACAAGCGGCAGACCATTGTGTAGCTTGTGACACTGGATATGAATATTGCTTTTTCAAAGCTTCTTCATCACATTTATCTATAACGCTACTTATAATTTCATGCCCTTCCAAGTGCACAACCTTAAATTTCTTAAGATCTTCAGACATGGTGAGAAGCCTAGTAAATTTTATTGCACTGAACTAGTTCTGCATCTTGCTATGCAAGTAGGCTACGTGACTTTCTGCAGGTGATGGCTGAATGTTTACTGTATTGCTCGCTGGCTGCGTAACCGGATAATGGTTCCCCTCTCCCACACCTCATTCCGCGGAGGTCACGAGTCCAGAGCACATGTATAATCATTCGTTTTTTCCATTTTCATGATGTGACACCTACTGAAATTCATCGCCAGTTGAGTGAGGCATGTGGTGATGGTACCATGGATATGTCTAATGTGTGTTCGTGGGTGCGACAGTTCAATGAAGGTAGAACATTGTGTGACAAGAAACCAAAACAGTCACGACCTCGCACCAGCTGTTCTGATAACATGATCCAGCGAGTGGAGAACGCTGTTTTGGAGGGACGCAGATTGAGCGTTGCAGACATCACCTCCAAAATTGGCATTTTCTTGGGATCTGTGTACACAATCTTGCATGAAGATCTGAAAATGTGAAGCATGTTCTGCCTTAATTGAACTATCGCACACAGGAACGCACATTAGACACATCCATGTGGAGCGGTTCCCCTCCTTGTGGGTTGGATTTATATCACACGATGCGGTGACATATCTAAAGTAGGATTCGCCCCGACGTGAGGTCTACGCCCCACACACGCAAAAGTTTCGCGCTCCCTCGGTGTGGCGACGTGTGTAGAAGCCAAACCTTACCTTGATGTAGAAGAGATGAACCTATCGTCTAAAAGTCGTGAAGATGAAGTTCTCGAAGATTTCTATAAATCCTCTCTCCGGCAGCTGCGGCGAGCGATGAGATGTGAAACTTCGATACAAAAGGGATTTCACTTTTGGCCAACTAAGGAATAGAATAAGTAATACCGTTTCACTTTACTTGGAATTATACTTCTCGACATCATTTTCTTCTTTAAAAGCGACCTTTTCCACTGATGTATATAGCCCTTTACAATATTTTAATTTTCTCCTTTTAATTATAAATGATGCAACGGTTTTTTGCTTAAATTATATATCTTAGCGTCGCGTATTCGATGTATATTTTAAACGTTTACTAAACGTTCATAAATGATAAACTCCAATAACTTCTCGTAATTTAAAGAAGTCTTACCGAAAACACGTCTACCCTCTTCGAGAGTTTAAGTCAGAAGAATTAACTGAAGAATAAAATCATTGGTTCTTTTTCTGTTTTGGTTGCTAAGTTACCGTAATACTTAATTCTGATTGATGGTACGTCACAATTTGGGATTTCAATAAACCTAAGCATTTGATGCATCATCTATATGGCCTGCTTGGTTATTAACTTATGTTGAATTACAGATGGCCATGTTTACTTAATATGTCCATATATGCAATATCAGCTTCACATGGTACCATCACCACATACCTCACTCAAATGGCGATGAATTTCAATAGGTGTCGCACCATGAAAATGGAGAGAATGAATGATTACACGCTGTTCTTACAATGAAAACGTCGCCATTTTTAGTATCAAAACAGTCCTAGCTCTCACTGCTGCCACTACAGTTCTATGCCCTTTACAGTGCTGCCACCTCTGTCTTGCATTCACAAAGGGTCCACGTGTTTTTAAAAAAAAAGTTCCTATCTGGTCCCAGTCCTGAAAAAATTGGAGGTGTCATAACTTTTACGCATCTCGTACTTCTCTAGCCAATAAGACAGCTATCAGAAACTTTTACTTTATTTACTTGTAGTCGCTCTGCAGTTGGGACAAACAAAAATTGAATTTCACCAGAAAAATTAATCATCTATTACCCTAATATACGAAACATTATGACAGCCGTGACGTGCTTAGGTACACTTTGTTTAATGAAGCTTCTCATGTTTTTATTTCTATTCTACATTTTCGAAAGCAATGCAACGATATATGGTTTAATAGCCTCAGCTTAGAGAATTTTACTGAATTTGTTGACCATTAGTTCCGATCGCGTGCCTTACGTGCAAAGAAAGCATCGGGTCATTTTTATCCCTTAAAGCTGTTTAAAAATAAAAAACAAGCTTTTTAAATATTTGTACAAAAAATAAAGGATATTATATATATATATCGAAGCGCTTCCAGTTATTATTTAATTTGCATGACACATCGTGATGAAGTATGGAAGTTAATTAATATTTCTAAAATAAAACGCATGTCATATTGAATTTCAATATTTATTGCTTTTAGATCAGCAAACAAACGCAGAAATTAAAATAAGTAAATAATAAATAAAATGATGCAATAGATCGCTAAAACAAGAACAATGAAGTTATAAAAATAGTAAAGAGAGTACTCCAAATAAAATCACAGTATTGGCTTCATACAACGGGTTTATAGCAAGCCAACAATTCAAAACTGCTTTATATCAATTTAGTACAACTGAATGCGCAGCTCTCGCTAATATTTTCAGCACATTAATTACACAATTTCTTTGATTTAGCATACCTTACCGTTTGTATGACAATAATCTAATTATTCCTAGTATGGTGCGATGGTAGCACTGCTTCTTATTAAGTGAGAGACCCGGGTTTGCTTTCCAACACTGGCTTGGGGATTTTCTTCCACTAATGCATATTTTCACCAACAGATGTTAAAATCGACGTTAACAAATGTAACAATTGTCACGGTGCTAACAAAGCTGTTAAATATCTTCCATTTCAGCAACCTGTTCTCTGAAAATGTTAACAAACACGTGTTAATGCCAAGAGATTTGTAAGAAGGCTATGGATGAGTCGTATTCTTATTCGTATTTTCTGAACGTACTGCGATTTGCTTTTGTTGTCATTTTCGTTTGCACACAGCTGACAAAAATGGCGGATAAACATAATCGTAAACAAAAGCCGCGAGACAAATTTCTCATCGATGGAGAAAAAATTGTTAATTGAATTAGTGACTAAGTACAAGGATATCGTAGAAAATAAGAGGATGGATGCGGTGAATGGAAAAGAGAAATATGTCAGATGGGAAAAATTGGAAACGATTTCAATTCAAATGCATGTGTCACTAGTAGAAGCACGAACAACTTCGTCAATATTACGTAAATTCAAACCGAGGTGCAAATAAGTACAAATGACAAGTGACTTGAACGTTTCAAAACGGGAGGTGGACAGTGTATTATCCACATAATTCAGTGAATTATAAAATCGCAGAGTTATTAATACTTGAAGCAAAGGCGAGATCGGCATATTCCTTTCGATGCATAGTGTCACCCAATTATCGGAAGGCACGACCGACTGGCAGCTGAGTGGACAACAGGAGACATTTAGCCCACGCCTACCCATTTATCTTGTCGCGCTAACTGAGAGGATGGTTAGGAAATTGTCACGGGGCACTGTACCGTCTCTTTCCCCTCCTCCTGACATCTGGAACAACAGTGGATGATTCACTGAGCCGCGAAACTTCCAGACACAGCGATCTGCTTATATAAGTGCTGCAGTGGACGAGTCAGTTCAGTTCTTGGCAAGCAGCCGTGAAGAGCGCAGTGCTAGCGAACGTACTGGAAGACTGCGTGCGTGTATCAGAGGAGTTGTACGTAATTGCGGGTGTCGAGTGGACATGTGACAGACGAATTGGTGGATTGTAATTGTGTGCGCTACGTCATTCTATGTAGTCGGCAATTGTTCCAACTGTAATTCGGTGAAAATAACATTTTGAGTTTGTGCAATTGGACTTTTAATTCTTTGAACCCAAAAAGTCACAATATTCTAACCTCTCTTGTACTTCCGCAGTAACCTTCAGAGCAACTTGTTTTGACAGTCTAGACCTCTGTAGAAAATTTTCTTCTGATAGCTCCTCAGGCCGTACTCAATTACGAATGACATTTAGACGGTCTCAAATATAGCAAATCGACGTCAACAGCTGTGCTCCCGCCCGCATATTAACTATTTACAATTGTTAAAGACTTAACATCAGAAACTCGGCTTGTTAGTTTAACAAGAGATCTGATAAGCTAACACTTGCTGGTGAAGTGCAATTTCTGTTATAACTATTACTAAATTCGTGTTAAATCTTAACATCTGTTAGTGAAATCGGGAATAAGAGAGTTAACGGGTGCACGAAACCTACGGACTCTTAAAATTTAACACAAGTGCAGAAAACAAAATCATTTGATTTTATTATAGGTATTAATTTATTTAATTCATCCGTAATTTCTGTATCAATACGATAATTAATTATGTAATGGAAAATTTAGTATACTCCTCCACAGGAGACTAAGTCTCCGAGGGATGAGACGCAGGGGGTTTGGCGAAGTTTCCCACACCCTTCCTGGACAGTTTTATGACACCCCATGTCAGTTCAGTTACAGACCATTCAAAAACAATCTGACGTCTTCTACTTTTGTGAATGAATCTTCTCGGTTTTGATGTACAGAGTGAATAGGGCGTATGTCTTTTAACGGCCTGCTCCTTGTGTAGCAGGCGTTCTCTGCCACATACATTCGCCGTCCTTGTCCCACAGCACATTCCTTACAGGGACCGTCTTTGTGTTGATGGACTATAATAAGTTTAAAATTTGTTCTAGATTGATGCGGAAACCTTAGGCTTCCGATGCTGTAAGCAGTGAGTTAAAATAAAACTATATAAATTAAGGAATGTGTCATGTAAGCAAAGAAACGCTAAACGCGTGAGAAGGGCAGACAAGAGGGCAAAGTTTCCCTTAGAAATGTGAGACGGTCGGGAAATGTGAGAAAAGGTCAGAATATGTCTCCCCATGACCTCAAGGGTCAACCCCGTTGGGACAAAAACTGAACTGCTGTCTAGAAATAGGAGGGGGTGAAAAACCAATCAGATTAAAAATAAGGAAAACAACCCTCCAATCAAAATTACTATACATCACGTGATACGGGCATAACATTCATGAAATAGAAAATAGGCGTGGATAGATGATCCGCGGTCGGAAAGGACGCGAACAGACCAGGAAATTCGCGACACTTAATCTTGAGGCGTTCCGGCGGATGACTGCGCAAAGTGACGGGACAGTGCAGAGTAGAACTTATAATTAGATGCGGGAAAGTGAAACGTGGGTAACCTGAATAAAAGAGTGATACCGAAGTCGGGGCGAGCAAGTGTGTTAGGGAGGGAGCTCATAATATAAATGTTCTATCAATAAACTGGTGAGAGAAGTCAACAGGGAAGCATAGTGCATTTCCACTTAAACGCTGGACCCTGGGACAGAGTACACTTATGCTCACCCTTACCTACAACAGTGAACAACCCGCTAGTCCGGAGCATAATCTGTCTTTCCCTGATTGCATCCTACATCAAAAGGATCCTGACCTCAACGCCTTTTTCCTGAACTAGGATTCCACCCACAGATTCCCGCATCAAGATACATATGCGATATCTTGAACAACTTAATAAAAGCATAGCATGAGCTAATATATTGCAGATGTAGAAAAAGCCAACAGCCCAGGTATTTCTAAACCATAGTAAGAAACAACGTGCAAAAGTTTAAATTTCAGTGTGCTTAAATGTAAAATATATACTCTGGGTTTTGCCACTTTTAAGTTCAAAATCACTTGCATAAAACCATCTACCAGAAACTTGAAAATAGTATATGTAAATAATTATCCACTAAAAGGGGAGCCACTAGCCAAAAGTGACGTGGCAAGTGAAAATAATATTGATTTGTTTTAACCCCCTAATGCAGGAATTATTTTGCTCCATATGCTGCCTTGCTTTAATTTATAAGCGTTTTATCCCTTTTACAGACACCTTAATGGAAGTAAATTAACATAGATGTGATAATTAAGCCACAACCAAATTGTTTGGCCCTCAACTAAGAGCGAAGTGGCCACTCACTGCAGTCAAATTTG
This sequence comes from Mantis religiosa, assembly GCA_030765055.1. NCBI lineage: Eukaryota > Metazoa > Arthropoda > Insecta > Mantodea > Mantidae > Mantis > Mantis religiosa. The sequence goes on from CM060948.1 coordinate 35,211,054, forward strand.
ATTGGTAAAGGATGGGTAGGATTCACTTAAAATAATCGGTGTGACTGTACACGTCGATGACGACGGAGTTGAACTTGACTGTAGCTGTAGGGATTTTGCTTCTTATTGTAAAAGCAGACAGAGTATAACAACGCAACAAAAATAATGAAATAAATTAACATTCTTATAGTGTGTAATAACTACATGCATTCTTTTATGTTTTAAGGCTTTTGTAATGTGAAAGTGAATCAAAACACTAACAACATTAGACAAAAAGTGTGTACCGAAAACAACTTTATGTAGCAGAGGATTAAAGAGCTGATATTCATGTCTGTGTTCAGAGATCTAAAACGCGGAGCTCTGTACGTTTGCATACAAATCAAGTTAGTTGGACACGAGTATGAACGACGTCACCGTTACTGCGCAGCCATTGAGTAAGCACAGCGCATATCGGATTGTAGACGACTGAAGCTGTTTACCTGTGCAAATAGCCACAGTAGAAACCATGTGCACTAAGGTTATGGCGCATTGCTGAATCATCCGCCCTTTAATAACATTTACTTTTATGTACAACTGTTTAGTTTTAATGTAGAATCTTATTTCTGCCACGCTCCACGCGATCCGTGGCCTTCAGATTATGTATAATTCCTAATCGAGTACTAGTCAAACAAGCGTCTTGAAGTAGCATCTAAGGAGATTGTAATTCCATACAAGTGTTCGTTTTCAGATAAACGCCATATTTATTACGCCCGTAACAAAATAACGTCAACTTCTGAAAGCTCTTTCTGACCACTCACGAACACTGCACAGCATGTCTCTTTGCCTTAAAAGCAAATATTAAAGGAAGTGTCAAACAAAAGACGAGTAAAGCTGCAAAATTTACATCATTTTCCTTTCATTTAGTTTGTAAACTGAAATAATGAATTGTATGATTGTGTTGAACTGTAAATTCCTGATTAATGTCAGTTTATTTGGGCCACAATAATGTCACTGATCGCATTGTTGCGTTGGAACTGCGAGAAGCCAATACCGGCGCGCGTGGGCAGGAAAGAAAGAGACAGAAGTGGCGTGTGAACTGGACGCTCGCCGAGAGAGAGGAAGAGACAGAGAAGTCTTGAATTACCTGCTGCCGTCGCGATTGTTATTGAGAGTTCTACTGCATTCTAGAATAATGACTTTTTTGTTGTTGTAATTTTACGTCCTCTAACGTTAAGTCATATCGGGCGGTGAATGTAATGGCAGAAATGATGCTAAAATGTGTCCAGGGTCCATGGAGCTTAGAGTTACCTGACATTTGTCTATCAGGATAAAAGAAAACCCCGGAGAAAACCTTATGCAGGTAACTCACCCTGAGCAAGGTTCGAACTCGGGACCTCTTGAACGTGAGGCAGACATGCTGTGATGTACGCTACCGAGGCGGGCCGGAATAATGACTGAGAGGTATATATAGCGCTAAAGTGAAGTCAGTCAGTTGTTAGTTGTTAGTTGAGGTGAGTTGTGCAGTTGAAGTGGTGATGTAATTGTGAGCTGTACCTCAGTATTCTTTTGTTTGTTTACGTGATACGGGGAACGAAATTACCTTGAAGACTGCTGTTTGTGTATGTCACATCTTTTTACTGCTACAAGGGTTGCACAAAGTTACGGTTTACTGCAATAAAGAGTATTTTAAATTTCTGTAAACAAGACTTTTGATTCTGCGAACCCAAAGAAGACACAATAATATTACAGTAGGTATGTTAAGCACCAATTCTGGTTGAAAAAAAAACAACATAAATGTTAAGGAAATATAAGTACTGAGCACAATGGGAAGAAAGAGTTGCTTTTGGCCGCCAGTCATCAAAGCGAATGCTTGTGATGTTTTACAAACTGGAACCTCCTTCTTGTTGTTATTTTCTCCTTCTTTCTCTCGCTCGCCTTTCTTCTCTCTCCCTGTCTTTCCCCTTTTAATTATTTGATAAATTGTTACTTTCCACGGAGTGTATGTAATTCCTTTTATGTACGATGCTCAAGGTACAAACATTTTGAAAGTCTCGCTTGTGCAAGTGCTACAAATGTGTAGCTATAAGAAAATACTTTTCATATTCCTTTGATTTGGAGACAAAGTGCATGCAAAAGTAGCTTTCAAGCTTTTTAAGGGTAATGAAGAATGGAATAACAACCATAGCCTTAGGCACCGCCAGGTCCAGAACCACGATCGAGACCAGAGTTAGTATATTTGACTTTAAATTTTTCAATAGAGCAAGTAATGGTGCCAAATAAATTATTTATTAATTGAGGACATTAATCTGATTAATATTAGAGTAAATAAACTCTCCATTCAAGTATTCTGTTTGTGGTTCTCCTTAAGCTGATTTCTCGTTTATATTTTCTTTATCTTCTTTGTTATATTGAATCTGCCTTTGCTATGCATGCTATTTACATTTTTTTGCTTAACGTGGAAGGAAAAATGGAATTTACCCACACCAGCCCATGGGGCTGGTGACATAGGAGTCTCCGCATCGGTGGAGTGCACCGTTGTGGAATACCTACTAAAAACCCTCCACTACCTGGGGCAGTAACCCTGGCGATGTTTCGCTGGTCCCGCATTAAGCACCCAGATTCAGTTGTCTGTTATATGTATGCGGCGAACCGCTATGGTGTGTTGGGGGGGGATGCATCATGGTCACAGGACCCTGATGTCCACCTTTCCATTATGGGTAATCTTGGACAATGTGCCGCGCGTTTAGGGTGTAATCAGGTCTGCGCACAGCGCTTACGCCGTGAGTTGTCTAATGTAATTCTCCTTGTCCCGGTGTACGGTTGGGTCAAATTGTATCTATGCTACTGTACATAACATGCAGGTGACATAAAAATCAGACTGGGGTCGTCATCACTATATGGTATAGTATCTGTATGTAACGTCAAGCTTAATTGTAGTATAGCGTATAAGAGCTATTTGTTATGTTTGTTAGCCTTATGGCTGCGTCTGTCACTCGTGTCCATTGGTGTGCAAATTGTCGTCATCAGTGCGCAAATGGCGGGCGGCCTGCCTTTCTGATGCAGGTGCGAGCCTATGCCACTTGCGGAGGGGGGGGGGGGAGGGCCTCTACCCCAGAGTCCGCCTTGGCTGTGTAGCACAAGGACTTTGAGGGCCGCAGAAGGGCAGTGGCTATTTACAGGTCAGGATGCTGTTTATATATAACAGTAAATTGGCATTTATTTATATTAAGGCCATTAGCTTTAAGGAGGTAGGGGAGAGTAGTACAATGGCGCTTAGCGGCCAATGACGCTCACGTAATATTCTTGAGACACAATGATTCTAGCAGATACTGCATACCACTGACATCTAGCGGACAGTCGAGGTAACTCACAGGAGTATCGTCGCAGTGGAGGAGTGTGTGCGGGTTTGTTGAGAAGAAGCGTGTTTTGTGTGAATTTCTTAGTGCAGATACACCAAGATCATTACAACGTAACACTAAATAGATTTGTAAACATCTTTTACAAAGTACATAAGTTGTGAGTGCCCATTTATGGCTACCAATTTATACTTAAGTCAATCCTGTGGTGCTGTGTTTGTAGCATGATTCTCATGATAAATCCAATATGTCGTCGGGGGTAATGGTGCTCAATCCTAAACGCTATTACCCCAGGTGAGCGCCATTGTCTAACACGTATTTGAATGTTAGAATTATTTTATCCAACGGATCAATTAAAGTGATATGAGATTGGTGACTTTCCATTAATCGTATAGAAAATACAAACAAGCTGCTCATAGGTTTCAGTGCATTTGGCCTCTCAACCCAGATCAGTTCAGTGATGAAGATTTTATGGCCACAGAAAACTGACAAATACGGCAGGCCAGCGACCAGAGAATAACAGGCACTTCCTGTTGCGGACGAAAAACAAACATCGCCCAGTGGAGCTACTCATCAAGAAACGCCTATATTGAACAAGACCTCAGAAATAACCAGTTCTACCGCCGCTGAACCAACAATATCAGAGTGCTCTACCAATTTCCTTGTTCCAGTTAGTATAATTAGGCCTGTCTTTTCCTCACCGATCACTTCTGTCTCCAGAGAGCCAGAAACGCCCAAAGGTCTACCAAAATTTCCTTCGCAGACATTCCCCATTCCAGGTGACTCAGATGTTTCCAATATGATCACTCGACGAAAGCCAAATGAAATGAGGTCTCAGATTCCAACAGACTCTCCAATGGAGGAACTGCAGGAAACAGAGGGATGGCGGTCCCTAAGAGGTTGCAGAAAAAATTGGAGCCAAAAGGAATAGCACCAAAAAGGCCGAAAAGAAGAATCCCAAGAAACAAAAAGCAGGAAGGAAAATCATTTGACCTAATAGCTTCAGTGAACAAAATTCCACCAACAAATTAATTACATGTGAAGATGACGAACTTGACAATTTGGAACTTGTTTCAAGGAAATCTGTTTTATTTGTGGAGATTTTGGACCAAATAACGAACTGTGGTTCCATTGTGTCTCCTACTCTGAATGGATATAAGAGCAATGCAGGGAGATGATAATTATAAATACGATTATTGCATAAAGAAATATTAAATTGGTTTATTCAGTTTCTAGCACCATTAACCGCAAATGGCGGCCAATACCGCTCGACCCAACATTTTATATTTATTTCCATGGCTTCCTCTTTAAATAAATGTATTGTATCCTTTTCTAGAGCCTATTCATGTAACTTGCAATTTATTGTTTTAAAATGATTTCCGTGAATATATTTACGGTGGCTGAAAAATTTTTCTTAAGTGAGCGCCATTAACCTACTCCCCCCTTATGTGCAAAATGCACGTTCCCCAGTTACTTTAACGATCGTTTAAGGAATTACGAGACAATGGCTGATTTTTAGTTTCATTTTCTTAAAAGTAAGCCATTTTCACTTCAAATATTAGTACATGTGTTTCCCTATATGCATAATTAGCGGTGTGTACGCTAATGCAGCATGCTTCGGGATTTGAAGTATAAAGATGTTCATTTGCAAGCATGCTGGGCGTAAGTGTAGCTTTTGCACATGCTCTAATAAACAGCTTCATTTGATAATCATTGTAAAAAAATTTGTCAATGGAAATAAAGTATTTGTTGACTTATTTGGTTTGGAGCCTATCCGAATTCAAGAGCCCTGAACAATCCGACCCCTATACCCGTTTTTATTCTTAGTATAAATTAGAAGTGTATAATTAGGCATTCGTTTCTAACGGATAACTTTCAAGATCAACATGTATTCCGAGGACCTGCTTGAAGAACCCACTAGAACTTTGAACAAGTGATAAGAAGGTGGGAGTAATGAATAGTGAGAAGGTTTCTAAAGTATTTCTTATTTTAGCACTAGTATACTGCTATCAGTGTCCGCAATAACTGCCACGTTATTCAAGGCACCAAATGGTGTATTCCATGTCGTTCGTGGCTTAAAGCTATTCAGAAAGATTAACATCTTGTGCATGACTTGGATTTTTAATGCACCCAAGCGCTCCCTATGTATATTTACTGCAGTTTGCGTTGGCAATGCAGCAAGAAAGTAATTGAGGCAATTACATAGCATTTCAACTTCTTATAGATTGTTTAAACTGGCTCACAGATTTCCTTTGCTCACATGTGACTAACTTCGACTGCTCATCATTAGGATCACATATCATGTTGCTTTTTGTCGAAACACAGAATTTTCTTCAATTGAGCTTGAAATATTTTGATAACGTGTATTAATTCAAATATTTATATGATAATGTCAATGTTGTAATTGAGAATTTTATAGAAATTGAAACTCTTCTATGCATTAGTCTATGAAATCTGTTAAATACGTCAAAAAGTTAGTAGAAATGAAGTTTCGCTTATGTAGTTTACTGTCACATAATGTGCAGTTGGTTGATATTCCAATTTAGTAGTGACACCCGAACGTCGGAACTCCCTATAGAACCGGCCGGCAGTACGGCCAGACGGGAAGCATTCAGACCACGCCTACCCATTTGTCTCGTGTCACTAACTGAAGGGATGATTAGCAGAGCGGCGCGAGCCCAGTACCGTCTCTTTCCCCTCCCACCAGACGTTTCGAAACATGGGGATAATTGTGCGCGCCGCGAACCTTCCAGAAACGGCGATCTTCCCTTTAAAAGGCCTGTAGTTGGCGAGTCAGTCAGTTCTTGGTGAGCAGCCGTGAGGAGCTCCGAGTGAGTTAACGGACCGGCAGACTGCATCAGAGGAGTTGTACGTAACTGTGAGAGCGCAGTGGACCTGTGACAGACGAACTGGTGAATTGTAATTGTGTGCATTACTTAATTCTGTGTAATCGGCAAGTGTTCCAACTGTAATTCGCTGGAAATAAAGAACATTTTTGAGTTGCGAAATTGGAATTTTAAGTTCACGAACCCACAAAGTCACAGTATTAAACTGAAGCCACATTTGTTGTTTGAAGATCGCCGGAAAATAAACAGAAAGCAACAGGAACATAATGTTAAATGTCAATTGAATATAGTATACAACTGAAGCTAATACTTTGTATAATATCAGAAACATCCACAACAGAGACTGGGCCGTCAGTATTACAATACCTGCATGTTTGTCGTAAAGCAAATAGAAGTTAATTCTCAAATTCCCTAAGATTTTAATGATGGCTTCAAGGTTTGTGGATAATGCCGAAAATTATCTGTGTTTAGTATTGAATATGTTTCGCCGAACGCAAAGTGCGCTTTGTCTCATGATTAGATTGATTTGCATTCAGGGAAATCGGTATTAATACCATAGGCCTGTAAACATTAAACATGTCAAAGAAGTGTACATATATATTGAATATGTGAAAGTCTGACTTGCATTTGATATCGTAGATATCCCGTTGAATGAGGACAGTTATAGAAGCAAAAGGTTTACAGATGCCACATTTACTTAATTTCTATTTTTATTTCGTCTATCGTTTAAGAATGTAATATTTATTTGAAAAACTGAAGGAGAGAGTTTCAGGTTTAATGTGGGAATAGAAATGGTTTGAAAACATACAAGACTAACAAATATAAATTCTGTTAAGATTGATTGTGAAAGGTGACGATAGAACAAATCTAAGCGTCCGAGACTACATTGAACTCGCGGATTCGATTTGGGCATCACCAAACATACCTCCAATAGTTTGCACACTGTTTCTTTTGTTTATGTCTTAGGTTTCACACAGAAATGCCTTCTACAATAATAACATTTTCTTCTCTTCCATTTGGTTTATTTACCATAACTTGCTGCTTAATTCCTGTAAATCTTCTAGGAACATTTATAAAGCTCCTAACATGTTAAGTATGTGGTGAAAGACATCCTTTTGTTTCTCTGTTGATACTCCCTTTACTGATCAACAGCACAAATTTTGTCAATGGAAATTTAACAAATGAAGCGGTCAGAAGCGGAAGTTGCAAAGTCACTATTTCGAAATTGTGTGGGAGAGCTGCTCAAAGTTTTCAAAAGTATTTTAAATATCAAAATGGCAATACAAATGAAAGAATTTTATGTGATGGGTCCATGTGAAGGTACAAGTACTGTGTTGAAGTGTTTCTCACGGTTGGACATATGTACCATGTTTGACAGGATATTTTATTATTAGAACCTAACAACTTTTAATTTAAAATGAATGAAAAGTTAAGTTGCTTGACTTAAAAGCTTCTGATTCTTAATGTTAGAGTTTTTCCATTATCCAATATAATATTTAGCCATGGGTAAACTATTACTTTGTTTTCAGCAATATACCTCCACTATGGACTCATCTAGTATGCAAGTCTTGGATTGACATACAACATTTTCATCAAAATATTACGCCATCTCTACTAGATAATCTTCTACATCACTTCCATATGCCATTGTGTCATAAAACGCGGTGCCCTCTGGCAGAGTGGCATGTTCCAGCAGTGAACGAGCATCGTTCTTAATCTTGTTTTCTTAATCTTCCGAAACCTATGTGATGTGCATTATCCCACTTTCAAATGCCTTGTGTAAGGCTTGCAGGCTCAATGCTCTCCTCAAAAGAGACTGAGGACGATAAAGTGAGGAGGACATTGTGTAACGAACTTCTGGTAAACATCCTCTTTGGAAATACACATTCCGGATTAAAATGAACTCAGGAACACTTCTCACAAGGACATGTTCGAGGGCATCTTTGAAGTCAAAAACTTCAACAGCTGGAGTGCCATCATGTTCCCCGTTATCGGTCAGTGGACGTTTGACCTGGACAACATCAATGGGCTTCTTCTGTAGTGAATCCTTTATCAGTTTTACCCATGTGGAAGGGACTAAGGCTTTACCCATTGATGGTTTATTCTTCTCAATATTGCCCAAAAGTCTGTCAATAGGCATGAAAAAGTGCCCTGGTATTGGGAAGTACAGATACAATTTCTGAAAGCAGACTTGAGGTAATGTCTAAAATGTAATGTCTAAGTGTCTAATCTAAAATATATCAACGGCTGATATCAAAGAGCTTGGGTGGCACAGTGTAGCTGCACCACTAAACGGCTAATGCGGCAACTACTTGACTTAACATCTAACTCGAAAAGGCTGACTTAGCAACTTTTGTTTCTGAAATTGATGTCCATTCAACAAGCCATGGTCATAATATGTTCGAACTAACATCTTCTGATCCACAAATCTTTTAGCACTATTACAGAACCGATATTCAGAGTGCTTATCCTGTGTTTAACAGGATTTCTCAAAAACATTGACTTAACAACTTCTGAATCTGAGTGCTTCAAATATGACATAACCGAATTTGTTATATCACCTCACGTAACACAAGTTAATGAAAATGTGTACTTTACTATCATTATATAACCTAACATTTCTAGTCAGCAGCACTTTCTAAAAATATTGAGCAGTTGTTTTCTAACATAACGTTATCATTATTACTATTTGAACGTTATGCAACCTTGCTCATTGTATTTTCCGCTCCAGTAAGAGAGATAACAAGTGCAATAACATTAGCTGTAACATAAAGGAGTAAGTTCGTCATTAAAAACTTAAAGTATTCTTTGATAATGTCGTTATTTAACTTTACAAATATAGAAATATACATGTGGAAGAGAAAGGCTTCCATCTATTCATCATTCGATACATCGATTGTGACTTAAATTTATTTTATGGGGTTTAAAAGTAAGACAGTCACATTGTACTGGAAATCAGCTCCACAGATCTTATAAGAGAATTCTTGTCGCTTTGTGGCGCCACGTTTTCCCATATTCCGAACCACGTTTATTGTCCTGATAAGGATTTACTACTATGCTCTAGTAAAACTTAGACACAAAGTGTTTCTCAATGCTCGTTAATTATTCTTAGAAAAAATGTCTTCTGCAGCTTAAAAGTTATAGCATATAACTAGACAACAAAAGCAGAAGAATTCTTATGAGGAATGCAAAATATCTTAGAATGCACTGTAATTATATATTCAGTTTTTCCCTTCCCCTTTTCTTCCTTATTACTGTACAACATCTATAGTTGTATCTTTTAAGTAAATTGGGTTTTAAAAGAACCTTAGACCACGCGAATATGCTTGTTCTGACTTTACTAGGAAAGTAGAGGACGTAATGTAACAAATGTTTACACCGAAAATTAAATTCAACTTCGAAGAATTTTAAGTGACTGTGTTTACTATATCTTCAAGAATGAATCGTGGCAGAACTAGACCACTTTCATCATGGTAAATTTTCAATGCAATTAGATGATCCTTTAAACGTTCTTTCAAGATAGGAGTGATTAGACAAATTATTTTGTAACCATTTCCCTTATAGTAGCCCTGTAATAGACGGTTACCTTGATTAGTCTCTTTAATATGTTTCGTTTTGGCATTTCTTTCAGTCTGTAGAGCGAGGCTTTGAATCTCCGCTGCAAGGAAATAGAGCTAAAACCTAAAAAGAGGGTAAAATCGGAAAATAGAAGGATTGCTACCAGCTGACAAAAGCTTTGCGCAAGCATAAAAACATAGGCGTGAAAATTACGAGCACCTAATATATGTCGTCCAAGACAGGAGTGTGTTCGATGGGAAGAGGAGCTAAACAGTTAAGGATGAAGTGGGCAGAGTATTGTATGCGTAGTCGGGGAAAGTAAACCGCTACAGAGTTTCTCCCACTGAGAACTGAAACTAAAGGCATCAAAAGATTAGTATCGCTTTCCTTTTGTAAGTGGTGCATTCCCAATATGGCCTTGCCCCTCACTTTCTTCGGATCTCATTCCTGACAAGATTATGCACTGTTAACGAAACAGTGGTGCCCACCTCAAATCACAATTAGGACGTAGCTGACTTGTAGTGGATCTTGAATTCTAAATGGAATATTGGACATAAGGAATGTGAAGAGTGGTTCTTTTCGTGTATCAGCTGAAGCTTGTACACTTTCCTGAGAGTCACATAACACATGGAAGTATACCATAGGTATAGCTTTAATAAACCAACATGGTTGAAAACCATTAAGGATAAGGAAACCATATATTAAAAAAGGTCGGTATGGGATGCTTTAGGAAACAGGCACAAAATATCCCAAAGTTAGTTCTTTTATTTTATTTGCCTTAGAATCGTTAACACTTTAGATTTGTATATGTCAATTAAATGTCCTTGCCACTGATTACAAATTTTTATTTCTTTAAATTCACTGGAAAGTCCTTATGGTTTCTTTTGGTGTTTTAACCGCACTAATACCACGAAATTTGCCTTAAATGTCCCGAGCCCTGAAAATTCTTCTATCTACCAATTAGGCTCCAGTCGTGAAAGTTTGCGGCTATTCATGAGCGGATGCTTTGCTTGTGCAAGCCTTAGCTAACAATGATCTACTTTCCATTTAGTGAAACTTTTAGAGATAGTCGAGTTCATTTTAGATAACGTGTGGCCGCTATATATGCACAGCCGATTGTTTTGACACACACACGCACACGCACGCGCACGCGCACGAGCACACGCACACACACAGTGTGTATTTCAGTGCAAAGTAAGCTTGTATTAAAAAGTTGAAATTTAAAATTATCTCTGGAAAGTGATTATAAGGATAAAGTTAAGAATGAAGAACAAAATTCCTACCTGAAATAGATATAAAGTATATGCCTCATGCTCAATTTATACACCGTATATAGGACAAACCGGAAGGACTATCGCTACCAGAATATACGAACATGAATGGAGCATTCGTTTAATGCAACCTGAGAAGTCTGAGCTGGCAGAGCGTTGTTTTGATAACGACCTTAGACGAATTTTCGGGAGACGACCATCTTTGCAATGTGCAACACCTACTGGGAGAGGAGAATTAAGGAAGCGTTGGCCATTTCCTACGAAAGGAGCACGCTTAATGGTGATGCTGGAGTTCAGTTCAGCCCCTCTTGGAAATCGGCCTTAAAATGGAAATCCGTCGACTTAAGAAGCACATATCAATACAGCATGATAATCAAGATAAGTAGTTACGTTTCTTTGACCCAATTAATTTTCTATACTCACACCATTTCCTGATCTATCATTTAATTCAATGAAAACAGTCTTTTGTTCAGTAATGGGAATTTCGATAGTATTTTGTCTTTGTTTATATTTGTGTTATATCCAGTGTTTCATTTGTGGTTATAACATTTAATAAATATCCTGATGATGGGAGAGATGCACACTCCCTAAAAGTGCTCGCCTTGGTAGCGTGCCGGTACCATGTCTGCCTCACGTTAAAGAGGTCCCGAGTTCGTATCTCGATCAGGGTGAGCTACCTGGACAACGTTTTATTCCGGGGGTTTTTCCTTATTCTGAAAGAAAAATGTCGGGTAACTAAGCTCTATGCACCCTGGGCTCATTTGAGCATCATTTCACTCATTCCATACTTCGTCCGATATGATCGATTTAGTCAATATAAAATGAATAACTGTTGAACTATTATTCATCCATTGTTTACATTTTGATATGGAATAATCTATCTGAAAATACATTAAATTTCAACCATGATTGCAGCAACAAATAAATTAACGAAAGTCAGGGCTAGATATTTTGATTACAAACTAGAGAAACATTGCTTCAGAGTAAACAAATTTAAGGCTACTTCGCTGCCATTTCTTTAACCTCTATTTGTTTTATATACACTGACATCTTTCGTATTAGATTTCTGGTTATTTAATTAGTTTTGTTCCTTAGTGTTGGTGATATTCGATATGCTTTGTGTAATCTTTGTGAAAGTGCTTATGACATGATGCTCTCTGCAGCAAACGATTTTTGTCTAGAAAGCAGAAATGTAATCACGTACCGGCACGTTATAATGCTGCCTTAGGTTATACCTGAACTTGATATGCTATTTCGAATTTAATTAATTAATCTTAATGCCAGACTCGTAAGAGTATCCTTAACAAGAATATAATTACTCGCGCTTAAGACTAGGGAGAACAACAGAGAAAACAAAATATGAAATTGTATTGTCACTTTTCAAAGCCACAATACCCTATATATACAAACATTTTACGTCATCAAATGGTAGATCACATCGGGCGATGAATTAAATGAATAACATAGTGCCCAAAAGAGTAATTTTTCAGGATAACAGAAAAAAATCTTTAAAAAGTCTTATACAGATAACACATCCTCACCAAGATTCGCAACGTGAAACGAATATCAGTGCGTCATACAATTTCATTCCTCGGAAGGCCAACATTATATATATAACTGGAGCCATTGTTTGTGTTTGGCCCAAGAAAAAATATTAGTTATAGATATGATAGTGCTGTAAAGGGTTTTTAACTGTTAAAATATTTGTATTATGTGGGCGAAAGTGAAGTTGCAAGTAAAAGACAAACAAGAGATACATGTAATGGGCTATGAGTGTTGAGTGTTAAGGCAGCTCCTGTCAGCCACGAACATCGAAGAAACACAAATATATTGATATTAAGGATATAGTCATAATCGTTGGAAATATGTAAGTAATAAGTACGCGTTGAGAATAAGCATACATAGTGTCGCGAATCCATTATTACGATAGCGCGGCTTGACGCACACAAAGGGGCAGATAGTGTAGCACTGAAGTTAAAGGGCTCGCCGAAACAGATAAAGATAGATAACTGGATACTTCTAGTGACATCCTGATTGATAAAGAACATTCTAAAACCGTCTGGAATCATGAATAGTCGTATAAAAGGAAGCCGCGTTGAGTTGGTGGAGAGCCGAAATGGAACTTGATAATCGTGCAGCTGTATTTTTAAAGTGAAGTCTTTGTTTGTGGGTGTGGCAGACAAACTGGAAGATTGTAATTGTGTACCTGACGTAATACCGCTACTGTAAGAGTTGACCAAAGTGTATTTATACGGAAATAAAGAACATTTTGAATTTCTGCAAATTGTACTTTCAATTCTACGAACCCATGTCAGAAATCCACAATGAACTACAGATGACGTACCATGTAGGGGTACACCCCCAACCAAGTTTAGGTCTACCAATCCTTAATCCTCGACAATCACAAATACTTGATTGTGAGGTGTTGAGAAAAAGCAAGAGGTCGACCTGGTTCACAATGGGCTGAACTATCTCAGTGTATAAAAAAGGGAACGTTCACTGAGGAGAATGAAACAAGTTCCGTTAGGCGTTTGGAGAGAAGAAAGACTACCCTGGACAACAAAAATAAAAAATAAGAAAATAAAATTTTTAAATGTTTCGAGCACTTCATGAGACAATTCCTAATCGCCTAATTCCTAAAAACAAATATGACAATGAAAAAAATTTATTAGCGCTAGCTTCTATGATATACACAATGTGGAAGTATTGCATAACATAAGTTTAATAACGGGTTGAGAGAAAAGGATACATTTTAATTACATACATGCTAACAACAATTAAAGTGCATTTTATTTCTTTAACTGGTAATAACATGCTAAGAGTTCTAAATTTCTGGAAAAATACTTCACAGATAGTCCTATCTGAAGAGAATGGCGAATTCACTTCGTCGTCTTTTAGCTTGGATCTTGTGATGGAGTTCCGCAGAATTCCTATACAAAGACCAACAGTAATCCGCAAGCATTACTTCATTCCAACGGCCCTGATATCTTTGTTCCATAACAGAAATGTGCTGATGGAATCTCTCCCCATGTTCATCAATAACAGCTCCACAACTACGAGGCAAAAACTCTAGGTGTGAGGGGAGAAAATGGATCTTAAGGGACAAGTTGCATCCAAGGTTACGGTATATTTGCAGGAGCACTGTCACCAAATGCTTGTAGTTGGCATCTTTTTGTCGCCTAAAAATCCATGAACAACACTCTGGAAGCTTCCGAAGCTTCATTTTATTTCCCCTCCAAAATTTGCTCAAATGCCAGGTCAGGAGATGTCGTCAGTATAGAAAATGAATAGGGTCAAAAAACTTAAATCATTAACTTGATGTTCAAGCTGTATAGATCGGCGCTTCTTAAACAGACGGATTTCAGTTTTAAGGCCAGTTTCCAAGAGGAGCTGAACTGAAATCCAGCATCACGATTAGGCGTGCTCCTCTCGGAGGAAATGGCCAAAGCCTCCTTAACTCTCTACTCCCAGTAACTGTTGGATTTTGCCAAGATGGTCGTCTCTCTAACGTTGGCCCTATAGTCGTTATCAATACGACGGTCTGCCAGTCCAGATGTCTCAGGTTGTATTAAACAAATGCTCCGTTCATGTTCGTTAATTCTCGTAGCGATGGTCCTTCCGCTTTGTCCTATATACGGTGTCCCACATTCACAGGGAATGCGGTACACTGCTGCAACTTGTTCTTTCACCTGACTTGTTTCCCGAGAAAATGTTGAGCTTAGTCTTGGTTTGTGCATTGCAAATGGGGATTTTAGACACCCTCTTCTAAAATGCATAACAAAAACTTCGTTTATTTTGAGTATGCGTTAGTAATTAAACTGTATATTATGAAACATAAAACTATTAAAATCCGATGTAATATCCGCAATTACTACATAGACCAGAGTTTTGGAAGTCAAATCACTGTAGAATCTTGCGGACGTCTCTTTTTCCAAAGTATATACTGTGACCCTGTGGGTTCGTTAAATTAAAAGTCCAGGTTACAAAACCCCAAAATTTTACTTTATTTCCGCAGAAACACACTTCGTACAATTTGTTTTTGTTTTAAACCTGGACTTTTAATTTCACGAACCCACAAAGTCAGTATATTTTACAGCACTGCGGCAATGCGCTGAATAGAGTAGGAGCATTCAGTCAACAATAACTATGTCACAACATCGTATTATGAGTTGTTCTGCAAAAATATCTATATACAACTATTATATCTTCAGAATTAAACTGTGAATGATTTTCGCTGCGATAAATGCTCAGAGATATAGTTAGTTGTAGGCACTTCCTTTCTCATACACAATTATTTGTCCGTGCAGTATTCTCTCATTATCCATTACAGATGGTGTGTACCTTCATGTAAAGAGCTGCAATTGTACCTAATACATAACCAAAGAACATAATTGCAATTTGATACAAAATGTAATATATAACTACACATATTTTTTCAAGCTATTAGATATTACAGGTAGAGCCATCTATGGGCTACAGCGCCAGATAGATGAAGACATTGCAAATCTTACCGGGCTATTCATACAATTAAAAGAGCGTTTGCTTTCTATATTTTGACTGACATTGAGTATATTATATTCACAATACACCCTCAACTCGCTTTTCTACAAAGTTTTAATTACTGTGACTGGTGCTGCTGCACGGTTATGAGATATACCGTTCATGTACACGAAAACACATATGTAGCAGTTTTTGTAAATTCGTTTAGCATCATCATATTGTCTCAAAACGTGCCCTTTCGAAAATCTGTGTGGAGTAAAATACCTTCTTAAGTATGTGCCATTTTTCTAAAAAGCTTGAGAAAAATATTTGCAAATTCATATAATTCCAAATATTTTCATTTAGTGTGGAGAGGATGTGCTAGAACTCTTTTTTCGAATCCCCGGAAAATGCTGTATTTGGGTTCCAATCTGGCATAATAAGTAAAATTGTTTTTGAGTTTTGCTGCTCATTTGCACCCAATTTCCTTTTTCCTATAAGTCTTTTCTTTAACGTGCAGGGGTCTCAAGGTCTACAGTTTCGCTGAATCTGTGATACCAGATTCCAATATTTACAATAGCGACTAGCAACGGAAAACATGCATTCCACTAACTGATAAAGCCTATATTCATCCACATTTATAGTTCCTAGAGATAAACACAAATAAGTTTCAGTGCGTCGTAGTTATTCTTAAAAAGAATCAACCACTTGGCTCCAGGAAATCATGTCTCATTACTTCGTGCCTAATGCAGCCAACTACGCGGGGACAGAGGATTAGCTGTAGGTACAGGCTCCGCCAACTGACATGCACGGTGTGCCTATACAGTTCGCACGGTGCCTTCATTCCAGGGTCGTTGTTGGCGAGTGGTATGGAGATACGCTTCGCGCAGTGGCGTTACCGTTCTGCACTTGCGTTACCATTAAATAATTAAGGACATGTTAGTAATGAAGGAGCAATCTAGAAACCGTATAATATGTGGTTTCGTATCTCTCTGGTACTTGTTATTAAATTATATATAAAACACCCCAATACCAGTATGATTATTATAGCCTTCAATCCTATACATCCAAATGATGAAATATAAAAGCAATATTTTTAATTATAAGAATGACAGTACATTCTGGAAATTAGCACAATTTTTATCCTGAGATAATTGAAAAATCCCAAACAACAAAGTAATATTTACTATATAGTGATAATATTACACAAAGTGCTTCAAATTAAACGAATACACCCGTGTTAATTAAGATGTTAATACATCCAGTTTTCGGTAGACACTCTTGTCTTCTGAGATAATTTTGTTTTCATAATATTCGCCACATTTGGATAAAATGAAACACAACTCTGGACCTTTAATGCACACTTCAAGTTATGGTAATTGATGTTGGCTCTCTGAGGGTTTTTAATGTGTTTCATAGCTGAAAATAAGGATTCACATACATAGGTCGAAACAAACATTGCAATCATAGATGCTGCACGCCTGTGTAATGGATGGAATTTTGATTTAGGAAATCTGTAGAAATCTAGCAAACTTCCTCTGTTTCTGTAACTGTCGCCTAACTCAGTGTGACATTTCAAGGTGATACCTGTTGTGCCTTTTATTGACAGCAGTTCTAACATTTCTTCCACAACTTCCAAATGTTCATTTACTCCACGAATAAAAATACATAATTGAGCCATATTTGTTAAGTCAGTGCTGTCATCAATGGCAATAGAGAATGTAACAAATTCTCTTGCTCTTTCAATAAGTTGTGCGTAAATATCCGCCAGATATTTAACTCTGCGTGAAATAGTATAAGGTAACAAGTACTCAGTTTCTAATTCGGTGTTGAAATAATGTGTCGGCGTGGGTATCCTTCGTTTAATGAGCGCCCTTCCATATCAAACTGCCTCTGATGTACGGACCGCCACTGCTATAGAAGACAAATCGTGCGAAGCACGCACTGAGGCGACACGGTGCTTGTAGCCCAGCACATGCACCGGGGCAAGCGAGTTGGCTGTGGCTGCTCTGTGTTCTAACAAGAGGAGCAACAAACGTGAAGGCACTTTGTTTATTGCAGTGTTAGCAAAACAGCAACAATCAGTAAGGTATTGTGTTTACTGCAGCATTACCAGACGATAAGACCAACATATACAAGTCACTTTCCCTCACGTCATATATAAACACGTTCGGCATCAAGGGTTTAGTGTCTAACGTTGTCATGGTAACGTCTGGACTCTAATTGTTCCCTCTAATCGCTGCTATGACAACCGTTATGATGTACCCATTTATTTAAGCATTTCTTCCGCGTGGTTCGTGAACGTCAATCACATTCTAGATTGGCGACCAGTGTACTTTAAGTCCTTACCACTGAGGAAGGTAGCGCTATGGTGACTAGCGTTCTGGAGGTTGCAGGTTCGATCGTGGTTTCCCCTCATCACTTAGGCCAATGCTGGGTTGTTTACTTCCATACCACGACTTCCATTTATATCATTTCCTTATATTTCAGGTAATCTTTCAGTGGTGTATGGCAGTGTCGGATGGACGAAGCGGATGCTTCCGCATTGCAAATGCTCCCCTGGACGCTGGTAGGCGTTGTATGATTGCTATCCTCACGTGGGCACACAGCGATTGTGTACATTGGAACTGCAGTGCTGCAACAGCCATTTGAGACTTCCGCGCGACTGTGTGGCCTCTGTGCTTAAGACGCTCAGACATCCTGAAGATCCCTCACTTCACAGCAGTTTCCGAAATGTAAAAATGTCAATTGCCGCCCCCTCACGTTTGTTTTCACATACAAACTACAACATAGACAATGCACAAGTTGGGCGTAGCCAAATCAGCATCACTCGATCGCTGGTTGCGTGAGATATAGTAAAGCAAAACTAATTATCTCTTTTATAGCAGTGCCTAAAAATAGTTACACTTTTGGATGATGTACGCACTATGATATTTTAATTTTTCGTGAAATGGTATCACAAGCCCAAAGTTACAATTGAAGAAGAAATAATCGCATTAACCTTTGGACTACGCGTTACAATAATTAGTCCAAGAATATCCACAGATAATGCGGCTCCAAATGTGCGGTGCTATTAATTACAGTAGACACGCTTCAAGGCCCGTAATTAACGAGCACTGGGAAAATTTCACGCACTTTTTACTTGTAGGTTGTATCGAAACTATCGATTAAACACTTCCGCAAACAAGAGAGCCTTCTAAAGTCTATTTTAGAATTAAACTTGGATCACTATTAAGGTGTTAACAGCATTCTGTTACATCTTTCATTGCTTGGAGTAGAGTTTTCTGCTAACCTGCTTACGTTCAATCAAAGACATCCAAATATATTTCCCACGTGGAGTAAACCAGCTGATAAAATCTTTCCGCAAGCATAAAAACATAGGCGTAAAAATTACGAGCACTTAATATATGTCGTCCAAGACAGGAGTGTGTTCGATGGGAAGAGGAGCTATACAGTTAAGGATGAAGTAGGCAGAGTATTGTATGCGTAGTCGGGGAAAGTAGACCTCTACAGAGTCTCTCCCACTGAGAACTGAATCTGAAGGCAACAACAGATTAGTATCGCTTTCCTTTTGTAAGTGGTGCATTCCCAATATGGCCTTGCCCCTCACTTTCTTCGGATATCATGTCCTGACAAGATTATGCACTGTTAACGAAACAGTGGTGCCACCTCAAATCACAATTAGGACGTAGCTGACTTGTAGAAGATCTTTGATTCTAAATGGAATATTGGACTTAAGGAATGTGAAGAGTGGTTCTTTTCGTGTATCAGCTGCAGCTTGTAGTTTCGTGGGAGTGACATAACACGAGGAAGCATACCACAGGTATGGTTTTGATAACCCAGCATGGTTGAAAATCATTAAGGATAATGACATCATATATTAAAAAAGGTCGGTATAGGGTGCTTTAGGAAACAGGCACAAATTATCCCAAAGTTAGTTATGTTCAACTGTTTCTTCATACTCCCAAAATTCAAGATATAACAATGTACACATTTTCTTTGCCTTAAAATCGTTAACAATTAAGTTTAGTATATGTCAATTAAATGTCATTTGACACTGATAACAAATTCCTATTTCTTTAAATACACTGGAAAGTCCTTATGGTTTCCTTTTATGTTTTAGCGCACTACATCCACGAAATTTTCCTTAAATGACCCGAGAAACATACAAACAAATTTGGAATAACAATTAATAAGAGGATATGTCCAAAACTTACATCATAAAGCGAAGCCAAACAATGTTGCCCCATTGTTCCTACCTACGAAGCGACGAAGTGCAGGTTGGAATATTCAACGTCTGAGATCCCTGACGGAAGTAACTTTTCTTGTCGTTGACCTTCCCAGACGAAACGTCGGAGCCAGTCCCTCCCAGCTCTGGGTTATTCACTTGACGGGCTTCTTGCTCCCTCTATGGGTGAAACTAGCGCTTCCTAGCTCTCAGCATCAGAACTCGTAGGTGTCTAGTACTGTTTGCCCAGGAGAAGAAGGAAGCTAGAGGAATGTGCCACGTAACCACTTTTGCTGTCTACTCAGAGTTTATGTTCGCCCTCCAAGTATGACAAGGATGGAAGGTTCATTTAAAATATAGAAGTGTTGTCACATAACTCACCCATACATAATACCTATCGCTGCATTTACTGCAACAAACATTAGACCTTGCACCATGGGTGACTCATATGCACTCTCATACACTCATTTCTTAGTAAACAGATCCGCTAACGGAGTAGATAAACAGTTCAAGCTCCAAGCTCCTCTGCCCTTCATTCCCCTCTAGCCTTCTTGTCGTGCACATACAGTAAGTAGGCAGCATGGCTGATAATCTAAGAGCTGGAGATAACCGATACAGCTCGGATGCTGAGGAGAGTCATGGTTATAACGAAGTAGATGAATCTTCATAGGTAAGCGGGTATAAGCTTTTGTAGCTACCGTATATTAATCATGACACATTATGATTATCTTAGGGATTTAGCCTGTAACAGCTGATAACTAGCAGAAGAAGCTGGCAGCTTTTATCTAACAGCCTGGATTCAGAGCGCCAACCCTGTTACAACAACTAACTGCACAGAGGTATTATACATTAGCAGATAATATAATTCTTATATTTTCTATATGTTTTACGCTGAAGGAGTTGGGAAGTAATTTAAATTGTTACAATATTCCATTCCGCATTTATTACACCTTGCATAGTTATCATCTATACAGTAAATTCACTGTTAATACCATTAATGAAAGCACTCAAAGATACATTTTATATATCTGTTGGGGAGATCATTCTCTATTTTCGAAATTTGGTGCGAAGAAAGGTAGGTTGAACATGGATAATATATACTTTCTATTGAATACATAGCGTAGCGTAACCCAGAGCGCAACAACCCGCAGGCCAGAGCCTGCCAACTGGACAGCCGGCCTCACGCCCACATACGCAAGGTAGAGGTGGGCGATCATCCAACCGATACAGAGAGGACATGTGGTCATTATGGTGGCCCTCGTAGCCATGGTCACTAGAGCGTATGTCTCTAGCGTTCCGTCGCGTAAATGATCGCGGGTTCCAGTCCCACCGTGGGCATGGGTGTTTATGTATATAGTGAATATGTGTAAAACTAGAGTAAACAGACAAGAAAATAAAACGAAAATAATGAAAAAAAGTTTAAATAAGAAAAAAGAAAAGGATATACATAGCTATATATTCTTTATAAAAAAGTATCACGGTAACCCCTGCCAGAAAGTTGCCTTTCTAGATAATTTTTTTTTTAAACTTCCTCACGAAGCTAAGTGGGCACCGGTCCCTTGAAATGCGCCCCCCCCCCCACAGTGGTGGGATCGATCCCTGGCGCCTTCGGGCTCTGGGAACCAAATCACAACGCTGTATTTCACTACGGACTTATTAAACATATCGGTAGTTAAATACAGTATTTAAATGTTAAATGTGGCAAATGACTTCACAATAAGTAACTTCTTAAACAAAGACATAGAAAAATGTTGCAGTGCTTATGAATTAACCTCAAAACAATCCTCACAACATATTGTAGATTTCTGTGTGATAACCATACAATTTCTTCTTGTTTTTTGTAATTTACGTCCTCCAACGTTAAGTCATAGCGGGAAATAAATGAAATGGGTGAAATGATGCTCAAATGAGTCCGGGGTCCATGGAAATTAGAGCAACCCGACATTCGTCTTTCAGGATAAGGGAAAACTCCGGAAGAAACTTTATCCAGGTAACTCACCCTGGAGTACTCGGGACCTCTTAAACGTGAGGCAGACACGCTACCATCTACGCTACCGAGGCAGGCATTTCTTCGCCTATAACAAATTTACTTTCCCTACCTAATTTCGACTGTCGTGAAAAATTTTATCTACGTGTGTAAGGAGCTCTATAACCTTTCTGCTTCAACATTTGGTCAAAATTCAACTTATTCACGAAAAAAGTTCTGCATAATAAGAGACATCAAAGATCTCATACACTAACATAAAAGGCAGATAAGCAGTTTGTCTCCGTTTCACGGAATACAGGATGCTTTAATCCTTCTGCTAATGGTAGGAAATAGAAGGTGAGTCAGAAAATGAGGAGGGTATATTGGTTCACATGACCTCCTTGAAGATTAAATTGTAATTTATGTTACTATTCTTACAGATATTTTATGATTCTATGTAAAATTTTCAATCACAGTATTCAACTGTGAGCACGAGTAGATTTTCGTTCATGTTACATTACTGTTTAAACAATACTTACTTTCTGAATCTGTTACTCAGTAGTAATAATGTAACTGTTACAAAATTAGACATTAAGTTTTTGACCAATTCAGTGGTTATTATGTTGCGAATTAAAATAATGTAAGTTATATGATCTTTTCGTATTTAAGAGCAAATGCTATTTTTCCCAGATAGAAGAATTTTCCGGGCTCAAAGGCCGCGGTCTGCTGGAGTTGGAATATCCAAATGTTTCGTGCACGTCTGTGGTGAACATCATCAGGGGTGGCGTGGTCTGAGTATTCTAGTGAAGTTTGTCACAACTCGTGACAGACACGTTTGAGTGAAACTTCACCCAGAGGACTCCGATTACGCCACCACTGATGCTGTTCACCGCAGGTGTGAACGAAACGTCTGGATCTTCCAACTCCAGCAGTCCGTGGCTCCTGAGACCGGAAAATTCTTCTATCTATAAATTAGGCAAATGCTATGCTTGTGCAAGCCTTAGCTAACAATGATCTACATTCCATTTATGAAACTTTTATAGTTAGTTGCGGTCATTTTAGTTAACGTGTGGCTGTTAATATGCGCAGTTGATTGTTTTGGCACACACACATACATACACAGAGAGATATACATTTATCAAAAGATACGTATCATTGAAATATACATGAAGAATTTGAAGAATTCTGAAAATCATCTCTGACTGGATTGTGTATATCTGTGCAAAATAAGCTTGTATTAAAAGCTTAAAATTATCTCTGGAAAGTGATTATAAGAATAAAGTTAAGAATGAAGAACAAAATTCCTACCTGAAATAGATGTAAAATATATGCCTCATGCTCAATTTATACACCGTATATAGGACAAACCGGAAGGATCATCGCTAACAGAATAAACGAACATAAACGGAGCATTCGTTTAATGCAACCTGAGGAGACTGGACTGGCAGAGTTTTGTTTTGATAACGACCATAGAGTCAACTTTCGGGAGACGACCATCTTTGCAATATGCAACAGTTACTGGGAGTGGAGAATTAAGGAGGTTTTGGGCATTTCCTCCGAGAGGAGCACGCTTAATGGTGATGCTGGATTTCAGTTCAGCCCCTCTTGGAAATCGGCCTTAAAGTGGAAATCTGTCGACTTAAGAAGCACACATCAATACAGCATATGTAAGTAATAAGTACGCGTTGAGAATAAGCATACATAGTGTCGCGAATCCATTATTACGATAGCGCGGCTTGACGCACACAATGGGGCAGATAGTGTAGCACTGAGGTTAAAGGGCTCGCCAAAACAGATAAAGATAGATAACTGGATACTTCTAGTGACATCCTGATTGATAAAGAACATTCTAAAACCGTCTGGAATCATGAATAGTCGTATAAAAGGAAGCCGCGTTGAGTTGGTGGAGAGCCGAAATGGAACTTGATAATCGTGCAGCTGTATTTTTAAAGTGAAGTCTTTGTTTGTGGGTGTGGCAGACAAACTGGAAGATTGTAATTGTGTACCTGACGTAATACTGCTACCGTAAGAATTGACAAAAGTGTATTTATACGGAAATAAAGAACATTTTGAATTTCTGCAAATTGTACTTCCAATTCTACGAACCCATGTCAGAAATCCACAAGTCAGGACGCATCCATGCCCTGAACTACAGATGACGTACCATGTCGGGGTACACCCCCAACCAAGTTTAGGTCTACCAATCCTTAATCCTCGACAATCACAAATACTTGATTGTGAGGTGTTGAGAAAAAGCAAGATGTCGACCTGGTTCGCAATGCGCTGAGCTATCTCAGTGTATAATAAAGGGAACGTTCACTGAGGAGAATGAAACAAGTTCCGTTAGGCGTTTGGAGAGAAGAAAGACTACCCTGGACAACAAAAATAAAAATTAAGAAAATAATTTTTTTTAAATGTTTCGAGCACTTCATGAGACAATTCCTAATCGCCTAATTCCTAAAAACAAATATGACAATGAAAAAAATTTATTAGCGCTAGTTTCTATGATATACACAATGTGGAAGTATTGCATAACATAACTTTAATAACGGGTTGAGAGAAAAGGATACATTTTAATTACATACATGCTAACAACAATTAAAGTGCATTTTATTTCCTAACTGGTAATAACATGCTAAGAGTTCTAAATTTCTGGAAAAATACTTCACAGATAGTCCTATCTGAAGAGAATGGCGAATTCACTTTGTCGTCTTTTAGCTTGGGTCTTGTGATGGAGTTCCGCAGAATCCCTATACAAAGACCAACAGTAATCCGCAAGCATTACTTCATTCCAACGGCCCTGATATCTTTGTTCCATAACAGAAATGTCCTGATGGAATCTCTCCCCATGTTCATCACTAATAGCTCCACAAATAGGAGGGAAAAACTCTAGGTGGGAGGGGAGAAAATGGATCTTAAGGGACAAGTTGCATCCAAGGTTACGGTATTTTTGCAGGAGCACTGTCACCAAATGCTTGTAGTGGGCATCTCTTTTGTCACCAAAAAATCCATGAACAACACTCTGGAAGCTTCCCAAGCTTCACTTTGTTTCACCTCCAAAATTTGCTCAAATGTCAGGTCAGGAGATGGCGTCAGTATAGAAAATGAATATGGTCAAAGAAACTTAAGTCATTAACCTGATGTTCAAGCTGTATAGATCGGCGATTCTTAAGCCGACGGATTTCAGTTTTAAGGCCAGTTTCCAAGAGGAGCTGAACTGAAATCCAGCATCACGATTAGGCGTGCTCCTCTCGGAGGAAGTGGCCAAAGCCTCCTTAAATCTCCACTCCCAGTAACTGTTGGATTTTGCCAAGATGGTCCTCTCCCGATTGTTGGCCCTACAGTCGTTATGAATACGACTGTCTGCCAGTCCAGATTTCTCAGGTTGCATTAAACAAGTGCTCCGTTCGTGTTCGTTTATTCTCGTAGTGATGGTCCTTCCGCTTTGACCTATATACGGTGTCCCACATTCAAGGGAAATGCGGTACATTCCCGCAACTCGTCCTTTCACCTGACTTGTTTCCCGAGAAAATGACGAGCTTAGTCTTGTTTTGTGCATTGCAAATGGGGATTTTAGACACCCTCTTCTAAAATGCATAACAAAAACTTCGTTTATTTTGAGTATGCGTTAGTAATTAAACTGTATATTATGAAACATAAAACTATTAAAATCCGATGTAATATCCGCAATTACTACATAGACCAGAGTTTTGGAAGTCAAATCACTGTAAAATCCTGCGGACGTCTCTTATCCCAAAGTAAATACTGTGACACTGTGGGTTCGTGAAATTAAAAGTCCAGGATACAAAACCCCAAAATCTTACTTAATTTCCGCAGAAACACACTTCTTACAATTTGTTTGTGTTTTAAACCTGGACTTTTAATTTCCCGAAGCCACAAAGTCAGAATATTTTACAGCACTGCGACAATGCACTGAATAGAGTAGGAGCATTCAGTCAACAATAACTATGTCACAACATCGTATTATTAGTTGTTCTGCAAAAATATGTATGTACAACTATTTCGTTTATTTTCTTCTTCACAATTCTACTGTTGAATGATTTTCACTGCGACAAATACCCAGTGATATAGTTAGCTGTAAGCACTTCCTTTCTCATACACAATTATTTGTCCGTTCAGTATTCTCTCATTATCCATTACAGATGGTATGCACCTTCATGTTAAGAGCTGCAATTATACCTAATACGTAACCAAAGAACATAATTACAATTTGATACAAAATGTAATATATAACTACACATATTTTTCAAGCTATTAGATATTACAGGTGGAGCCATCTATGGGCTACAGCGCCAGATAGATGAAGACATTGCAAATCTTACCGGGCAATTCATACAACTAAAAGAGCGTTTGCTTTCTATATTTTGACTGACATTGAGTGTATTATATTCACAATACATTCTCAACTCCCTTTTCTACAAAGTTTTAATTACTGTGACTGTTGCTGCTGCACGGTTATGAGATATACCGTTCATGTACACGAAAACACATATGTAGCAGTTTTTGTAAATTCGTTTAGTTGCTTCATATTGTCTCAAAACGTGCCCTTTCGAAAATCTGTGTGGAGTAAAATACCTTCTTAGGTATGTGCCATTTTCATAAAAAGCTTGAGAAGAATTTTTGCAAATTCATATAAATGCAAATATTTTCATTTAATGTGGAGAGGATGAGCTAGAACTCTTCTTTCGAATCCCCGGAAAGTGCTGTACTTGGGTACCAATCTGGCATAATGAGTAAAATTGTTTTTGAGTTTTGCTGCTCACTTGCACCCAATTTCCTTTTCCTATAAGTCTTTTCTTTGACGTGCAGGGGTGTCAAGTTCTACACTTTCGCTGAATCTGTGATACCAAATTCCAATATTTACAATAGGGGCTAGCAACGGAAAACATGCATTCCATTAACTGATAAAGCCTATATGCATCCACATTTATATTTCCTAGAGATAAACACAAATAAGTTTCAGTGCGTCGTAGTTATCCTTATAAAGAATCAACCATTTGCTCCAGGAACTCATGTCTCTATACTTCGTGCCTAATGCAGACATCTCTGGACTTTTAATGCACACTTCAAGTTATGATAATTGATGTTGGCTCTCTGAGGGTTTTTAATGTGTTTCATAGCTGAAAATAAGGATTCACATACACAGGTCGAACCAAACATTGCAGTCATAGATGCGGCACGCCTGTGTAATCGATGGAATTTTGATTTAGGAAATCTGTAGAAATCTAGCAAACTTCCTCTGTTTCTGTAACTGTCGCCTAACTCAGTGTCACATTTCAAGGTGATTACTGTGGTGCCTTTTATTGGCACCAGATCTAACATTTCTTCCACAACTGCCAAATGTTCATTTACTCCACGAATAAAAATACATAATTGAGCCATACTTGTTAAGTCAGTGCTCTCACCAATGGCAATAGAGAATGCAACAAATTCTCTTGCTCTTTCAATAAGTTGTGCGTAAATATCCGCCAGATTTTTAACTCTGCGTGAAATAATATGAGGTGACAGACTAACACTCTGGAATTGGTGAACACTGACAGGAGTGAATTTACTTTCAGCTATAAGCATACATCGTTTAATGAGTGAACTATCAGCAAAACTAATAGAAGATCTGGCAATTTCTAGTGTTATTTCGTAACTCACATAAACTGAGCTTTCTGCGTATCCGCCATCTCCCTCTTCCTGCGATGTGATCTTTTCTCTGAGCTTTGTATCTCTGCCGTGCGTTCTTTCTTTTTCTAGGGCCGAATAATTATTAGTTTGCAATGTATTAAAATGTCACTGCAGGTTAAATCGTTTCAGCACTTGCAATGTGTTTGACAAATTAAACAAATAGCACCACCGCTATATTCCATGAAGAAGTACTCAGCTTCTAATTCGGGATTAAAATAATGTGTCGGCGTGGGTCCCTTCGCTTTAATGAGCGTCCATCCATATCAAACTGACACTGAAGTACGGACCGCCACTGTTATAGAAGACAAATCGTGCGAAGCACGCACTGAGGCAACACGGTGCTTGTAGCCCAGCACATGCACCGCGGCAAGTGAGTTAGCTGTGGCTGCTCTGTGTTCTAACAAGAGGAGCAACAAACGTGAAGGCACTTTGTTTATTGCAGCGTTAGCAAAACAGTAACAGTCAGTAAGGTATTGTGTTTACTGCAGCGTTACCAGACGATAAGACTAACATATACAAGTCACTTTCCCTCACGTCATATATATACACGTTCGGCATCAAGGGTTTAGTGTCTAACGTTGTCATGGTAACGTCTGGACTCTAATTGTTCCCTCTAAGCGCTGCTATGACATCCGTTATGATGTACCCATTTATTTAAGCAGTTCTTCCGCGTGGTTCGTAAACGTCAATCACATTCTAGTTTGGCGACCAGTGTACTTTAAGTCCTTACCACTGAGGAAGGCAGCGCTATGGTGAATAGCGTTCCAGAGGTTGCAGGTTCGATCGTGGTTTCCCCTCATCACTTAGGCCAATGCTGGGGTGTTTACTTCCATACCACGACTTCCATTCATATCATTTCCTTATATTTCAGGTAATCTTTCAGTGGTGTATGGCAGTGTCGGACGGAAGAAGTGGATGCTTCCGCATTGCAAATGCTCCCCTCGACGCTAGAAGGCGTTGTATGATTGCTATCCTCACTTGGGGACACAGCGATTGTGTACATCGGAAGCGCAGTGCTGCAGCAGCCATTTGAGACTTCCGCGCGACTGTGTGGCCTCTGTGCTTAAGACGCTCAGACATCCTGAGGATCCCTCACTTCACAGCAGTGTGTGAGGTGTCCCCCTGCGTTGTCTTTATTAGGATTACCCATTCTAATATTTTAGTGTTACTAAACTCCAGAAAAGTTTAGAATAAGTAGAGACCAAGCAAGTTTCATAATTATACAAATGATCCTTCTTCTACAAATTGAGATTTTGGCCCACTATACTGAAATACTATATTCCGGAATATGTTCATTTGGAAAGTCATAAAAAATCAATGCATTGTGGTTTGCTTAGCATCATATGTCATAGTAAACATTAAACTGAATTGTAAAAATGTCAGTTGCCCCCCCTCCCGTTTGTTTTCACATACAGACTACAACATAGACAATGCACAAGATGGGCGTAGCCAAATCAGCATCACTCGGTCGCTGGGTGCGTGAGATGTAGTAAAGCAAAACTAATTATCTCTTTTATAGCAGTGCCTAAAAATAATTACACTTTTGTTTTATGTACGCACTATGGTATTTTAATCTTTCGTGAAATGGTATCAAAAGCCCAAAGTTACAATTGGAGAAGAAATAATCGCATTAACCTTTGTACTACGCGTTACAATAATTAGTCCAAGAATATCCACAGATAATGCAACTCGAAACGTGCAGTGCTATTAATTACAGTAACCACGCTTCAAGGCCCGTAATTAACGAGCACTGGGAAAATTTCACGCATTCTTTACTTGCAGCTTGTATCGAAACTATCGATTAAACACTTCCGTAAACAAGAGAGCTTTCTAAAGTCCATTTTAGAATTAAACTTGAATCACTATTAAGGTGTTCACAGCATGCTGTCACATCTTTCATTGCTTGGAGTAGAGTTTGTTGCTAACCTGCTTACGTTCAATCAAAGACACCCAAATATATTTCCCACGTGGAGTAAACCAGCTGATAAAAGCTTTGCGCAAGCATAAAAACATAGGCGTAAAAATTACGAGCACTTAATATATGTCGTCCAAGACAGGAGTGTGTTCGATGGGAAGAGGAGCTAAACAGTTAAGGATGAATTAGGCAGATTATTGTATGCGTAGTCGGGGAAAGTAGACCTCTACAGAGATTCTCCCACTGAGAACTGAATCTGAAGGCATCAAAAGATTAGTATAGCTTTCCTTTTGTAAGTGGTGCATTCCCAATATGGCCTTGCCCTTCACTTTCCTCGGATCTCATGCCCTGACAAGATTATGCACTGTTAACGAAACAGTGGTGCCAACTCAAATCACAATTAGGACGTAGCTGACTTGTAGTGGATTTTGAATTATAAATGGCATATTGGACTTGAGGAATGTGAAGAGTTGTTCTTTTCGTGTATCAACTGCAGCTTGTAGTTCCTGGGAGTGACACTACATGTGGAAGCATACTATAGGTATGGTTTTGATAACCCAGCATGGTTGACAATCATTAAGGATAATGAAAACATATATTAAAAAGGTCCGTATGGAAAGCTTTAGGATACAGGCACAAATTATCCCAAAGTTAGATATTTTCAACTGTTTCTTCATACTCCCAAAATTCAAAATATAACAGTGTACATATTTCCTTTGCCTTAAAATCGTTAACAATTAAGTTTAGTATATGTCAATTAAATGTCATTTGACACTGATGACAAATTCCTATTCCTTTAAATACACTGGAAAGTCCTTATGGTTTCCTTTGATGTTTTAAGTGCACTACATCCACGAAATTTTCCTTAAATGACTCGAGAAACATAGAAACAAATTTGGAATAACAATTAATAAGAGGATATGTCCAAAACTTACATCATAAAGCGAAGCCAAATAATGTTGCCCCATTGTTCCTACCTAAGAAGCGACGAAGTAAAGGTTTGAATATTCAACGTCTGAGATCCCTGTCGGAAGTAACTTTTCTTGTCGTTGACCTTCCCAGACGAAACGTCGGAGCCAGTCCCTCCCGGCGCTGGGTTATTCACTTGACGGGCTTCTTGCTCCCTCTATGGGTGAAACTAGCGCTTCCTAGCTCTCAGAATCAGAACTCGTAGGTGTGTAGTACTGTTTGCGCAGGAGAAGGAAGCTAGAGGAATGTGCCAAGTAACCACTTTTGCTGTCTCCTCAGAGTTTATGTTCGCCCTCCAAGTATGACAAGGATGGAAGGTTCATTTAAAATATAGAAGTGTTGTCACATAACTCACCCATACATAATACCTATCGCTGCATTTACTGCAACAAACATTAGACCTGGCATCATGGGTGACTCATATGCACTCCCATACACTCATTTCTTAGTAAACAGATCCGCTACCGGAGCAGATCAACAGCTCAAGCTCTTCTGCCCTTCATTCCCCTCTAGTCTTCTTGTCGTGCACATACAGTAAGTGGGCAGCATGTCTGAAAATCTAAGAGCTGGAGATAACCGACACAGCTCGGATGCTGAGGAGAGTCATGGTTATAACGAAGTAGATGAATCTTCATAGGTAAGCGGGTATAAGCTGTTGTAGCTACCGTATATTAATCATGACACATTATGATTATCTTAGGGATTTAGCCTGTAACAACTGATAACTAGCAGAAGAAGCAGGCAATTTTGATCTAACAGCCTGGATTCAGAGCGCCAATTCTGTTACAACAACTAACTCCACAGAGGTATTATACATTAGCAGATAATATAATTCTTATATTTTCTATATGTTTTACGCTGAAGGTCTTGGGAAATAATTTAAATTGTTGCAATATTCCATTCCGCATTTATTACACCTTGCATAGTTATCACCTATACAGTGACTTCACTGCTGACACCATTAATGAAAGCACTCAAAGATACAGTTTATGTATCTGTTGGGGCGATCATTCTGTATTTTCGAAATTTGGTGCGAAGAAAGGTAGGTTGAACATGGGTACTATATACTTTATATTGAATACATAACGTAACGTAACCCAGAGCGCAACAACCCGCAGGCCAGAGCCTGCCAACTGGACAGCCGGCCTCACGCCCACATACGCAAGGTAGAGGTGGGCAATCATCCAACCTATACAGAGAGGACATGTGGTCAGTATGGTGGCCCTCGTAGCCATGGTCACTAGAGCGTATGTCTCTAGCACTCCGTCGCGTAAATGATCGCGGGTTCCAGTCCCACCTTGGGCATGGGTGTTTTTGTGTGTAGTGAATATGTGTAAAACTAGAGAAAACAGACAAGAAAATAAAACGAAAATAATGAAAAAAAGTTTAAATAAGAAAAAAGAAAATGATACACGTAGCCATATATTCTTTATGAAAAAGTATCACGTTAACCCCTGCCAGAAAGTTGCCTTTCTAGATAATTTTTTTAAACTTCCTCACGATGCTGAGTGGGCACCAGTCCCTTAAAATGCGCCCCCCCACACTGGTGGGATCGATCCCTGGCTCCTTCGGTCTCTGGGAACCGAATCACAACGCTGTATTTCACTACGGACTTATTAAAAATATCGGTAGTCTTCACAATAAGCAACTTCTTAAACAAGACATAGAAAAATGTTGCAGTGCTTATGAATTAACCTCAAAACAATCCTCACAACATATTGTAGATTTCTGTGTGATATCCATACCATTTCTTCTTATTTTTTGTAATTTACGTCCTCCAACGTTAAGTCATAGCGGGAGATAAATGAAATGGGTGAAATGATGCTCAAATGAGTCCGGGGTCCATGGAGCTTAGAGCAACCTGACATTCGTCTTTCAGGATAAGGGAAAACTCCGGAAGAAACTTTATCCATGTAACTCACCCTGGAGTACTCGGGACCTCTTGAACGTGAGGCAGACACGCTACCACCTACGCTACCGAGGCAGGCATTTCTTCGCCTATAACAAATTTACTTTCCCTACCTAATTTCGACTCTCGTGAAAAATTTGATCTACGTGTGTAAGGAGTTCTATAACCTTTCTGCTTCAACATTTGGTCAAAATTCAACTTATTCACGAAAAAAGTTCTGCATAATAAGAGACATCAAAGATCTCATACACTAACATAAAAGGCAGATAAGCAGTTTGTCTCCGTTTCGCGGAATACAGGATGCTTTAATCCTTCTGCTAATGGTAGGAAATACAAGGTTATGTCAGAAAATGAGGAGGGTATATTGGTTCACATGACCTCCTTGAAGATTAAATTGTAATTTATGTTACTATTCTTACAGATATTTTATGATTCTATGTAAAATTTTCAATCACAGTGTTCAAATGTGAGCACGAGTAGATTTTCGTTCATGTTACATTACTGCTTGTAACAATACTTACTTTCTGAATCTGTTACTCAGTAGTAATAATGTCACTGTTACAAAATTAGACATTAAGTTCTTGACCAATCCAGTGGTTATTATGTTGCGAATAGAAAAATAATGTAAGTTATATGGTCTTTTCGTATTTAAGAGCAAATGCTATTTTTTCCAGATAGAAGAATTTTCCGGGCTCAAAAGGCGCGGTCCGCTGGAGTTGGAAGATCCAAATGTTTCGTGCACGTCTGTGGTGAACATCATCAGTGGTGGCGTGGTCTGAGTATTCTAGTGAAGTTTGTCACAACTCGTGACAGTCACGTTTGAGTGAAACTTAACCCAGAAGACTCCGACTCAGCCACCACTGATGCTGTTCACCGCAGGCGTGAACGAAACGTTTGGATCTTCCAACTCCAGCAGTCCGTGGCTCCTGAGACCGGAAAATTCTTCTATCTATAAATTAGGCAGATGCTATGCTTGTGCAAGCCTTATCTAACAATGATCTACATTCCATTTAGTGAAACTTTTATAGTTATTTGCGGTCATTTTAGTTAACGTGTGGCTGTTAATATGCACGGTTGATTGTTTTGGCTCACACACATACACACACAGAGAGATATACATTTATCAAAACATACGTATCATTGAAATATCCATGAAGAATTTGAAGAATTCTGAAAATCAACTCTGACTGGATTGTGTATATCTGTGCAAAATAAGCTTGTATTAAAAAGTTAAAATTTAAAACTTTCTCTGGAAAGTGATTATAAGAATAAAGATAAGAATGAAGAACAAAATTCCTACCTGAAATAGATGTAAAATATATGCCTCATGCTCAATTTATACACCGTATATAGGACAAACCGGAAGGACCATCGCTAACAGAATAAACGAACATAAAAGAAGCCTTCGTTTAATGCAACCTGAGAAGTCTGGACTGGCAGAGTTTTGTTTTGATAACGACCATAGAGCCAACTTTCGAGAGACGACCATCTTTGCAATGTGCAACAGTTACTGGGAGCGGAGAATTAAGGAGGAATTGGGCATTTCCTCCGAGAGGAGCACGCTTAATGGTGATGCTGGATTTCAGTTCAGGCCCTCTTGGAAGTCGGCCAGAAAAGGAAATCCGTCGACTTAAGAAGCACATATCAATACAGCTTGATAATCAAATTAGGCAGTTACGCTTCTTTGACCCAATTAATTTTCTATACTCACACCATCTCCTGATCTATCATTTAATTCACTGAAAACAGTCTTTTTTTTCTAATGAGAATTTTGATAGTGTTTTGTCTTTCTTTATATTTGTATTATATCCAGTGTTTCATTTTGTGGTTATAACATTTAATAAATATCCTGATGATGGGAGAGATGCACACTCCCGAAACGTGCTCGCCTTGGTAGAGTGCTGGTACCATGTCTGCCTCACGTTCAAGAGGTCCCGAGTTCGAATCTCGATCAGGGTGAGTTACCTGGACAACGTTTTATTCCGGGTTTTTTTCCTTATTATGAAAGACAAATGTCGGGTAACTAAGCTCTATGAACCCTGGGCTCATTTGAGTATCATTTCACTCATTCCATACTTCGTCCGATATGACTTAACGTTACAGGACGTAAATTACCAAAAAAAAAAAAAAACCTCCCGAAACGTCGATTTCTAATCGTCTTTTCTCCTGGCTTGCTGCCCGAATAGAAGTTGAACATGTTCGTCTCCAGGAAAGCTTCAGGTCTTATTTTATATGCCTCATGTTTCTCAATAACACGTGGCGCAAGGTTCTGTATCCGTCAATATTTATCAGATTTTTCACTATGTTATTTTGGTGTAATCGAATATTTTGAATTTCATAAATAATAAATAACGCTAAAGCAATACTTTTAGTCAGTATAAAATAAAAAACTGTTAAACTATTATTCATCCATTGTTTACATTTTGATATGGAATAATCTATCTGAAAATACATTAAATTTTAACCGTGATTGCAGCAACAAATAAATTAACGAAAGTCAGGGCTAGATATTTTGATTACCAACTAGAAAAACATTGCTTTAGAGTTTTAGATTTGTAAACAAATTTAAGGCTACTTCGCTGCCATTTCTTTAACCTCTATTGGTTTTAATTGCACTGACATCTTTCGTATTAGATTTCTGGTTATTCAATTAGTTTTGTTCCTTAGTGTTGGTGATATTCGATGTGCTTTATGTAATCTTTGTGAAAGTGCTTATGACATGATGCTCTCTGCAGCAAAAGATTTTTGTCTAGAAAGCTGAAATGTAATCACGTACCGGCACGTTATAATGCTGCCTTAGGTTATACCTGAACTTGATATGCTATTTCGAATTTAATTAATTAATCTTAATGCCAGACTCGTAAGAGTATCCTTAACAAGATTATAATTACTCGCGCTTAAGACTGGGGAGAACAACAGAGAAACAAAATATGAAATTGTATTGTTAATTTTCAAAGCCACAATACCCTATATATACAAACATTTTACGTCATGAAATGGTAGATCACATTGGACGATGAATTAAATGACTAACATAGTGCCCAAAAGAGTCATTTTTCAGGATAACAGAAAAAATATTTAAAAGTTCTTATACAGATAACACATCCTCACCGAGATTTGCACTGTCTCAAACGTGAAACGAATATCAGTGCGTCACACAATTTCATTCCTCGCCCGGCCAACATTATATATATATATAACTGGAGCCATTGTTTGTGTTTGGCCCCAGAAAAAATATTGCTTATAGATATGATAAAGCTGTTAAGGGTTTTTAACTGTTAAAATATTTGTATTATGTGGGCGAAAGTGAAGTTGCAAGTAAAAGACAAACAAGAGAAACATGTAATGGGCTATGAGTGTTGAGTGTTAAGGCAGCTCCTGTCAGTCACGAACATCGACGTAACACAAAGATATTGATATTAAAGATATAGTCATAATCGTTGGAAATATGTAAGTAATAAGTACGTGTTGACAATAAACATACATAGTGTCGCGAATCCATTATTACGATAGCACGGCTTGACGCACACAAAGGGGAAGATAGTGTAGCATGGAGCTTAAAGGGCTCGCCGAAACAGATAAAGATACATAACTGGATACTTCTAGTGACATTGATTGATAAAGAACATTCTAAAACCGTCTGGAATCATGAATAGTCGTATAAAAGGAAGCCGCGTTGAGTTGGAGGAGAGCCAAAATGGAACTTGATAATCGCGCAGCTGTATTTGTAAAGTGAAGTCTTTGTTTGTGGGTGTGGCAGACAAACTCGACGATTGTAATTGTGTATCTGACGTAACTCTGCTACTGTAAGAGTTGACCAAAGTGTATTAATACGGAAATAAAGAACATTTTGAATTTCTGCAAATTGGACTTTTAATTCTACGAACCCATGTCAGAAATCCATAAGTAACGACGCATCCATGCCCTGAACTACAGATGAGAGAACCCATGTCGGGGTACATCCCCAACCAAGTTTAGGTCTCCCAATCCTTAAACCTCGCCCATCACAAATCCTTGATTGTGAGGTGTTGAGAAAAAGCAAGAGGTCAACCTGGTTCGCAATGGGCCGAACCATCTCAGTGTATAAAAAAGGGAACGTTCACTGAGGAGAATGAAACAAGTTCCGTTAGGCGTTTGGAGAGAAGAAAGATTACCCTGGACAACAAAAATAAGAAAATAAAAAAATAAAATCGAGCACTTCATTAGACAATTCCGAATCGCCTAATTCCTAAAAACAAATATGACAATGAAAAATTTTTATAGCGCTAGTTTCTATGATATACACAATGTGGAAGTATTGCATAACATAACTTTAATAACGGATTGAGAGAAAAGGATACATTTTAATTACATACATGCTAACAACAATTAAAGTGCATTTTATTTCTTTAACTGGTAATTATATGCTAAGAGTTCTAAATTTCTGGATAAATACTTCACAGATAGTCCTATCTGAAGAGAATGGCGAATTCACTTCGTCATCTTTTAGCTTGGGTCTTGTGATGGAGTTCCGCAGAATCCCTATACAAAGACCAACAGTAATCCGCAAGCATTACTTCATTCCAACGGCCCTGATATCTTTGTTCCATAACAGAAATGTCCTGATGGAATCTCTCCCCATGTTCATCAATAACAGCTCCACAACTACGAGACAAAAACTCTAGGTGTGAGGGGAGAAAATGGATCTTAAGGGACAAGTTGCATCCAAGGTTACGGTATTTTTGCAGGAGCACTGTCACCAAATGCTTGTAGTTGGCATCTCTTTTGTCGCCTAAAAATCCATGAACAACACTCTGGAAGCTTCCTAAGCTTCACTTTATTTCCCCTCCAAAATTTGCTCAAATGCCAGGTCAGGAGATGGCGTCAGTATAGAAAATGAATAGGGTCAAAGAAACTTAGGTTATTAACTTGATGTTCAAGCTGTATCGATCGGCGCTTCTTAAACCGACGGATTTCAGTTTTAAGGCCAGTTTCCAAGAGGAGCTGAACTGAAATCCAACATCACGATTAGGCGTGCTCCTCTCGGAGGAAATGGCCAAAGCCTCCTTAACTCTCCACTCCCAGTAACTGTTGGATTTTGCCAAGATGGTCGCCTCCCGAACGTTGGCCCTATGGTCGTTATCAATACGACGGTCTGCCAGTCCAGATTTCTCAGGCTGCATTAAACAAATGCTCCGTTCATGTTCGTTTATTCTCGTAGCGATGATCCTTCCGCTTTGTCCTATATACGGTGTTACACATTCACAGGGAGTGCGGTACACTCCCGCAACTCGTCCTTTCACCTGACTTGTTTCCAGAGAAAGTGTCGAGCTTTGTCTTGGTTTGTGAATTGCAAATGGGGATTTTAGACACCCTCTTCTAAAATGCATAACAAAAACTTCGTTTATTTTGAGTATGCGTTAGTAATTAAACTGTATATTATGAAACATAAAACTATTAAAATCCGATGTAATATCCGCAATTACTACATAGACCAGAGTTTTGGAAGTCAAATCACTGTAAAATCTTGCGGACGTCTCTTATCCCAAAGTAAATACTGCGACCTTGTGGGTTCGTGAAATTAAAGGTCCAGGTTACAATACCCCAAAATGTTACTTTATTTCCGCAGAAACACACTCCGTACAATTTTTTTGTGTTTTAAACCTGGACTTTTAATTTCACGAACCCACAAAGTCAGAATATTTTACAGCACTGCGAAAATGCACTGAATAGAGTAGGAGCATTCAGTCAACAATAACTATGTCACAACATCGTATTATTAGTTGTTCTGCAAAAATATCTATGTAAAACTATTTCTTTTATTTTCTTCTTCAGAATTCTACTGTTGAATGATTTTCGCTGCGACAAATGTCCAGAGATATAGTTAGTTGTAGGCACTTCCTTTCTCATACACAATTATTTGTCCGTTCAGTATTCTCTCATTATCCATTACAGATGGTATGCACCTTCATGTTAAGAGCTGCAATTAAACCTAATACATAACCCAAGAACATAATTGCAATTTGATACAAAATGTAATATATAACTACACATCTTTTTTCAAGCTATTAGAAATTACAGGTGGAGCCATCTATGGGCTACAGCGCCAGATAGATGAAGACATTGCAAATCTTACCGGGCAATTCATACAACTAAAAGAGCGTTTGCTTTCTATATTTTGACTGACATTGGGTGTATTATATTCACAATACTCTCTCAACTCGCTTTTCTACAAAGTTTTAATTACTGTGACTGGTGCTGCTGCTGCACGGTTATGAGATATACCGTTCATGTAAACGAAAACACATATGTAGCAGTTTTTGTAAATTCGTTTAGTAGCATCATATTGTCTCAAAACGTGCCCTTTCGAAAATCTGTGTGGAGTAAAATACCTTCTTAGGTATGTGCCATTTTCATAAACAGCTCGAGAAGAATTTTTGCAAATTCATATAATTGCAAATATTTTCATTTAGTGTGCAGAGGATGTGCTAGAACTCTTCTTTCGAATCTGCACTTGCGTTACCATTAAATAATTAAGGACATGTTAGTAATGAAGGAACAATCTAGAAACCGTATAATATGTGGTTTAATATCTCTCTGGTACTTGTTATTAAATTATATATAAAACAACCCAATACCAGTATGATAATTACAGCCTTCAATGCTATACATCCAAATGATGACATATAAAAGCAATATTTTTAATTATAAGAATGAAACAGTACATTCTGGAAATTATCACAATTTTGATCCCGAGGCAATTCAAAAATCCTAAATAACAAAGTAATATTTACTATATAGTGATAATATTACACAAAGTGCTTCATATTAAACGAATATATCCATTTCAATTAAGAATTTGGCACATTCTGTTTTCGGTAGACACTCTTCTCATCTGACATTCTTTAGTTTTCATAATATTCGCCACATTTGGAGACAATGAAACACAACTCTGAACCTTTAATGCACACTTCAAATTATGATCATTTATGTGTTTTATAGCTAAAAGTATGGATTCACATATATAGTTCGAACCAAACATTGCAATCGCAGATGCGGCACGCCTGTGTAATCGATGGAATTTTGATTTAGGAAACCTGTAGAAATCTAGCAAACTTCCTCTGTTTCTGTAACTGTCGCCTAACTCAGTGTCGCATTTCAAGGTGATTCCTCTTGTGCCTTTTATTGGCAGCAGATCTAACATTTCTTCCACAACTTCCAAATGTGCATTTACTCCACGAATAAAAATACAAAATTGAGCCATACTTGTTAAGTCAGTATACTCATCAATGACAGTAGAGAATGCAACAAATTCTCTTGCTCTTTCCATAAGCTGTGCGTAAATATCCGCCAGATCTTTAACTCTGCGTGAAATAATATGAGGTGACAGACTAACACTCTGGAATTGGTGAACACAGACAGGATTGAATTTACTTTCAGCTATAGGCATACATCGTTTAATGAGTGGACTATCAGCAAAACTAATAGAAGATCTGGCAATTTCTAGTGTTATTTCGTAACTCACATAAACTAAGGTTTCTGCCAATCCGCCATCTCCCTCTTCCTGGGATGTGATCTTTTCTCTGAGTTTTTGTATCTCTGCATTTCGTTATTCTTTTTATAGGGCCGAATAATCATTAGCATGCAATGTATTAAAATGTCATTGAAGATTAAATCGTTTCAGCACTTGTAATTTTTTCTGGCACTTTAAACAAATAGCACCTCCGCTATATTCCATAAACAAGTACTCGGTTTCCCATTCGGGATTGAAATAATGTGTCGGCGTGGGTATCCTTCGCCTTGATGAGTGCCCATCCATATCATACTGACACTGAAGCTCGGACCGCCACTGCTATAGAAGACAAATCGTGCGAAGCACGCACTGAGGCAACACGGTGCTTGTAGCCCAACACATGCACCGCGGCAAGCGAGTTGGCTGTGGCTGCTGTGTGTTCTAACAAGAGGAGCAACAAACGTGAAGCCACTTTGTTTATTGCAGTGTTAGCAAAACAGCAACAATCGGTAAGGTATTGTGTTTACTGCAGCGTTACCAGACGGTAAGACCAACATATACAAGTCACTTTCCCTCACGTCATATATAAACAAGTTCGGCATCAAGGGTTTAGTGTCTAACGTTGTCATGGTAACGTCTGGACTCTAATTGTTCCCTCTAATCGCTGCTATGACATCCGTTATGATGTACCCATTTATGTAAACAGTTCTTCCGCGTGGTTCGTGAACGTCAATCACATTCTAGATTGGCGACCAGTGTACTTTAAGTCCTTACCACTGCGCAAGTTAGCGCTATGGTGACTAGCGTTCCGGAGGTTTCAGGTTCGATCGTGGTTTCCCCTCATCACTTAGGCCAATGCTGGGTTGTTTACTTCCATACCACGTCTTCCATTCATATCATTTCCTTATATTTCAGGTAATCTTTCAGTGGCGTATGGCAGTGTCGGACGGAAGAAGTGGATACTTCCGCATTGCAAATGCTCCCCTCGACGCTAGAAGGCGTTGTATGATTGCTATCCTCACGTGGGAACATAGCGATTATGTACATCGGAACCGCAGTGCTGCTGCAGCAGCCATTTGAGACTTCCGCGCGACGGTGTGGCCTCTGTGCTTACGACGCTCAGACATCCTGAGGATCCCTCACTTCACAGCAGTGTGTGAGGTGTCCCCCTTCGTTGTCTTTAATAGTACTACCCATTCTAATATTTTAGTGTCACTAAACTCCAGAAAAGTTTAGAATAAGTAGACACCAAGCAAGTTTCATAATTATACAAATGATCCTTCTTCTACAAATTGAGATTTTGACCCACTATACTGAAATAATTTATTCCGGAATATGTTCATTTGGAAAGTCATAAAAAATCAATGCCCTGTGGTTTGCTTAGCATCATATGACATAGTAAACTTTAAACTGAAATGTAAAAATGTCAATTGCCCCCCCCCCATCCCGTTTGTTTTCACATACAATGCACATAGACAATGCACAAAGTGGGCGTAGCCAAATCAGCATCACTCGGTCGCTGGTTGCGTGAGATGTAGTAAAGCAAAAGTAATTATCTCTTTTATAGCAGTGCCTAAAAATAATTACACTTTTGGATGATGTACGCACTATGATATTTTAATTTTTCGTGAAATGGTATCAAAAGCCCAAAGTTACAATTGGAGAAGAAATAATCGCATTAACCTTTGTACTACGCGTTACA
Organism: Mantis religiosa; assembly: GCA_030765055.1. Classification (NCBI taxonomy): domain Eukaryota; kingdom Metazoa; phylum Arthropoda; class Insecta; order Mantodea; family Mantidae; genus Mantis; species Mantis religiosa. Next base: position 35,252,397 of record CM060948.1, read on the forward strand.
ATAATTAGTCCAAGAATATCCACAGATAATGCGGCTCCAAACGTGCGGTGCTATTAATTACAGTAGACACGCTTCAAGGCCCGTAATTAACGAGCACTGGGAAAATTTCACGCATTTTTTACTTGCAGCTTGTATCGAAACTATCGATTAAACACTTCTGCAAACAAGAGAGCCTTCTAAAGTCCATTTTAGAATTAAACTTGAATCACTATTAAGGTGTTCACAGTGCATTGCTTGGAGTAGAGTTTGTTGCTAACCTGCTTACGTTCAATCAAAGACATCCAAATATATTTCCTACGTGGAGTAAATCACGTGACAGGAGCTGGTTACGCTTTACCGCTCTGAGCATCTTAGTTGCAATGTCAATCTAATTATAAAATGAGTTTTAATTCAGGCAAGAGCTTGAAGAAAGAAAAGTTGAAAATCCCCAAGTGGTGATCAAGAACAAACAAATGGAATACAAACTGAGCGGAATGGTTTCGTCTGTGGCCCGCACTCGGAAGGGGCAGTTTCGCTTCCCGTGGCGGACCTACTTTACCCATGCTTTTTTCTGCGGTTTCCCCAGAAAGTCAGGCGCATTTCCGTCCCTCCATTTTATCTACATTATCACTTCACATCTTCTCACATCTGGTGGTTTCTTTCAGGGTTGGCTGGCGTCTCGGTGCTGCATGGTAAGGGGATACGCTGCTGGTAAACACTTCCTCCTTCGGCATGACGGTTTCTCGTCTCCGGGCCGACCTGGTGTGCCGTTTCCGGACCACGGCGGTTAGGATGTCCATTATGCTGACCTACCGAGGGTGTTTCCATCTGGTAAATAGTACCTGCCCTCTGCACTGTTGTGACTCCTTGGGTCGGCCGTCCTTTGCCACCTCTCGCCTCATTCTTCCTGTCGGGTTTGCCCCACTTGTGGTTTAGGTACAATAATTCACAGGTTTCAGTGCCAAATACCCCCTTGTATGTGCTTCTTTTCGCTGTGGGATTGCGTGGGATTGCTTCGGATTCCCAGCGCTTCTCTCTTTGAGCACTGCGGGGTTCCGAATGCTTTCCTAACCGTACTGCTTTGAGTCGAGAATACAGTCTCTGTCTGGCGTCGGACAAATTAAGTTCTTGGGTGTGTGCTTCAGTCTCGCCTGTTGGCTTTAATAATTTGGTCTTAGTGGTCTTTCTGACCGCCTTCTTGGGAGCTATATTTGGGATTTAAACGGGCTAAGCTCTTTCAGTTCCAGGATCAGAAGTTTTTGTGTTTTTAAGTTCTGGCCTTATATGCGAGACTACTTGCTTGCGTTTCCGTTAAAGTTAAATGTTTTCCGGGGTCCGAGTTACCTTGGTTAAAATCTTATTTCAGCAACTTTTTTTGTGTTTTCTTGAGTAGCTTGTTAATGATTGTGATGCTTTTGTTTCCCTGTGTTGCTTTAGGGAACATATATTGTTGAACATTCTGTTATTTGTAAAATTTTACATTATTGAATTAAAGTTTGTATTGTTAAATGGCGGAAATGTGAGTCAGTTCATTATCTGCCGTTCCCGTAGCCTGGACCTCTGTTACGATTTTAAGTGCTAGGCGCAAACCAATATATACCAGTTTCAATTTTGATATACCAGCATTTAATAGTGTTCTACAATTTATTAAACAAGTCAATAAAGCCAACATCGGTGAAGGTCAACCCACTATTATGAATAATATAGATCAAGTTAAATTTAACCCAGATTTCAACCAATCTAGGTTACCCATGAAGCAGATGGAAGAGAAAGTACATCTACTTCAACAGACAACTGGTAATTAGGATATTGTTCCAGAAACTGAGATAGAAGAAGTATATTTGCCACAACAAACATACAGAGACGAAGCAACTCCAACGTGTTAATATCACAGGTGACAACCAATCATCTTTGTCCAGTCCCAATCTTCCAGTTGCAAAAGTCGGCATTATAAATCAGGAGATCTTCAATGGGAGGAGCCTTAACTTTCTTGGAGAGTCAGACGATCGTCCTCAGATAGTAGCTGGAGCAGAATGCGCTGAAGAAGGTCTGGAGCAAAGACCGAAGGGCGCTTTTGGAGGATATGGTGAACACCGACCAGTCTGAGTGAGTAATGTTACAAATTAAGCATGCCAGCTACTCACATTTATATGAACGATAGCTCACTTTTAACAACATGACAGTTCTTCTTTAAAATATACCAGTTTAGCCAGCGTTAGGTGAGAAGTGCCCGGCCATACAATAAAACTATTTCATAAAAATAGAGTGTTACACACAGTGGTGCATTATATAGGTTAAGGAAAGATAGACAAGATAAGATAGAAGAGATCATGGGAAGGAAGGCGAGGATAAGCGAATTGTAAATCAGATAATTCTAGATGAGTGGCAACACGAGTGGAATATGATAGAAGGAAGTAGAAGAGTATATAGTATTTTTCCAGATGTGAGAGAAAGATTTAAATTGACATATGTATCACCTAAGCAAGGACTAGTACATTATCTGACGGGACATGGTGCCTTTGGAACGTACCTCAAGAGGATAAATAGAATCGATTCTGACGATTGTATTTGTGCAAGATACTCCTGAACATTGTCTATTTGAATGTGTGAAGCATGAAGAGGAGGTATCCGGACAACGACAAGGATCATTTGTAGGAAAGGACGGGGAGTTATATCGAAGATAGACAAAGGGAATCCAGAAGAGGAGCCAGAGGATATAATGATCGGCAGCCACAACAAACGAGAGAATCCACTAGATTAAGAACCAGAAGACTTCAACCAGAAGAGGATCGGAGATCACAGATGAGTGAGGACCTGGAGGAGTAGGAACATCAGGAGCCACGAACGATCAACCGTAGACGGCACTATTGGGTGTTGTTAAGCAGGATCGAAGCGGCTGGCAGAAGGATGGAGGGAGAGATGGAGCTTCTACAAGAAGAATGAACAGTTAGAGGAGATAGGATGGTTTAACACTTGGAACGGATGAACCTTCCTTTTTTCCTGTTTCACATGGGTGGCTATGTGATACCGGTTGAGGAAAGGATTGGATACCAGGGACAGGTGTTTAACCAAATGTAGATGTTAGGAACGGTAATTCTAATAGTTTTGTGATAGTAGTTGTTTTTGTGTAGTGTAAATGTAGTTTAGGTTTGTTGTTATGTAGAGAATTACCGGTTAGATATAGTTTAAATTGTGTTTTGTAAGTCAAAAGTTTTAGTGACATATGTTTAGTTATTTTGTTTTAGAAATTATATCTGCAAATATGCAAATAAAGAGGAAATAATAAAGTGGAAAAGAGGAAAAAGGAAATAAAATTTGTGGAAAGTATGTGTTGGTTTTGTTTCTAGATGCCAAAGCATGGATAAGCAAATTTTAATTTTATTTTTATTTTTTATTTATTTTTGTTACACACACAGTGCTGGAACCGTTTCAATAAGAACAAACATAAATACTTTCTCTTCACACTACCCTATTGCGTTATAATAAGGGTTTTTATTTTTTCAGAATGACAAGTTATTTACGTAACACTGAAGTGACTTAGAAACACGGTCACGAAAACGCCACTAGAAAGTAAATTCCCTTGAACATAAAATACTACCAAGAACAATTTACAAAATTTTGTGACTTTGTGGGTTCATAGAATTAAAAGTCCAATTTGCAGAAATTCAAAATGTTCTTTATTTCCGTAGAAATACGCTCTGGTTATTTCGAACAGTAGCAGAATTACGTCACATACAAAATTACAATCTACCAAGTTCGTTGACCACAAACAAAAGCGCTGACTTTCATCTCACACCAGCTTCAATCACAACTCTTGTTAGGACTCCGTTTACAACTGTCGATAAACTAGCCACGGCTTCTCTTTATACACGACTTAATGTTTCCAGAAGCTAATAGAAAGTTCTGTAAGGCGTCAACAGACAAAGCACGAACGTTCCAGACGTCTAACGTTATCTGTGTCCACAAGTATTTTATCTCCGGGCTATCTTTATCTGTCTTTTGCAGGTTGTTTACCTCCACTGATCTGTCTGTTATCGCTCCGCGTAACTCTTTCTGCTCGTCCGCCGCCAGTCGTAATAATGGATTCGCGACAATACGGTAACGTAGCAGTGATAGACTTACAGTCCTAAATCTGCCTCTTACACACGATGCTATGGAGATGTTATTTAACTGATGTAGTGATAAGAGCTCATTAGTACATATAACTAGTCAGTTAAATCAATTTTGTGGAGTACATCCCTCATTTTAATAATAAAATATCTGATTTTTGTTCCTCTAAAGTTGACCCATTCTTTCAGTCCAAAAGCGATTCATGGCTTGGATCCTGTCTTTATTGCTCACACTTAGTTGCACTTCCGTTAGCACTTTGAGGTACGGTAGTGTGAAATGGGTTTAATTCAATGCTTACTCACACCGAGTGTCAGCTTGTTACCGATTTGATCTAAGCATCGTAAATCTGGTATATTATCACCAGAATATATCTCTCGTTAAGCATCTTGGAAACCTAAAAGATTGCCTGCAATATTTTGCCCTAAATAAGCCACTTTAGTCATAAAAATTATAATTATATTGTTCTACTATATGTACTCAAAGCTATTTTAGTGTTAGTAGATTAAATTATGTTAGTGTCTTCTATTTGTGTCTCTCTTCCACTTTTAATGTACCTATCTCTCTCTCTGTCTCTCTCATGTTCCATTCGCTACCTTCTCTTCCCACGTTTTGCCCGCCTCGGTAGCGTGGTGGTAGCATATCTGCTTCACGTTCAAGGGGTCCCGAGTTCGAATCTCTATTAAAAGTCCCCTCTCTTTGGGCAAACGCATACTGGATTGGTTTGGATTCTAAACCAATCCACGGAGTTTCACTATTGATCTATTGTGCTTATACTCCAAGTGGGGAATCCTCAGAAGAAGTGATGAGGTGAGAAGAACGTCCTACCTGAGGATGGAATTTTTTACCAGGAACATGTCATCTCGACATGCACCGCCGAGGATCCCGCCGATATTTATATGCTGAAAGAGACCACCAGGTGAGGTATGACCTGATATGATAATGGAGATGAAATGGAAGGATTGGAAATTCGGGCGATGTAGTTAACCTACTCAGCATTTCCTGGCAACGTGGTAAAACCCGAAAAAAAACCAGGGGTGAGGTAGGCCGACCACGGTAATCGAACTCAAGATGGCCGTGGAAGAAGAAATACTGTGTCAATATCGAGCTGGTGAAAATGCTTTAAATAGTATAACTGAAATTGTTAATGGTGATAAAAGGAGCTTTAAGAAGTTGCAAGAAGTTATTCTTGATCACGTAAGTAAAGTAAAAGAATCGTTAGACTACTTCAAGGCTGTTTCAGAACGAAATGTTTACGATCCTCAACCTACTTTTTTCCTCGGATGTGACAAAATCTGTGGCTAGTGAAACTAAACATGTAGTGATTGTAACTCCAAAGGACCAGAATAAAGTCGCAGACAGTTCGCAAACTTTACAATTAATGCGAACAAACATAAAATCGGTTACAGTAGGGGTTAAAGGTACCAAGAAAGCTAGAAACAAAGCTGTTATTTTAGAGCTTCGATCCGAAGCGGAATGTAAAAGGCTTACTCAAAATATGGAATCAAATCCAGAACTGAATGTCAAGATACCCGATAAGTTAAGTCCCAGGCTTATCATTCACGGTATTGTAACTGATTTTCCTGAAGTTCATTTAATTGAATCCATTAAACAACAAAATCCAAGAATCAAACAGTGCCTTCTAGATCCTTCACAATTCATCAAGAAGGTATTTATTAGAAAGACCAGGAAAGGAGATTCACAATATGCCGTGATTGAAACTTCTCCTATCATCTACAAGGTAGTGAAACAAGAAGAGAAACTGTATATTGGATACTCACGGTGTTCAGTGTATGACAATATTCATGTGTGTGTGGCCCGCCTCGGTAGCGTGGTGGCAGAATGTCTGCCTCACGTTCAAGAGGTCCCGAGTTCGAATCTCGGTCAGGGTGAGTTACCTGGATAAGGGTTTTCCCAGGGTTTTTCCTTATCCTGAAAGACAAATGTCGGGTAACTCTAAGCTCTATGGACCCTAGGCTCATTTGAGCATCATTTCACCCATTCCATTCATCGTCCGATATGACTAAACGTTGGAGGACGTAAATTAAAAAAAAATTCATGTGATAAGATGTCATAATTGCTCTGGCTTCGGACACGTGGCTGCTAACTGTCAGTCACTTAAAAGCTGTTCTTATTGCGCAGAAGAACATGATACTAAAGCATGTCCTAAAACCCACATTGAATACATTAATTGTAAAAACTTCAATAATAATATGTTAAATAAGAAAACTAATATTACTGTATCTGATACTAACCATCCTGCTAGCTCTTTTGACTGCCCAGCCTATAAAAAGATTGTGGAAATAATAAGATCGAAAACAAATTATGGCTGAACTCCACATATACCAATATAATTTACATAAATCAATACTACCCACTGAAGAGCTAATAACTGTCCCTAATCACTGCTCCAGCACAGACTTTTGCACAAACAACTCAATTATTAAAGTTCTTTGTGTACAATAACCCAATACAAAAGAAAACAGAATAACAGGATTTAATTTACCAACTTTTACAACTGACAACAATAGCCGAAGAATACGTGCTGGCATCATTACTGAATATCAAAATATTATAAAATTAAGCCAACTTTGTTCTTTCGATTGTGTCCTAGTTAATATCGCTATTGGTGGAATGAATATACATACATACATATATATATATATATATATATATATATATATATATATATATATATATATATATATATATGTGTGTGTGTGTGTGTGTGTGTGTGTGTTCGATATACTGTGACCCTGACAAGGATATAGAAAATGGTCTTAAATTACTGACTCAAATATGTAATACTGTACAAGGGAATCCGCTGATCATTGCGGGAGACTTTAATTCGAAGCACACTGCCTGGAATAGCCCCTTTGCTGATTCCCATGGAAGAGCAGTGAATGGCTTTTGTAGTGTAAACAATCTGTATATTCTAAATGAAGGATATACTCCAACTTTTCGAAGAGGAAATTCTACATGCTTTGTTGATATCAGTATGTGTAATTCGCTTATGCTACCATATGTTACTTCATGGAATATAGATGATAATACCCTCTCAGACCATAGCCTTATTACGATAAAACTTAATTTTAATCACACTGTCAACACTAATTTCAACAATAACTCTTTAACACGTTTATATAGAACTAATAATGTGCTTTGGTCACATTTTTATCTTGCAGTTAAGAAAAATATTGACCCTATGTTAGATGACTTGAAAAAAGTGAACAACCCCACACTCTTGAATGACTTCATCGATAAGTTAACCAAGTGTATTTCATTCATCTGTGATTCGCATCTCCCAAAAATAACAACAAAACGCTGTAAAAACCAATGGTGGAACTCTGAGCTTACAATAATGAGGAAACGAGTGTTGGCGAGTCAACGAAGATTCAAACGTGCTAAATGCGAGCTACTGCAAATAAAATATGAAAAGACTTACATTATGCTAAGAGCTGAATATAAAAAAATGATCTTAAATGCAAAATTCACCAGCTGGAAAACATTCTGTATAGAACAAGTCAATCCATGGGGCATTGTGTATAAATAAACACGAAATTCAAAAAGCTTAAATAATACTTTAACAACGTTGCAAACTGAAAACGGGTACACTGCTAATGCAATAGAAACTGCAAATGTATTAGCAAGCAAATTTTTCCTAGATGATACTGAAGATGATGACCACCAAAGGAGGATCCGAAATGAGGTGGAAACTGAACCTGATACATCGGATGACTTTCCTTTTACTTATCCTGAGGTGGAACGAATAATATTAAAACAAAATGACCGTAAAGCTCCAGGACATGATGCTCTTAGTGCCAATATAATCAAATATGTGCGTTATGTACATCCAACTTTCATAAGTAACATTTACAATAAATGTCTGGAATTAGGTGTGTTCCCAAATCAGTGGAAAATTTCAGTTGTGAAAATTATATCCAAAACTCATGTAAATAATAAAAAGACTGCTGCTGCTTACAGACCAATAAGCCTGCTACCTCTGCTAGGCAAATGCCTAGAAAAACTTGTAATTGATCGTGTAATGTATCATTTACTAAAACATGGCTCAATTAGTGACCTTCAGTTTGGTTTCATGGCTCAAAAATCAACTGAAATAGCAATATATAAGGTGGTAGACTGGATGAAAAGTGTATACCTAAATAAACAATCTGGTGTTTTAGTCTCTTTAGATGTAACTGGTGCTTTTGATCATGCTTGGTAGCCCAAGATTTTACATCAATTGAAAACTAAAAAATGCCCAAAAAATATTGTCACCCGGGCGTTGGAACACCCTATGGAAGCAGCTGAGAGCGGAAGACAGGGGAGGTCCGTGTTAGCCACGCCTCCTCCTCGTCCGTCTTATAGTGGTGACAGGGATGGCTGGGGGAAGAAAACATGATTGTGCGGTCTGTATCTCTTCTACCTGTGTTCTGGAAATTACGGGATCTTTCATCATCTGGAATCTTCGCCTGGGAACTAGAAAAGCCGAGAAGACGGCGAGATGCCTATAAAAAGGGCTTCAGCTAGTCAGAAGTTTAGTGTGAGTGAGTGTTAGTGCTTGACGTGCTAGTGAAGTAGCGCCGTGCAACGGAAGAATTTGTGTAATTGTGTACGTGCATCGGAACGGTAACGGACGAACTGGTGAATCGTAATTGTGTGCATTACGTAATTTTGTGTAATTGGCAAGTATTTAACTGTAAGTCGGTGGAAATAAAGAACATTTTTGAGTGGTGAAATTGGACTTTTCATTTCACGAACCCACAAAGTCACAATATTTACAATTTAATCGTGAATTATTTTAGAGATCGCAAATCCTTGCTTACTGTAAGTGGAGAAACCATCACAAAGAAAGTTACACGCGGCTGCGCCCAAGGATCTGCGTGTAGTCCAGGTTTTTGGGTTATACTGTATGATGATCTGTTACAGCAACAACTGCCGTCAGATTGTAGTATTTTTGCTTATGCAGATGATGCTTTACTACTTGTTAAATCAAATGACGCTAAAATCCTTGAAGAAAGAACTAATGAGGCACTTAAAATAATACACTCATGGGGAATTAGAAATAAACTTATGTTTAATCCCTACAAAACCTTGGCGATGATTGTCACCAGAAGAAGAAAAATAGAGCCCATTACTCTTACCATGAATAACGTCAACTTGAAGGTGGTATCTACGGTAAAATACCTTGGCGTTATACTGGATTGTAAATTAACATTTCGATCACACTTTTATTACATTGCTGAAAGAGGCAGCAAGCTCCTTGGTGCGCTCGCAACAACAAGACCAACCTGGGGTCTGAATTCTAGTATTCTTAAAATTATATATCAAGGTGTTGTAGTGCCACTAATCTTGTATGGTGTATCTGCATTCCAGGATGTTCTTAATAAAAAATGGGCAGTTAAAAGACTTGCACAAATTTAAAGGGGATTCCTCCTTCGCATAATTCGAGGATATCGTACAATCTCCACTGATGCAGCTCAAATTATAGCTAACATCGAACCTTTGGCTCTCTCTGGTTTATCAAGAGCAACTATTATGAATTTAAGACATGAACGTGAATGTGCGTCTTATGTGTCTCACTTAAAACTACAAATCCCGGAGCATCCTACCACAGCAGGACACCCATCAAGTTTTGTAACCTGTTTAAAGGAAATATGTAGTTTTCATGATTATTACATATATACAGATGGTTCGCGTTACCAATTTGAAGATAATGTATCTGCAGTAGGATGTGCTTTTGTTGTTTATGAAAACCAAACGGAACTAACTCATTCCATGTTCTGTATGCAGTCGGAGCTCTTAGCAATTAAAGAAGCTATAAAATGGTGTACTGTTAATGGGAACAGTGCCCGTATTCTTACTGGTTCACAATCAGCTCTACTCGCTATTAATGATAAATACAACTTAAATTCATTAGCACATGAAATCAGAACCTTGCTTCAAAACCATCCAGGACATATTTGCATGGAATGGGTTAAAGGACACAGTGGAATTTTAGGTAACGAGAGAGCTGATTGCTTGGCTAAGAAGGCTGCAGAATCCAATCTTCCTGTGACATACTCTTTATGTCCTATTTCTACTGTAAGGAGAATAATACATCAACATATTCTTGAAGAATAGAACCAACAATGGCTAACAACTCCAAATGGAAGTTTAACAAAAACATTATTTTTCCCTAGTGTATATGACAGAGGAAAATTTGAAACTCTTGTACCAAATTTTGTTTTGACACAATTTTTAAGTGGACATGGTAAATTTGGTGAATACTTATCACGTTTTCACTTAACATCTAACCCCAAGTGCATGTGTGGTGAAGAATTTCAAACTGTGGTTCATCTCCTTTTCTGTTGTCCCATTTTCTGGAGAGAAAGACAAGAATTAATATTCAAGCTAGACTCTAGGAACTGAATTTTCTGCTCCGCTCACATCTTTGCTAATGAAGCCACAACAGTACAAGTACTTCATGATGTTTATAAACTCAGTGTTTATAAACTCAGTGTTTAAAGGTCTGAAATAGTTTAAATTAATATGCAACAGATAACATATTTTATTCCTTCTAGTATTTAAATTTTGTTTGTTAAAACTGTGTATTTTTATGTATCAACTCTAACACTAATATACCACTTTCATGATGTTTATAAACTCAGTGTTTAAACGTCTGAAATAGTTTAAATTAATATGCATCAGAATATAACATATCTTCTTCCTTCTAGTATTTAAAATATTTTTGTTAAAATTGTGTACTTTTATGTATCAACTATAACTCTAATATACCACTGTGTAAAATAGGGTTCATAAATCTGGATAAATAAAAGAAAAATCGAACTCGGGCCTCCCGAATGAGGGTCGCAGACCAAACCGCCTGAGCCATCCCACTTGGTGAGTAAAGTGATTTTTAATGTATAATATTTTCTTTCTGGATGAAATTAAAGCTATGCGACGTATTAAGATTTCTTCAATAGACTTAGCCGTTATTGGGTGAGAAGATTAACAAGCATGGACAAGATAATAGCAGTTTCTTGAGCTTTAAGTACTTAAATACTGCAAACAAATTTGTAGAAGCCTCAGCCGCAGATTTCCATTTTCGAATTGGTAGACAATTTGTTTTCATTTTAATAAATTTAGGAGCGAAATTAATTCCCACTTTGTTTATGCTATAAATAACAACTCGAATCAGAGACCGAAGATTGAATTATTTGATGTAAAGTGTAGAAAAGAGGAAGGCCGCTTCGAGTGTTGTGACGTATTTCAGCCAGGTGCGAGACCTGCAGTTTGTGTGACGTCAGGCAAGAGCCGTGTAGCACCAAGTTGCCTATATAAATGGCGCTGTAAGACAGAATCTGAGGGTTCAGTTAGGTGTAGCGCACTCAATGACAATGTAGCTGCCACGTACCAAACGGAATTGTTAAATTTACAATGCGACGATTTATTGAAGGACAAATATACACACAAGGACGACTTGGCTGATTTTTACAAGAATGTCCCCCAAACCAGATTGTCGAGGCTGTATTCACTTGCTGCATGGACATTGTGTATGTTTGCCTCGACATATGTGTGCACACAATTCCTTTATGAAATTAGCTAAGTCCAAACCCCGAAGTACCTTTTCGGATCACAATCTCACATGCAGCCTTCGATTAAAAATTTCCCAGATATTACCTCCTGACATTGATAAACTAGTTATAGAAAAACGAAACAGAAATTGTCGGAAAATGTTCACGTGTGTAAATGTACACACATTCTTCTGAATGCGTCTCTATTTTATTTAGAGTATGCCTGAACTTCAGATGGGCTCGAGTTTGAAGTTTTATATATTTTCCCACAGCACAGAGCTAAAATGTAATTGTTTATAAACTGTGACAATTGTGTAATTAAAGCATTCAGCATTAATATTACAACATTCAAGATGTAAGTTGTACATATTAATATCCGACAAGTTTCCCGTCTTTCCAACGCTGTCGGAACCCCAACACATCAAAGCATTTCCTTCCTCTTGGGCAGCAGAAATCAGCGCGGTGACGTCACACTCTAACCTGCCTTTCGTTCGGGAGCATATTTGGCGGTTAGAGCTGACGAAGCTGATGTCACACCGCCACTACTTGTTTTCCTCTGGTTTAGAAACTAATTTTAGCCTTGATTCGCGAGCAGTGTTACGCTGTATCGTCACGCATTTTGTATATTCAACCGCCCAACCGGACGAAGAAGAGGCATCCACGGGGTTCCGAGCCTATCAAACTTTATCTAAATACACCATTAATCTGTTGTCTCAGATCAGCCAGAACTCAAGAGGTAAGGATCCAGGTATCTGCCTAGCAGGCCACCAGATGAGTTTCAATAACTGGATTCAACTGTAGCTCATACTTAGATTCCAGAGTTTTGTTACCCCATGGAACATCCTCGACTTCCACTTAGATATTTAGTACTGCTCTGAATCCAATGATACCCTACTAACATCATCCTTTGCTTCGCTGCAATATTTTACTTAACATTAATATTTACATAATGTGGCAGCGAAATGTTTAAGGAAATCCAATGAACACTATAGGATACACTCAGGCAGAGAGTGTGGACGGGTAACCATAAATGGTCTGAAGGGGCAAACACCGTTTTCAGGCACTAAGGGAGTTGAGTCAAGTTGTAATTTGTTCCTATTAGATTCACCGATTTTAGCCTTTGGAGTAAGTGAATATAATCGCAAGTGGAGAAACAAAGCCATATGAAGCGTAGTAAATCAGTTTCAGAGCTCCGGCAACGTTGTATTTTACACGAGTCTCTCTCTCCCATTGCCTCTGTTGTTTGTACGTTTCATTTACAACAATCATCCAGTTACAAATTTAATAGCAACGGCGGAGCTATGGACGAGGAATTATTGGACTTGTCTAGTATTAATATAAGCAAATGTCAGGAATAATATCTGAAGAAGAAAGGCCAGACTCATATCTAAATAGTATAGATAATATGTCAAAATATTAGAATTTACTGTTAGTGCAAGCTCATCTCTATTAGATATATTACCATTCAATTACAATTACGAACATCTAAGCGATAGAAATTTATATAAAACAAAAAGAGAATTTATAGAATTAAAGTACAACGTTAGTGATTTATCTGCCATAAAAGGTGTTAAATTTTCAGAGCAAGTGGTGATATCTTAGACAAATAATTTGAGATGGGAGATCTAAGGCCTGTTGTTTAAAATCTGTTGGTTACGGCTAAGTTTCTCAAGTCCAATACACCACTGATAACACTTGAGTGCACAACATACAAAACTGACGAAATATGTGGTAGCACTCCTTCTTGTGCAATGGTTATGGCCAGGCATCAGATCCCATACGCCTTTAAATATATATGAAGTTAACGAGTGTCGCAGCATATAACTGCTGATAGTCCGGTTCACAACGCGTAGCTTTAGTTTCATTACAACTACTTGCTCCGCACGCAGTTAGATCTGCCTTCCAGGGAGTGCAAGGTGTTTGGCATATTGCGTAAATAGCAATACTTTCACAACGATTATTGGACAATCTCCATTTTATAAATCAAAAGTTTTGGGTATTATTAACAGCCATTAAACAGCTTGAAGTATGTAATTTCGAACTATCTAAAAGCAATTGAGGAGCTGTCTGCAAAAATTATTAATATACAGAATACACAACCTACCAAACAAGCAAAAAATAAGTTGTCCAGTATTCTACACAAAAATCCTGGATTTTCAATGCTGCGCAATATAAGAAATAAACTAAGTCTCGGACAAACACATGAAAATGTATTGTACTAGTCATATGCACCATTAACATCATGTGACATTGAACGAATTTTCTCCCAATATTTTTATACTGTAGCAGCGAGAGGCGCAGAAAATTCACATTCGACAACTTGCGAATGTCCATGGTTGTTCACTGTAATTCCCACATCGAAAGCAATGAGAAGGATGGCATTTTGCGACGTAGCTTACATTTTGTATCCGTACCGAACTGCACATACACAGCGCATCGGTATACTTGTTGACACGGACCTTTGTTGATATCTCGATTGGCCTTGTATGGTACCTATGGGTACATTGACTGCTAAATTGTACGCGATCCGATGTCTGGTTATGGCATTAACTTTCAAGTGAAAGGCTAATAAGTTCGAGTCTGTAGTTTTGTAGTGTTTTGTTTATTTTTCTTTTGTTTATTTGGATCTTTTGTCCAATTTTTGCCTAATCTATTAATTTTTGCATAAATGTATGCATCTTGCGGGGTAATTTCACCTGTACATTCCAATTAATTACTATTCTTTCTAACAAAGGTTTAATCCTGTTTCATACTTTCACATACTGTACAGCTAAATGGGAGTTGGTTTAAAGGATGAACGAGCTTATATAAAATAAAGAGTAAATGCAACTCTTTACGTCAGATTTATAGAAAATGCTAAAAATGGTGACCTGGATTTTCAATGCAAATTCGACAGCGACGAAAAAGCGGGTGTCATACTATGCTTAAAATTCCTCGCGTGTTGAATAACTTTCCGTGCTGCTATTATTCGGGCATTTAGGTGATCTTCTAAGGTAATAGTGTTTCATAGACCTGAGGTAACCCAAGAAAACATGTAATAGTGTTATTGCGCTGGCCAGTCAGATTCAGTTTTTAGCTACGAATCACACCATTTCTTCTTATCAATACTTACGTATTCAAAAGACGAGGAAAAAAATAATTACCAGACAGGAACAGAACCAATGACCTTTAGACCACCAATTTTCAGCGTTACAGATTGGGCCACCAAAAGATTTACAGAAGCACCACTGGGGCAGCTACATAATGGAAGAAGGTGTTCGCTGTTTAGTGTGGCACTGACAGGTGACTAGTTCGATATTTGAGGCAGTAAATTTTGAGAACACCAATCAACGAGCTACTAAGAATCGATATTTCTATATCTACTCGGGAAGCAGTTTTAAAGACATTCTAATCCAATAATTTCATCCAACTTGTTTAAATACCAACATATCAGCATCTGATGCCACTTATGTTAAACACAATTAACAGCGTTATGTTTAGCCGCAGACCATGCATTGCCTAACTCAACTTGCTTATATTAGTCATGTCTACAATTGCTGATTTTACTTTTGTGTAGTTCATTAACCCTTCGTTAGTCGCACATGTATCTCTGAGATACATGACCTAAGTTTGTTTCATTGTTATTGCAATAAATAGAGGTAAGGGCTTTCCAAGGCCGAACATCTTCCATCAAACTTTTGTTACTATATCGCGTAAGCTTCAAAAATTTCTTCCTAGTGCGAAGTTTGCAAATGACGAAAAAGTCATCACGTGTGTGCTGTTGTATCTGTCAGATACATCGCGCCAACTCACGTTACCCATTGTCGCCGCTAGAGAATGATGATGTAACTGGTTGCGTTGTTATAAGGTAAATGAGAGTGCCTTTTTTATTACTGAGATCCGTAGGTTTGAAAATGACTCAACTATGTAATTTGGAAATCCTGAGGATTTGGAGGAGGTACATCGCCTTATTTTCGAGATGATGCGCTGTCGATTGAGGATAATTTTGTAGAAACTGATTCCGAATATGAAGACATAACTGATAGACGATTTGTCGACACCGATACAGATCATGGTGTCGATAAAGAGGAAAGTAATAACGTGCTAGAAAGTGATGAAAATTACTATTTTGGTAAGTGCAAAAGAAACAAGATTGTAACGATGTAGAACACCGCCAACAACAAAAACAACAACGACCTCGACCATGACCACAACAATAAAAATAACAATCATCATCATCATCACCACCATCACCACAATAATAATAATAATCATCATCATCATCATCATCATCATAATAAACTGTCTGGGGTTGTGTGGAATTCCAAAACTATAAAAACTGAATTTGACTGATGGATGTGATGTCAGTGATGATATTCTGCTTAATGGTGCAACACACCAACAGAGCATAGATGATTTCAAAGTGAAATATGAATGTGAGTGATTGCAGAGATAGACATAAAAGAAATGAAAATCTTTATTGCATTATTATACCTTGCTTGTGTGCTGCGGAGGACGGCAACATATTCACGATTTCAGGACAACGGATGAACTTGGTGTCAATATTTTCAGGATGACTATGTCCGAGAAACGCTTTCGATTCATAATAAAGATCCATTCGTTCTAAAACTACTGAGAACAGATACTAAAACACAGTTAACGTGATATGCATCCAGCAGATACATCGCGACTAACATCACGAAAGTTGACGCGCCCAACGGAAGGCTAGAAGTCCGTATAAAATGTAGTCTGTTACAAGATGTAAGATACTTGTTTGCAGAAATGAGCAATTACTACCAACTGTGGCAGGCAGCTTACAAACTATGGTGTTAACAGTTACTCATCGGTTGTGGATTTCGTTATCCAGCGGCTATAACAGTGATGTGAAAATAACGGTTTGTACAGAGTTCTGGCTTAGTGTAATTACATTTTGTTTGCAGGTGTCACTGATTCTCTGAATTAGCGTATGCTTTTGGTATGACGTAGTAGTTGGAAGTATGTGTTCATTGGTTCTGTATGTGGAAATGAATATATTTCCTTTCTTTAATGAAATGCAGCACCGAAATTGGCTAAAAATATGGGTAAAATATTTTTTGTTTTTGGTTTTTAGCCAATAAAATTCTTTGAACCTTATAGTATCATAATCAAACTAAATTTATGACTTTCAGACATTTAAATACATTCAGACATTTAAATGCCAGTACGCACGCGCATGCCGGCTCTTGTATTCACAGAATTGTCATCTGATTTCGATTGAATGTACTAAATTAATACATTTGAAATTAGCGGGCAAAGTTTCTGGTGGAATTTTGTGTTGGTATGGTGGCTATTTCTTACAATATGTGGCACCATGGAAACAAAACACTGGCTGCAAACATTGAAAGCAAATTTTAATGTTTATTATTTTGCCTTTGTGTGAGTTTCTAACGGTCGGGATTTTCTTGTGTTTCTCGTTAAACTACAGACTGTGTATATATAATTGATGAGCTTTAGTGTGCCATTCTACATTTATAAAGGTATATTATACATCAAAACGTGCATATAACTGTTATATAGGTTATAGGTAAAACATTCTTTGAAACAACTGACCTCTTGTTGACTGTGTACATAGTTAAGATCATGAATAGGCTAAACGATACATGGGAAGAAACACCTAAATGTAACAAAAATGGCAACATACTCGAGGCCTGTCTACCAAAGCCTGGCATCAGATGAAATCCTAAGGAGATATACATTGGGTAAGACACAAAATGCAAATGAAGGTTTACATAGCATGATATGGCATAATTTCTCAAAAGAAATATTTGTGTGAAAGAAGACGCTTCAGGTAGCTTTGACATCAACCATCAATGAACTCAATTTTGGTTGTTCTGCCTCACTCAAGCTGCAGTCAGACATAATGGACACAGATTTCAGTAGCATCTTTAAAAATTAGCCAAGGAAAGTACCAATTACGCTTACTTTATTCAGCAATTTCTGCGAAGGTAACTTCCAAAACATCCAGAAGGAAACTAAAATTGAAGAAAACTGCTGCAGAAGAGAGAAGGAACGGGCAGGAGGGTTCAACTTATCTATCTGGAGGGTTTTATCTGCTTCAAGGCATGAAGCTGAGAAGGAAAACGTTTTGGATTTGAAAGTTTGATTTACTCAGTTATAGTTTTTTTTCAACCTTTTCTGTCATTCAAAATGTTCTACACGATGCAGTTTTTAGATTCAGTCCCTCTAAAATTTTCAACACATGTTCCCAGAAAGAAAACAAAGGTTTCTATTATATGAATTTTTAATATTCATTATATTTTTAAAGTTATTGATGTACAAAATCAAAGGTTTAATCATTTTTTGGGTTTTTTTGTTTGCTCCATACCTCAGTGTTTTCCCTCTGAAGCTAAAGGCAGTATAAGGAATTCATATGACAGTTGTTTTCTTCATAACCATCTGAATATTTTTAGAAATAGAGAAATTAAAATTTTGAAATTTTTCATTACGTGGATCAGTTTGAATTTTGCCAAATTTTGATGTTCAAAAATTAATTACTCAAAAAATACTGAAGATATAAGAACCAAATTTCGAATTCTGTGCCCACTATGCATCAGAGCTAAACCTTTCAGCAAGATTGGTTGAAAATTGCTGGATGTGGGGTTTTCGGTGCTGTATCCCCTAAAAATGTTCAAACAAGCTCTTATATAAAGTAGCACGTAAAATAATGTAGGTTCCAATTAGAGAATAACCTATTCCATATCCTATTTACTTTCAAGATTAATTGGCTCTAAATGGGCTCGAAGTCGCAAGAATGTATTATAAAGACTTAATATTTCTTTTCCAATACAGATAACTTTTAAAGCAATAGATTATAGTTTAGCCAAAGGAGGTTGCAATGTTTTGACAGTCTCTTAAAATAAGAATTGTATTACTTTAAGAAATAAGCTCTTTCAAGTTCTACCTCCTCCTTTTATGTTAATCTCCGTCAACGCAGCTGTTTCTTCAGGTTTGGGACGAAAAACGCTTTTCTGGGAGTCATGTTCAGCAAATATGGCGGAAGTTGAAACACTTGGAAGCGAGGGGTCGTGAAGTTTTACTGCAACAATTCCAGACTTTCGTGAAGGCGCATTATGGTGATGAAAAGAAATTTTATTTTTCGTAAGGCTTAGCCTGAGGAAGATTCTTCAGTTTGTCCAGTGGTGAATCGCAACACTCCCGGTGATTGTTCTCCCTTTCTGAAGTGAGAGCCCCAGAAAATCGCAGATATGAATTTTATGGCAAGTGGAACTGTTTTTGCTTTGTTTGGTGCACTTTCACCTGTTTTCATCGACTGTTTGTGCTACTGCTTATCTCTGGTGTGTAGCAGTCAATTGTTTCATCTATTGTTCTGAAATTGAGAGCAATTTACTGGAATTATGTTCAAACAACTCTAGATATTATGGAGCAATGTGCTTCTAAAGCGCCTTCTATCCTTTGAGGACTTTTAAGTTCAAATATTCGTATAAAATGTGGTGAACTCGACATATCAAGAACTTTTGCGTTAGTTCACTTGGAAAGGGCTAACTAAAGTAGGGCTCTGAACTTTTATCACAATTTGGTTCGTCGGTTTGTTTTCAGGACAACGTAAGCATATAATAACCTCGAAATTAGCTTTGTTTGTATTTCTATTCAGGTTAAAGCTCTTAGGAAAAGTGCCTTTTCACATTTGAGTTGTTTACAGTTTGTGTAAAATGTTAACACCACATTTACACAATCGTTAAAAAGGAAGTGACTATACTTACGTATCCGAACTCTAAAGTCTCCCACTAAAAGGATGAAATTTAATCATTGTCATAGTTATTTTCCCCTTTTAAATATCTTAAATCTGATAACAGTTATACAACAGAAACTTTGTATCAAAATATTTCCAAAACTTCCTTTTAACAAAACATTAATAGGATAAACATTTAAGTAACTATGCACTTCTAATTCGTTAATTCATGTACGCAATCAGTTTCACTAGAAATTGTATATTTCTAATCCTACAGCAAGGAAACCAAACAGGCTCAAATTAGTGTACTGCGACACTTATATATCAATTTTTATTTTTATAAATCCCTTGGATAAAACAATTTTGTTGCTACATGAGGGCTGAAGAGAGAAATTCAGAGGGTGCATGAGAAGGGAAGAAAATGAAAAGGGGAAAGATAGGGAGGCAGAAGAACTGGGTTGCTCACTTCTCTGTTCACTTAATGGTTGACATGAGATTACATATTTATATCAGGTGAGTCAGCCGTGCCTTATTCTTTTGGAAGGTAGGCCACCCATCAAACGGCATGTCAGCCTTACTCAAGATTTGCTCTTACTAAACTGTATTACTTGACGTACTTAGAAAGAGGAATGCGCAAAATTCAGAGGAATAGCGGTTTAAGGGACAAAACTTACTGATCGCTAAAGGGCACCTAAAAACATTCGACCCTTTTACTGAGAGCGAATTCCGGTTTCCAGGCGATTTTACAAGCTTTTTAGTAGAGTATACGTGACAAAGTAATCCAGTAAACACCTCGTTCTCAAATGAGAACACTAACAACGTCAGCTAAAAAGAAAATGGCAAATTCTTGTGCTTAGAGCAGGGGTTGGCCTCCAAAATTGGGAAAAAATTAGAGACACGCGTCAACCATCATGGACTCGTACAGTCAAAATGGACATATTATTAAACAACGATTTATTTACATTTTTGCTTAAACTACGTATTGTAACGCGAGCGCTGGAACACCCTGTGAAGCAGCTGAGAGCGGGAGACAGGGAAGGTTCGGTTAGCCACGCCCTCGCCTCGTTTGTCCTATAGTGGTGACAGGCTGTGGTCGGGGGAAAAACATGACTGTGTCGTCTGTTTCTCTACACCTGTTTCTCGAAATTACGGAATCTGGAACATTCCCCTGGTCACTAGAAGCCGGCGATATTCCTATATAAAGAGGGTTACAGACAGACAGAGTTGAGTTGGTTTTGTCAGTTAGCGAGTGAGGAGACAGTCAGTTCTTGGTGTAAGAGTTAGTCAGTGACGTGTTAATGTACGAGAAGATTGTGCAACGGAAGACTGTACGTAACTGTGAAGGTGTACCGGAGCTTACGTAACCGCGAGTACAAGGAAATTGTAACGGACGAACTGGTGAATCGTAATTGGTGTATTACGAAATTCTGTGTAATTGGCAAGAGTTTAACTGTAAGTCGGTGGAAATAAAGAACATTGTTGAGTGGTGTAATTGGACTTTTTATTTCACGAACCCACAAAGTCACAGTATCGTGCATCTCAATTAACAGGCATAAGAGATTTTGCAATTTATGCAATGATATTAAAACACCCAGCAAGTGATTAAAAGTTTCTTAAAAGGCTAAATCAATCACGAGAATTCGCGAGGTCGCAAAGGTATAGCGCCAGGCATACAAGTCATTCTACTGAACCCAGAATGTGCTTTCAGGTAAGTCTCGAAATAGTTCAATGGGATTATCATGTCTCCTGTGCCCTAACACCCAATGACACAGTTTCGAGTCTCAGCATTGTAAATACTCTTTCTTATATTCATCAACCCTTGGAAGCCGAATTCACAAGAATTTAATTATAAAGATCCTGGTGGCGTGCATTACCTTAGAAGGTCATCATTTCGACCACTTGCTTCGTAAGAGGAATCGTGTTCCAGGACTAGAAAAAGGGTCATTCTAGCGTCACAAAACATACTAATTTGAAAAAATTTTAATACCATTATAATTCTATGTATGCAAAATTGTATTTAACTTCCATGTTAAACTCTGATACTATAATTTCCATGTTTTCTCTTTTCAAATGTGTATAAACGATCCTTATTTCAATTGCACCTACCTATAGGTGTGTTTAAACAACTACCTACTTGTAGTTCACCAATAAAGAAACATCAAACAATGTTATAAAACATAAAGCAATCAAAAATAAAATAACAGTTTTCAAGCTGTGAGTTTTACAGGGCAAAAAAAAAAGTGGTATACCTCTGCAGAGGATTCGACCGTCACAGCAGGCAGATGAGATTGTAGTTCTGCGCTCGTTTCCAGCTGAGCTATCTAGCAAAATGTGAGGCGAACATCCCGTCTAACATATAGTACTCGCTGGTTCCAGTGAACATTTGCAGACATGCAAGCGTCAGTTGTCTAACTGTGAACATAACACAGGCTATGCGATAATATCTATATTAGTACTAATTTCACGGAGTGTTTGACATCCACGTTAAATACGCGGGTAGAACCTCATAATGGGGTCGATGTTCTCATGTTGGAGTGTAAAATGCAGATTGGATAAAACTCGAGAATAAGGGGCAGCTGACTCACCTGGTATTATACCACTTTCATACTATCTTCCTAAACTAAAGTCCAAATAGCAGCCTTCAGCATCACCAGCATATAGGTAATAGGTATATAATGACGACGAATGAGGGAGAGAAACAGAGAGAGAGAGAGAGAGAGAGAGAGAGAGAGAAACAGTAGGAGTTCAAGCTACCAAAATTATGTTAGAAGATATCTCTCTAAAGCAAAAACGCTAGCAGAGCTATGGATTCCTTCTCGATATTGTTTTTCTTTCTTTCGGTTATTAAAAAAGGAAATGTGTGGTGTTTAAAGCCCACTTTTACTACATGCGGCACCACAGGCGGTCACACTGATGATACACGAGATGAAGATGGAGCTCCGGTGGAATGTAATGACGGGGGAAACCGGAGATCCCGGAGAAAACCCACCCTAGCGCCATGTTATCCACCACAAATCTCATATTGCGGCCATATGGTCGACCACGGTCACATTCCATGGGATCGAACCCGGGCTACCTTGGTGAGAGCCGAGCAATCTAACCACTCCACCACAGCGCGGCCCCGTTTTTTATTCATGTTTTAATCTCGTATGAATGTGTAAGAAAATATAATTTGGTATTAGCGTCTGAGATAAGATCGTTGCAAAGAGATTATGAATATTATTAAAAATAACTTTTTGTGTGTATTTGTCAAGCTGCTCATCTTCTTGAACTGCAGTATCTGAAGGAGTATAATTTTTATACAAATGCAGCATTCATTCAGATTAATTGATACACGGGACTTAAAGTTTTAACACACATTTAAAACTAAATATGCTTCATTTTAACGAAAACGTTTCGCGTCTTTCACCTAAGTACATGCGTTAAAAGCGTTGCAGAACGAAACGAGGCAGTTCCAGTTAAACCCACGGTAGTCAAGCGAGCGGACTCAGTTCTTCACCGAACAATAGGCTATTTCCAGAATTGAACTATCTTCTGTAGTCTGCTCACGCCACTGCCGTGAGTTTATCCTGTAATACAGCAAGCGTGAGATAAGCCTACCGCTACAGCCTGCATCCCGTTTACCGCCAGCTATCCGGTAGAATCAGCAGATCTCGCCAAATACATCAGGACCATCCACAAGTCACCTCCGAAGATCAAACATCTATTGAGACCAGGGAAAGACAAACTAGACTTCCAAGTTCCGGGAGTGTACCACATTCCCTGTGAATGAGGGACACCGTATATAGGACAAACCAGAAGGACTCCGCCACCAGAATAAACGAACATGAACGGAGGATTCGTTTAATGCAACCTGAGAAGTCTGGGCTGGCAGAGCTTTGTTTTGATAACGACCATAGAGCCAATTTTCGGAAGACGACCATCTTGGCAATATGCAACAGTTACTGGGAGCGGACAATTAAGGAGGCTTTGGTCATTTTCTTCGAGAGAAGTATACTTAAACGTGATGCTAGATTTAAGTTCAGCTCCTCTAGGAAACCCGCATTAAAATGGAAATCCGTCGACTTAAGAAGCAAAGATCAACACAGCTCGATAATTAAGTAGTTACTTTTCTTTGACCCAATTAATTTTCTATACTCACGCCAGCCCTGACCTGGCATTTAATTTACTGAAAACAGTCTTTTGATCAGTAATGCGAATTTTGATAGTGATTTGTCTTTGTTTCTATTTGTGTTACATCCTGTGATTCATTTGTGGTTATGATATGTAATAAATATCGTGATGATGGGAGAGATGCACGCTCCCGAAACGTCGATTTGTAATCGTCTTTTCACCTGCCTTGCTTCCCGAGCACAACTTGAGCATATTCGTCAGCAGGAAAGCTTCAGGTCTTATTTGGAATTTTCTTGTTGCATTCAGCAACTATTTTAACGCACGAAGGGATATATGCTTAAGCGAAGGACGATATATGTATATATATGTAATTAAAAATTCAAAGAAGAATTTAAAACTGAATTTATATAGTTTGAGCCCTAGATCAAATATATCAAACTGCTTTAAGATACATAATCTAATATAGCAAAACGTACTGTCGCGAACCCATTATTTACGACAGCGCGGCGCGGAGCGATAAGGGACAGAGTGTGTCGGGTGTAGAGCTTGCCTTAGTAGATAAATATAGCGCGGAGATAAAAGGCATGCCAAAACAGATAAAGTGAGGTAAATGGAACATTCCAGTGACATCTTGATTAATAGAGAACAGTCGATTTCTTGTTTGTTACGGAATATTTCAAATGTGTCTAGTGATATCAGTAGTGGTATATATAAGAGGTGACACGCCAGCGGAGAGTAGTAACGAGTCGTAAACGGAGTTGTAACAAGATTTGTTGTAAACAGAACGTAACTGTGAACGCTGTTTGTGATCAACGACCTTGGAAGATTGTAGGTGACGTAATTCTGCTACTGTGAGTGTATTTCTACGGAAATGAAGAACATTTTGAATTTCTGCATCTTGGACTTTTAATTCTACGCGCCCACAAAGTCGCAATACTATATGTAGCAAATATTGTAACAATATTTCTTATAATTCGTAGCACCATTAAAAAAGTTCAGTTGAATAAGTACTTTAGATTTCAAGAAATTAAAACGTCCATTTACTTAAAGCTTGCTTTTATTGGTTTTCGATAATGTTAGACCTCCCCAGAACGTAATTGTTGTTTCGAAATATGGCTCCAGTTATGTATTATGTACAATGTAGCTGTACAAGACTGTAAGCTAACTTAAACTTCATGATATATTTCGTTCTCAATATAGTACAAATAAAATATGATTATCTTATAAGATGTAGAGTTTTTCGTACTTTCTGGTCGTGGTCTCTACATCTTATTGGATTGAAAGCCTAAGTTGTTACAAAATATGGTTATATTCATTGAAAAAAATCTACCTATTTCGAAATGGCATATGTAGCATTTATGAAGTAATTAAATTTCTGGAATATTTATTTTGAGTAACATTTCTTGTAAAGTGTTCAGTTTCTTCCTTAAACGAGTTTATCAAAGAAAGTATTAAAGGTGCACTAAGGCAAGGCTAAACTGAAAATTCCAACTTCTATAATAATGAATCTATCATTATTAAAATTTAGCCACATAATTAGAGTATCATTTTAAACTTTAATGCAAATTTTTATGTTGCTACACCAAATAGTTCATTAATTATTAATGTTTTTGTTTAAAATATTGTAAAAATTACTCGCCATTTAAGTGTTCTACACGTCAAACGATTTGAGCTATTGAGTTGAAGTTTTGTTTTCGGCTAGTACAGAGAAATTTTAAAAGACCCACATTCTTATTTTTTGAATGTTCTTGTAGCATTTGTTCTAAAATATGTTTCATGTGTTAGCTCTCAACATTTTGAAATAAAGTATTAACCTTTCTTTTCCTCAACACCATATAATTTTCAGAACATGAGCATTAACAAAAAAGAAGAATGTGAAGTTTCTTATTTACGTATGATGGATGTATCCTGTTAGTTTCACCAAGTTAAATGAAAAGCTTTGACGCGTGAGGCATTTTGTATACTGTAAAGTGTTAGAAAAAAGTTTCTCAGAAAATTAACTTTAAAGTAAGGACTGTTACTTTTAACGCATGTTAAAGGTCTCTTTAAATCGTCACGTGATGGCCAAAAATGGTGCAAATGATAAAAATAGCATGCCATCCATTACTACACACCCTAAACTGCCAAAAAAATGCTAAAAATAAAATTTCATAATTTTAAACATTTTCGGCGAACTGTTGGCAAATTTTCAAGGGGCAGGGAGTCTCTTGAAGATGACCTCGTCCTGGTCACCCCGCAACAGCAGTTACCGCAGAAAATGTTGATGCTGGGAAGAAACAGTTTCAAGAGGATCCTCGTCACACATTTTGCGATATTGAAGCGACCCTAAATATTGGGTCGACTGCAGCACAGGCCATTGTTCATGATTATTTAGGCCTAACCAAGAGATGTGCGCGTTGGGTGCCACATTACCTGACAGAAGCCAAAAAGAACGCAAAAGTGGATTGGTGTAAACTTATGCTTGAAAATTTTTACCAAGGACGGTCCAAAGACACTTAAAATATCATCAGAGGTGATGAAACATGGGTGTACCATTATGACCCCGAAACCAAGAGGCAGTCATCAGCATTGTGACTTTGTGGGTTCGTGAAATGAAAAGTCCAATTACACCACTCAAAAATGTTCCTTTATTTCCACCGACTTACAGTTAAACACTTGCCAATTACACAGAATTACGTAATGCACACAATTAAGATTCACCAGCTCGTCCGTTACAATTCCACTTTGCTCTCGCGGTTACGTACAATCCTTCGATGCATTTACACAGTCTTCTCGTCCTTACACTAGCGCTGCACTCTTACAGCTGTTCGCCAAACACTCACTGACTCACTCAATGAAGCCCCTTTTTATAGGAATATCACTGTTTTTCTAGAAGTCTCTGGTTTCCGTGAATCACCGTGAAAGTTCCAGAGGACAGGGGAAGTGGAAAGAGGCGGCCAGCGACAAGTGACATTTCCCTAATCACCCCTCAGTTAGTGACTGAGATTAATGGGTGGGGGGAGTGGCTCGGCCGCCCCTGGTCCCTTCTCAGCTGTCGTTGGTTTTGCTTTCCGCTAACTGGGTGACAGTATGGTGCTTTCCAGGTCAGGAACCACCCACGGAAACTCGGAGAACTAGAAGCTCTGGAAAGAAGATGGTGGCGACTTTCTTCAACAAGAGGGGTCATCTCACCTCTGTGACCTCGGACACACGCCATGCAGTCACTGCAGAGTGGTATGTGATTGAATGTCTGCCAAAATCTTTGCAACATGGAGGTCAAAGCATCCAAAGATGAAGAGTGGTTACTTTGTTCTGCAACACCACAATGCCTCAGCACACACGGCTGCCAGAACCATGGACTTCCTGGCGAAGAAGAAAGTGCGAGTCTTACCTCAACCACCCTATTCACCAGACTTGCCCCTATGTGACGTTTTCCTGTTCTCAAAGACACGGGAAAAGTTACGTGGGCAGCATTTTTATCCAATGCAGGGGCTATTGCAGCGTACAACAGCTCTCTAAGTGGCATCTCTAAAGAAGCTTGGACATTTTCTAAGTGGTTTCAAAGGATTGAAAGGTATCAGTTGTCCTGGAGAGTATTTTGAAAAGTTGTAATGGTTAGTTTGTGAATAAAATGTATTTTAGGATCTCTGCTAACAACTTTCGGCATAACCCTCGATAGTACAGAAAATTGTAAGGATTTCTTGTATCTGTTTCCAGCCACCATCGCCACGATCTCACTAATTTCTAACTAACTAGAAATTTATCATGCCTTGTTTTTATCTATTAGCATTAATTATTTCTTATTTTGGCAACTGATTATTTCATCTACTAATTTAATTGAGGCAGTTTACAGAGCACTATACTCAAAGTTAAATTTGGCATTCACATTACATATTCATTCAGTGAACAGAGTAGCCAGAGCTGAATATAAATGAACTACACGCTTGTAAACATCATAATGGTGCTCTCTAATACTATGTTACTCAGCCTAACAACTGTCCATTCTCTGAGCTCTTTTGCATGCATTAGTTCACATAATATTGAGCGGTAGGCAAGAGCGAGCGGCGATTTATTTTAGCACCAGCTGATGGAAATAGGTATACAGCAATCTTCCTTGGGTGGAGCTTTAACTGAAAGTGTGAATCAACGATGTTTAGCTTTATACAAATATAACAATTTGTAACTTAAAACTTCACTTATCTTATAAGAAATGATGATGACTTTCTTATAAATTGTCCGGGATCGCGATTTCATGTAAACTTTTACATATCCCTGGCCGGAAACAAAGCTTTTGTCATCGTTATGAACGCTAGATGTTAATATGTTTTTGTCAGTACTACCAAAATCTGAAAATGAAACAAATTTAAAAACAGAATCGACTAACTGTATTTCCAAATTCATTACGTCATGTTTGCTTCACTGTTAATAGCTTCATATTTTACGTATTTAATGTCCATCTTACTTGCACCAACTATTTAGGGATAAAGCAATGAGATGGGCCACACTGTATAAACGAAAATTCTTTGGATTATAATATAACAGAGCGATGCCATATTTTATACGAGATATTTCAACATCTGGATACTATTGTATTATTTCTGTCAAAGTGTCCCCTCCTTGAAAAGACTGTTAAAGCAAATATTTTACATTCTGGAAATTAATGGTTCTTTCACACTGGCCGTGTGTAGGCTAAAGTATAGAAAGATAGAGTCAGAGTGAAAAATTCAATGCCATAGCCGGGATTTGAACCAAGGATCTTCTGGTTGCCGTCCAGCCGCTCTAACTCTTGCTCGTCGGCCATAGTAGCTCAAAGGTGATACAAAAAAAGTTGGGTGGCGCACAGGTCCACGTTCACGCTACTGTTTGCAACAAATAGTGTTTAGCTCAGCGTAAAGCAATGAGGTTTCTCACAGGGTATACGTGAGCATGTATGAGAAGGATAGTTTTAATGACAATGGAATACCCGTTTCAAACTGATTTAATGACTGCTTCTTTTTACCAGAACATCAAACTGGAAGTTGCCGACCAAGGGTTACCAATATCACTGTTTAGAGTTACTGTTTATGAAATGCTTATAACTCGATAAAACTCAATTCGTTCTTCACGTACATATGAACCGACAAATGTCTTCTCTCGTCACTTCTGCTCTACCCTCGACCAAGACAGAAGAAGAGGACTGCCCTAATCGGCCTCACGACAAAGACTGAATGACCACAGCTGCGCGTGGGTGTTTGTGTGACTTTCACTTTCTGGAAGCCCTCTTTTCACACAAAGATTCCCTTTGTAACAATTTTGTCTATTGTGATTACGCTCATGCCATTATTAAGGGTCTGAAGAATGCCTATTCAAACGGAGTCAAGTACTACCCTTTAGAAATCTGCTAAGGATACTGTTTCTTACGTTTCTTTTGTTGAAACAACTATTCACCCCAACTGCTATTTGACTCAACTGCACCTGCACGCGTTGTAACAAAGAACCAACATTCCTTTGAAATCCATCATGATTCTTTACTTATTTCAATCCTTTAATTTAGGTATCAAAGGTTAGAGCGGCTGGACGGCAACCATAAGATCCGTGGTTCAAATCCCGGCTATGGCAATGAATCTTTCATTCTGACTAACTTTCCATATTTTGCATTCTGTTTAACATACAATGGATAGGACCTACCCTTCTGCATTTAATATATTTTTTACGTTGATTCCTTTGCTAACACAGCTGTCCTGCGCCGTGGCATGGTGGACTAGAGCGTTGTGCTTTGGTTCCCAGCCACGGAATCTGCCGATATCCATCCCACCCTTAGGGGTTTCAGATTTTAAGTACCGGGTATTGGGTGAGGAAATTGAGGTAGAAAACCCTGGTCTAGAAAGTGAGACCGAAACTTCGTCCAGCCCGAAAATAATTATATAATTATTTATACATTATCTATATATTTATATATAATAATTCTTATGCATGATTTAATTGCGTATATTATTTTTCTTATATATGTACACATGCGAAATGTTCGCGGCTTGCAGGCAAAGCTTAAGTTCTCGTAAGAGAGATTTTATGACTTTGTTTACTAAACACCATTGTTCACGGATCCTAAGGGTAGAATACCTTTGTAGAAGTTTGGAGTTCAAGGTTGCAACAAAGCGTCAGATTATTTTGAAAGTTAAGTAATCAAGGGAAGAACAGGCCTCAGCAGATATTTTTTCATATTTATCTCGGCAGAAGCAAGGAAAAAGAGATCAGATAGAACGAGGAAATACTGGGAACTAAGAAAAGAACACAGGGAAATGATTGATTCAACCTACCCCAAAGAGGGTGAAACGAAAATAATAAAATATTTAAGTACCAGTTTGGCTGTAAATAACGATACAATTTCCTTTACAGTCATGTGTAAAGCAATTTACGAGGGCTATCCAGAAAATAGATTACGTTTTGGAATAAAAAGTAAACAAAGTATAGGAAACAAATTTTATTATATACAGATGAAAGCCACACTCAAATACTACTTTTCGACATAGTCACCATTCAAATTAAGGCATTTATCGTAGCGATGTACGAGCTTGGAAATTCCTTCGTCGAAAAATTCGGCCGCCTGCGCCTTCAACCACTTCGTTACCTCTTCTTGCAGCTGTGCGTCGTCATCAAAACGCTGCATAGCCAGCTACTTCTTCATTGCTGGGAATAGGTGGAAGTCGCTCGGTGCCAGGTCGGGACTGTACGGCGGAGGAGGAAACAACTCCCACTTAAAAGGTTCAAGAACTTCACGAGTGACATCTGCCGTGTGGGGCCGGGCGTTGTCGTGAATCAACAAGATCTTAGAGCTCAACATTCCTCTGCGCTTGTTTTGAATGGCTCTTCTGAGTTTTTGGAGAGTTTGGCAATACCTTTGAGAGTTTACTGTAGTGCCTCTTTCCAGGAAGTCCACCAAAATCACACCTTTTCTGTCCCAAAAAACAGTCGCCATCATCTTCCTTGCCGACATTGTTTGCATGCATTTCTTGGGTTTTGGGGGAGAACTTGTGTGTCCCCACTGCATTGATTGCAATTTCGTTTCACAGTTCACGTGTTTCACCCATGTTTCGTCACCAGTAACGATGCGATCGAGTAAAGAGTCACCATCCTTATGGTAAACGTCCAAAAAGTTCAACGCTGCAGCCATTCGCTGATTTTTGTGGTCCTCTGTCAAGATTTTTGGAATCCATCTTGCACAAAACTTGTGGTAACCAAGCTTTTCGCTGATGATTTCGTGCAACAAACTTCGCGAAATTTGTGGAAAACTCAAAGAAAGTTCCGTTATTGTGAACCTTCGATTTACACGGACTTTAGCATCGACTTTTTCGACAAGTTCGGCAGTCACTATGCTGGGTCTCCCACTTCGATCTTCGTCGTGAACATTGGTTCGGCCATTTTTAAATCTGATGACCCACTGACGCACTCCACCTTCAGTGATAATGTTGTCCCCATACACTTCACAAAGCTGCCGATAGATTTCTATCGGTTTACAGTTTTTTGCAGTCAGAAACCTTATTACTGCACGCACCTCGCAGCTCGCGGGATTTTCAATTAACGCAGACATTTCAAACCGCCACAGTATCTGAACGGAGCACAGCACGAACCTCTCACTAGCATGGCTAGATGCCGACTGAGCTGCGCAACGTTCTGACCCCAAGATGGCCGCGCTAGCCCCGCCCCTAGCGGAAACAGACGAAAACGTAATCTACTTTCTGGATAGCCCTCGTATAACTACGTAAGGGAAACTAAAAATAGTTCACAATTGTTTGGAAAGGAGAGTGTGTAGAGCAAGAAGTATAGCCCATAAGTTCTGTACAAATCATCTACACCATAACAAACATTTATAGCTTAAGGCGTAAATCTCTCTCAGACGTACACTCACCAGCTTTGGTATCCCGTGTTGCTGATTACAAGACATCGGTCAGCCATTTACAGTGCCTTATTTCTCACTGGTGGCCAGCCAGCCGGTAGTCGGCTAGTGTTTGCAGCAGAAGGCGCGCTGCTTCCGCCCATGAGAGACCTTCTACTATTGAAGGTAATCATCAATGAAATGGGGCGCATGGAATTTTTGGCCGGTCGGCCACCAGTGAAAAAAGACACTGTACTTAGCAGTGCGAAATGTGAGCATAGCAATGGAAACCTGTGGTAATCGGCACTGCTAACTCAACTGTTTCTAAAATAGTGAGAGAAGTGTTAAGACGATAGTGGATTGTTCTGCTATGATTCAAATATTCAACATTTATTCATGTGCAATTTGCAAGGAAAACATCTTCTATTCTGTTACCATTGTTCCTAATGAAGATCATATGTGGATTGTCGTAGTTTAAGCTGTCACTATCATCATCATCATCATCATCATCATCATCATCATCATCATCATCATCATCATAGCCCACCTTGGTTGCGTGGTGGTAGTATGTCTGCCTCACGTTCAAGAGGTTCCGAGTTCGAATCTCGGTTAGGGTGAGTTGCCTGGATAAGGTTTTTTCCGGGGTTTTCTCTTATCCTGAAAGACGAATGATGGGTAACTCTAAGCTTTATGGATCCCGGACTCATTTGGGCATCACTTCACCAATTTCATTCATCGTCCGATATCACTTAACGTTGGAGGACTTTAATTACAAAAAAAGAATCATTATGCCCGCCTCGGTAGCGTAGATGCTAGCGTGTCTGCCTCACTTTCAAGAGGTTCCGAGTTCGAATCTAGGTCAGGGTGAGTTACCTGTATAACGGTTTTCCCGGGGTTGCCCTTATCCTTAAAGAAGAATATCGGGTAAATCAAAGCTCCAAGGGCTACGGGACTCATTTGAGAACTATTTCACCAATTTCATTCATCGTCCGAATTGACAACGTTAGAGGACGTAAGTTACAAAAAAAAAAAAAAAAAAAAAAAAAAAAAAATCAGCATCATATCATAATATTCTTGAGTGCTTATCCCACTTGGCTCTCATCTAGGCTCTCACCTCCGGTTTCCCACACCGTCATTCAACCAACTGCTCCGTGATTCATCGCTTCATCATCCCAGGCGTTGGGCCGCCCCCTCAACCCTTGTGAGGCTCCCTCGTTCTGAGGGAACCCGAGCGAATCCTAACACCAGCATTGGTAAGGAATGGAGACAAAAAGTAGTATTATTATTAGTATTATTATTAATTTTCATATTACTTTCTGATAATCATGAAAAAATATCAACCTTAAGTTACTTCAGGATGTTTTAGACAAGAAGGCACATACAGTAAGCTGGAACTACAACTCTACAGTGGAAAATCAAGTCCTATATGTTGATATGGATACGCTTGACATCTGCTCCTGAAAAACGTAAGGGGTATAACATTTCAAGGTGTATTCCTTAGAAATTGCTATCGGAAAACCTAACGAGCGTCAGTAAACTTCTTATTTTTCTAACACCTTTTTGTCTGTGAGCTAAGATTCACCAGTTTCATATACTTCAGTAAAAACAGAAAGCGCTTAACAACATGTCTATAGAAAGTGCAAGGGATGGATTTTGTTTTTCGTTCCAAGACCTCTAATGCGGGAAGTTTTACGCAAAGCTGATTGAGCATATTTTGGTAAAATATGAAAAATTTAGATTAATTTTGTACGTAAACTGCTGTTTGCTTTTGATGTAGTAAATACCGTACTGAAATCCTAACCAGAATTTTCCTTTAAGTAATGTAACTAGTCTGTTGCAGCGAACAGATAAGGACAGGCCTTTTGAAATTTTACACTTGTAGTTATAAATTTATTTTGTTTAAACTATTTAAAGAAAGAGAGCTTTCTACTTTTACTAAAGTAGTTGTAAAAGTTTTTCGGAAGTGGAATGTTTACAAACGAACATTTGGCATTTAATTTTGATACTCCAGATTCCTAAATAGTTAATGAATACATATCTCCTAGTTAATGAAACATTTGGCGTTTCTTCAAAATAAATATACAATTTTGCTAAATAAATGGGAGCATAAACGATATATTCAGCAGAGAATGTATAAAAATCTCAGAGAAAATGTTCGTATTGTGACTTTGTGGGTTCATTGAATTAAAAGTCCAAGTTGCAGAAATTCAAATCGTTCTTTATTTGCGTAGAAATACACGTACAGTAGCAGGATGACGTCACATACGCAATTACAACCTTCCAAGTCCGTTGACCACAACAAAGAGTTCACATTCCAAACACACTAGCTTCTATTACAGCTCTCGTTACGTCTGTGTTTACAACTCTTCTCTACCTGTTTTCCACTCCGCTGGCGAGACGCCTGTTATATATACCACTACTGATATCACTTAATATTTCTGGAATAAAAGAAAAATCGAATGTTCTGTCATTAGACGAAACCCGAACGTTCCAGACGCGTAACTTTAACAGTGTCGGTAAGCTTTTTATCTCCAAGCTATCTTTATCTGTTTCTATAGGCTCTTTATTCGCACACTGTGCTGCCTATCAGTTCCTTTGTGTAAACAAGCCGCGTTATCGCTCCGCGCGAACCCTTTTAGCGCGTATGCCTGCAGTCGTAATAATGGATTCGCGACAGTATCCTATACGGGACTCAAACTGCTGCTGGTGAATAAATAAAATCTAATATATGAGATAGATTAAAAAGCCAATTTTGCTGAAAATTCCAAGAGGCGTGATCAAGAGACTAAGTTTCTGAATTGCAAAATGCGTATTTCCACAATCCAATACATCAATTTCATTTGAGTTGATTATGCAAAATTGACTTTCACTTGAAGAATTATTTCGCTTTTTATTAGTATCCAGTTCTGCTGGCTACATTGTTTGCACCCAAATTATCAGACTTATGAAACGTTTCATAGTGTGGAAGCCATTAAGATTAAGCCATAAGCTAGGAACAGCCAAGTGCAGTTTGCAGTTACAGTGTAATGTATAATCAGATTGACATTTCAACTAAGATGTCCATAGCAGTGGAGTAAAGCCGGCTTCCATCACTTGATTTCTCTACGTAGGAGACGTATGCTGACACTTCTAACTGGCTAAATTTAGATATGAATAGATTCCTAGTGGATAAAAATGGGGTAGCAACAAAATCTGCTCCATCGTTAGGATACTTTACTGCCTGGAGATGTTTCTCTGCACTACTGTGGACACTACATGCAATGTGAGTCTAATTATAAAATGGAATGTACATTTTCGACGTGTTAATTTCTTCAACTCACAAATAATCCTTAACCACCTAGGAACGGGGTTCAAGAAATCTTCACATAATGATGCTTGAGTGATCGTTTTTCAAGAACTTCAAATAATGATGCGAAGGTTGAAGGTATTTCTGTTATTATGGCTCCAATATTCCTAATTGGATTTTAAATTATTGGAAACATTTGAAAATGGAATTAGTAGAATGTTGAAATTTTCAACCTAATACAGAATTTGGATGCTATAGTGAAGACTAATCGCAGGTTTTGTCTTTCGCTACATCAGTTTATTATCCTACGTATTAAAAATTTTTAAGAAAGAGCTACATATCGCTCAATTGAACTGGATAATGCACTGAAAACTGAATAGGCAATACTTTTGGAGGTCAACGCCTTTTAATAGAAGAGTCTCAGATTTCGGTGGTAATGCTGCATCCTATAGGATTCCAGAAACCTATACTCTGACTAAATGTACATCGACACATTAGAATCATCTGGTTTATACAAAATACCTTATAATAACTGTGAATCATACTATATTGGAAGAACTAAGAGAAGTCTCAAAACTCGTCAGATGGAGCACTTGAGAAATATAAAACTTAAACATATAGATAAGTCAGCTCTTGCCAATCACTTCTGGAATTGTAACCATGAAAAAATATATAACTACTAAAACATGTACAATCTGTTAATGAACTGTATATTTGAAAAAAATTCTAAATAGTGAAAAAGAAAATATTTTGAATTTTGATATACCAGCATTTAGTATTGTTCTACAATTTATTAAAAAAGTCAATAAGGTCAACACCGATGAAGCTCAATCAACTGTTATGAAAACATATACTTTAGATACAGTTAAATTTAACTCCAATCTAGGACACCCATGAAGCAGATGGAAGAGAAAGTACATCTACTTCAGCAGACAGCTGGTAACCAGTGTATCTTTTCAGAAACGGAGATAGAAGAGGAAGTAGATTATCCTCAACAAACACCCAACAGTTTAACTTCTTCACGTCCAGAGACGCTGCAACTCCAGTCTGTTAATGTCACAGTTGACAACCAATCATTGTGCCCAGTAAGATTTGTACCAATGTTCCAGTTCCAAAAGTTGGCATCAGAAATCAGGAGACCTCCAATGGGCGGATTCTCAACTTCTTTGGAAAAGCAGAAGAACGTTCTCACACAGTAGTTGTAGCAGACGTCACTGAAGATGACTCGAACTTGAGTCGAAAAGTACTTTTGGAGGAGAGGTGAACATTGACCAGTCTGAGTGAGCACTCTTATAAATTAAGCATGCCAGCTACTCATATTTATATGAAATATTCCTCACTTTGAATATTTTGACAATTCTTCATAATACTTTGAACTATTTGGGTGGGTTGCAGATATGGGAGCATCGCTGGGAGAAGTGTGTAGAGTTACAAGGAAACTATGTTGAAAAAAAAATTCTGAAAAAATGTCTTCCATCTTTATTAGATCGGAAACATTTCAGACCACCCTCGTAATATGTCCTCAAATAGCAATTTCTAGGTACAGCCTGAAGATACAAACACTACGTGGGATTTGAAATAGCGCTAGAATTAAAACGCTAAAGGAATACTCTTGATACCATTTAGCTATTTAAAACCTCGAAGCATAGTGTGTTTTAAATAGCTCTGATTCAGCTTTATCCTAAATGAACCTCGTCACTGCTATGTAAACTTGATTTTTTCTCATAGCGCATTAGACGTTTAAGCTTCAAGAGGCAAATGACAGCTCCTATGTGTGGTGCATATTTCACACAGGAATTGAAATATTAATTATTATTTTTTGTGTGACTTGACTCCACAGTACTTACTAATTTCATATTTTTTGTGTCTCATTGCTTCTTTAGTCGCGCAGAGCAACTATTCTATTTTTTATTAATTTTAACAATGGGTCCAGCGATTGATGCTTACCTCAGAGCTGGGTAACAAGGTATTGTGTGGCAGAAGTTTGTAAATCTTATGTAGTTGTAGTATGCTTTTGAGATGTACCTCACTACGGAATAATTTGTATACCTTGAAATCTTTTATACTTTATGTGGGATACTAAATTGTCTAAATGTGGCACAAATGAAAGGGAATAAATACTATTTTATTTTGTTAAAAGAGATGGCGTTAAAACTAAGGTGAATAAGCTTTTTTGTGATTTTTTCCTGGATACCAGGCGAATGCTGGTGGAAATTTTTACGTATAATCCTGTAATCTTATTCTATTTTCCTGATTTTAGAGCTGTAAGACAATGTGGGGGGAACGGCGATATGTGGTACACTCAATTGGATGGGCTTTGAGGAGAGCAGTTTCTGCTCTGATATCGGATCCTTCTGAGAGGTGACACCGAAGGGCGTTCTGACGGGATGCACAATCTGGAGAGATTGGAAACCCATTTCACCCTGCCTGCCGCTTTAGGCCTTACTCAACATTTGCCTTCCTCCCGGAGGTCACATATGTGCAACAGGCCCAGAGTTTTTCCCTACTCTTCCGGCTCGAACATAGATGTTGTAGTTGACAAATATGTAGAATTTTACATTATATATTCCTCTACTGAATTAGCTTGCTTCGTATCTACATTCTTGAAAGTAAATTTTTCGAGGTCTATGTATAAACATGTAATATTTTACATGAATTTTCAATAGTGTTTCTTACAAATAAGTAGTACGCGCCGTGGCCGAGCGGTTGGGCCACCTTTCTCTCATTAAGGCGGCTGCATGTGAGATTTGTGGTGCAAAAACAAGCGCAGGAGCGGCTTTTCTTCAGGATTTCCTGTTTCCCCGCCATCATTCCAACAATTGTGCCTTTATCATATTTCATTTCATTCATTTCGCCCTCATTTTGTCATCTACTTCTCTCACTCCCATACCAAGCATCAGGTTGATTACCCATTCCTGGTTTTCTATCTGATCCAAAGTTTCTGTTCCTCCAACCGTCGCCTAAAGGCATAAGGGATAGACAGAAAGAATCCCCTAACACCACGATAATGGTAAAATTAGAGAAGTTGAAAAAGAGAAGTTTATTACCAATGAGGTAAGTTTGCCTTGTAACTAAAAGTACTGAGGGGCAAAAGATGAAGGTACATAGTGACACCCGAACGTCGGAACTCCCTATAGAACCGACCGGCAGTAGGGCCAGACGGTAAGCATTTTGCCCACGCCTACCCATTTGTTTCGTGTCACTAACTGAAGGGATGATTAGGGGAGCGGCGCAAGCCCTGTACCGTCTCTTTCCCCTCCAACCAGACGTCTGGATACCTCGGGATAATTGTGCGCGCCGCGAATCTTCCAGAAACGGCGATCTTCCCTATATAAGGCCTGCAGTTGGCGAGTCAGTTAGTTCTTGGCGAGCAGCCGTGAGGTGCGCCCAGTGAGGCAACGGACTGGAAGACTGTGTGCGTGCATCGGAGGAGTGTACGTAACTGCGAGTGCAGAGTGGAATTGCGACTGACGAACTGGTGAATTGTAGTTGTGTGCGCTACGTAATTCTGTGTAATCGGCAAGTGTTGCAACTGTAATTCGGTGGAAATAAAGAACATTTTGAGTCTGTGCAATTGGGCTTTTAATTTCACGAACCCACAAAGTTACAATATTAAAGATGGGACTACACTATTCCTACAGACCACCTGCGAAGATCATATGGCCCTTTGTGTTAAAATTGAGAGGTTAGGTGGGAAAACTAAAAGACAACCTGATGCAAGTGACGACGTACGTAAGCAAGAATGGGGTTCCTCACGTTAACATTTGGAACTCAAACACCCCTCATTCCCGTCCTGAAGGTGAGCCTCATCGAGAGCTGCTGGAAGCGACACCTAACTGAGTAGTCTAACTGAAATCAGGAGAAACATCTTCAAAGCAACTTCCACCCAGACGCAAGAAACCGAGCACCGCCGACTGGTCCTTCAAAGCTGAAGCTCATGATGGTGAAAAAAATTTACACTACATTTTAGCGAACATTTTGGAAGTGTCCTCCACCAGCATCTATACATGTTTGCACTCATCTCACCATATTCTCTGAAGTTTTACGGAGATGATACGGAATTGAGAGTAGGTTATTTCCAGCAAGATGGAGCAACGTGCCATACATCTGACACCATGGAACTTGTAAACAGTTTCTTTGATAATGGAATAATCTCAAAAGGTCTGTGGCCCCCCAGATCCCTAACTTAACCACACCAAATTTTTTCTTGTGGGGATATCTAAAATTAGGGTGTAGAAGAATAGCCCACGGACAATTGATGTTCTCAGGGAATCAACTCGAACCAAAATAAGTAGCATTGACGAGGATGCTCTCCACAAAACTTCAGAGAATATGGCGAGACGAGCGTAAAGATGCATAGGTGCTGGTGGAGGACACTTCAAACATTTTCTCTGAGATATAAATAGTGTAATGTAATTTCTCAATTGTGTATTATATTCTCCCAAAGTTGCACATGTGTCCTATTATTGGTTCAAAAGTTATGACTTATTGAAATAGTTCAGGTTTATATGGATTGCACAGGAAATGAGAGACAGAAAAGTAATTGATATATAAGTAACCAGTCCAGCATTTGCCTACCAGCCGAAAGAAACACCAAAAATCTATGGTCAACGTGGGCGTTTATTGGGAATCGAGTGTAAGGCTTTCTGAACGCCAGCCCCATACGTCTTCGCGGAGCCATCAGCCTCTATTCTGAGCAACTAATTACTGCCAGTTTAAAATTTATTAAGTGACTAATACGATTACTACTGTTAGGCTTTTGACTTTTCCTTAAACAGTAAAATCTGAATCTCCACTTTATTTCGCAAAAACCCCGCGAAGCCATGCCAATGTGGGGACTTGATTTTGGACATGGCTGGCATCCATTCGTCCAAACGATAAATTCTATATCCATTTGGATTCAAGTTTTATGCTCGTAGCTGTACTTAAATATTTGTGTCATTTCTTGGACGGATATCCAACGTTTTTCGTTCTGAGAGTAAGGCTATTAGTCCTGCGGTCCGGGTTCGATCCTACCCATGGGATGCGGATTTTAAGTCCGGGGTATAGGACCGGTGCCCACTCAGCATCGTGAGGAAAGTGAGAAGCTTACGATAGGTAAGCGGCCCTGGTCTCGAAAACCAACGTTCCGGCAGGGGGATGCCGAGATGCTGACCACATCTCCCTGTATGATCGCCCACCTCTGCTTTGCGTAAGTGGGCGTGAGGCCGGCAGACAGGTTGGTAGGCCTTGGCCCTCTTAGGGCTGTCGCGCTAGGAC
Source organism: Mantis religiosa (assembly GCA_030765055.1). Lineage (NCBI taxonomy): Eukaryota > Metazoa > Arthropoda > Insecta > Mantodea > Mantidae > Mantis > Mantis religiosa. Next base: position 35,292,236 of record CM060948.1, read on the forward strand.
TTATTAGCAGGGCAGGAACTTTGGACACCAAAACATTGGCACGAGACGGCTGCAGATTGCCAGACATTGACCAATGGAAATTCGCGAGGCACTGCTGTCCTGATGTACAGTTACGTTCCGAGGGAGGGTCTGAGGTGAGACTTCGAATATTGAAATGTGTGCTGCTTTAAGGGCGGTGGAAAAAAGTTTGTGAACAAATAAACGAAGTCTCTGATGATACTAATAGTAATTGTATTAAACAAAATTTTCGTGTTCTTAAAATTGTGTGAAGAACACAATTGTTTAAAAAAACAACACAAATTCATATATAAACTGTTTCCAGTACGCTCTAATCACATCATGCAATGTAGAAACAACATTATCTCAATAGAAAAATATTTTGTCAGACAATAGAACAAGTTTGAAATTTGAGAATTTACGAATGTACGTAGTTGTACACTGCAATAAAATTAGTGACTAAAATTAAAATTTAAACAATGTTATTTCAATAGGCTGTTGTATCTGTTCTAAAAAGGAGAATGAATGAGCTTAGGGACTTTCTCATGTTATTCCTATATACATGCTTAGTCAAGGGCCTTTGCTGGTTGTCAGAATCAGGTGTAGCGTGCTCTACAAACGTCATTGCTCACCCTCAGTTCCTTGTAAACAAACCTAATTTTATGGTCTCGGTGTAGCAAACTTATTAGGTTCAGTGTCTTAAGTTGTTGCCCTGCTTATTAGTAGGGCTATTGGCTGGACTAGCGATTTGGAGACGGAGAAATAATTGCAATAAATAATTTTTGTATGTTAAAATTCAACCGATAGTTTAAGAAGTAGGAGTTACAAGTATGCCCGGGGAAGAAGTTACTAGTTAACTAAAGCAAATTATTTTTCAGAACATCTAAGATATTTAGACAGTTAATAGAATTAAAGAAACGTGTATTTGCTTCTTACATATAGTTGCCGATTATCGGCAGTCCATACCGCCTAAAGACCGCCCTCTGTTTGTACATACAGGTGGTCGCAGCATGGAAATGTTCCACATAACAATGCAGCAACTCAAGGCAACCTCGCGCTTCTCATTTTAATTATAAAACAGTTATTTGAAACCATAAAGTTATTATTAAGTTAGTAGATACAATACGTGAATGGTTATAGATTCTCGTGCTAAAATCAGAAACATTTTAGTTCCACATCCTCATATAATCTGAAACGTACTTTAAGTGGTTTATGTATTAGCTTCCTTAAATATATCAGGGAAATTGTGTGCTCATATGCCCCTAGGCATACTCATAGGCCTTATAGATAGAGATATGGGAGGTGAGTTCAAAATGTGCGGTACGCCAGCGAATCGTTATCAGTGGATTATAAGGTCAATTAATAATTAAGTTTGGTGTCATAAACAGACTTCTTAAAGCCCCTATACCTGGAAAATTCATTGTTTTGGTTGGGACACCACTGATAAGTTAGCCTATCGTTTTATGTACACAATATTACGTTTACTTCCACTATGTATGTCGGTATTGCCACGGGTCTGTTCTATTTCTCTAAATTACATCCGGTTTAACAGGTGACTGTAGCGTGTAAGGTACACTGGTAATGCAAACTTACGCAAGGATGCTAGTTCCGTACAAACACGCTAGCTATTGTACATTGAAACAACAGAGTTACCAGTGCTTGCTCAGAATCTCCAATGAGGTTGTACTTCAAGAACCAATACAATGTCATCATGTTTGTGCACCACTGAGAATACAGTCCTTTCAACAATTAGCTTGTCTAATAAGCTTGTTCACTAGATGTATTTAACGTAAAAAGTAGTTGAAGTTCTCTTGCTTACTAAAATACACTCCGTCCAATGAGTCTGCTTCATATATACTTCACCCAAGACTACTCTGTGGAGAAATAGCCGCTCTGCATTTCTCACAAATGAAATATTTTTAGAAAACGTTCTAACACCAATAGATATTATAATGTGTAATTATGTACTTCAGTGGTTATTACGGTGAGAAAGGAAGATTTTGAGAAATAGATTTGGAGTGATAAGGGACTTGGACGGATGGAGAATGCGGACTAACTTGGAGTTACAGTGTCTATTTGGACAACCAAATTTAGTAATGAAAATTAAACAAGGAAGAATAAGGTGGATTGGCCATGTGCAGAGATTGCCGGAAACCAGTGTAGTTAAGAAGATATTCATAGGAAAGATGGACGGTAGAAGGAGAAATGGAAAACTCAGGAAAAGATGGGAAGATGATGCAGAAGATGACTTGAGAAAGTTGGGGTTAAAGGCTGGAGAAGAAAAGCAGAGGACTGAGTACACTGGAAGAGTGTGGTTAGGGAGGCCAAGGGCCTACATGGCCTGTAGTGCCAACCGCCACCGCCACCGCCACCGCCACCGCCACCGCCACCGCCACCGCCACCGCCGCCGCCGCCTCCGCCGCCGCCGCCACCAACACCACCATTATCATCGTCATCATCATCGTCGTCGTCATTATCGTCATCATCATCAATTATGTACTTCATTATTAAACCAAGCGAGAGACGATGAATCATCTATCGAAATTCATTATTATTGTGGTTATGTGGGCCAAATAATGCAGCAAAGCTAGCGTTTCTAAAAGCAGTTCACTTAAGATACCAATTGACTTAACTGATTCCTTCAAAATTAAAACTAGCTACATCAATATTTAAGTTAATTGATGGAAATTAACCATTTCTTCTCACTAGCTAGACATAGGCTAAGGTATTAGATAGAGTCAACCTGAAAAATGCAGTGCCATGACCGGGATTTGAACACAGATCTCCTGGTTTCCGTCCAGTTGCTCTTGCCCATTGAGCTACCATGGCAAACGTGCCGTCCTGGCATTAAATTCTCCAATTTACCCATATTTTCTGGGTAGAACAGTAGGGGCTCTCATATTCGAGATTCACTGCTTTAGGCGACTTACTTGTAAGTACCTGAGACCCATGCTTCATCATTTAACTCTTAATATTTAAGTTAATTTATGGAAATTAATCATTTCTTCTCACTAGCCAGATATAGGCTAAGGTTTTAGATAGAGTCAACCTGAAAAATTCAGTGCCATGACCGGGATTTTTCAATCTGACTATCTGCATCAATGTTTGAAATGTGCCCAGTGTTACATTCTGGAATGAAATTGGCATCCAAATATCAGTTATTTTACTATTAACAAGAAAACAAAATTGAAATGTTTTTTGTTTAACATAAAAACTTTACAGCCTGCCTGTATGGTATGGTGGTTAACACTGTAACCTTATAGAGGTCCCGAATTCGACTTCCACATAAAGCCTGAGAATAAATAGTTGTATAGTATCGTAACTGTAACTGATTTAGTTCTAGGATACAAAGTCCTGATTTTACTGTGTAGCTGAATCTGACTTGGATAGGCTACTGGATTTGTTTTGTTCAAATGAAGACGATACTTCGAACAGATAATAAATCATATAGTAAGTTTAAACTGAAAATCCATCGGATATATACGTTTAGGTCACATAAATTAAAAGTACTATAAGAAAAGAGAGTCCTGCACTGTGGCGTAGCGGGCTAAGGCAGCATGCCTTTGTCCCTGGACACGGAAGGCGGCCCGGGTTTGATCTCACCCATGGGGTGCCGATTTTAGGTCGCGGATGCCCGCTCAGCATTCTGAGGAAGGTGAGTAGCTTACGCTAGGTAAGCGGCTCTGGTCACGAAAACCAACGTTCCGGCTGGGGGATGCCGAGATTTTCCTCCCCGTATCGGTTGTATGATCGCTCACCCTTGCGTGCGTAAGTGGGCGTGAGGCCGGCAGTCGGATTTGTAGGCCCTGGCCCTCTTAAAGCTGTCGTGCCAGGGTTTATTATTACAAGAAAAGATAAGTTCTTTTACTTTGATACCGAAATTAAGGGATGGAATGTATAAAGAATCGTAATGGATTTCAAAGGAATGTATATTTGTCTGGAACGCGTGCAGGTGCAGTTGAGTCGAATAGCAATGGGGTTGAATAGTTGTTTTAACAAAAGAAACGTAAGAAACAGTGTCCTTAGCAGAGTTCTAAAGGAACAGCACCTGACTCTGTTTGAAAAGGTATTCTTCGGACCCTTAATAATGGCATGACCGAAACTAATAATCACAGTAGACAAAATAGTCACAAATGGAATATTTGTGTGAAAAGAGGGCTTCCAGAAGTGAAAGTTACACACACCCACGCACAGTTGTGTATGGTGTGAGGACAGAGATTCCGTGGCTTGGGGCCGATTAAGGCAGTTATCTGGTTCTGTCTTTGGCAAGGCAGGCCAGAAGTGATGAGAGAAGATATTTCTCGGTTCATATGTACGTGAAGTACGAATTACGTTTGATGGAGTAATAAGCATTTCACATACAGTAACTCTAAACAGTGATATTGGTAACCCTTGAGAAATACACCTTCGTAATATTTGCATATGGTTATGGCACACTGGAGCTAAACTTTATAACTTCAATTTTATATCTAATTATCTGAAAATTGGCTCAGTTAATATTTTTGGTAAGCAAATGTTAGTCTGGTTCCTTATCTATGAGCCACAAATTTCCTTTTATTAATGCTGACGTCCTTCAGCTTTCTTCTCATTCTTCAGATGTACTACATTTCGTGGTGTATGGCGGTAGAGGACAAATAGTGCACATCCTTGCTGAAAGAAAAAGGTAGAGAGCTGCTTTGTCAACATGTCATTCATTTTCATCTTTAGGCGGCTCCAGCGGTGCGACTGGCCTTGAAGTGTATATCTCTAAGGGACTTGCGCGCGTCATTGTGACCTACCTGACTACGGTGAGTAGCTTCATGTCTTTTCCTCACTTCAGCCCTTCCTCTTGGTGGGTTCGGTAGTGAGAATAGATTTGCGTTGGTCGCATTGCTCCAGGTGCTCTTCTCTATTACATTATCTAAATCTTAGCCATATATTAATGTTGAGCTAGCGAATTTAAACTGAAAATCTCGGAGAAGTTGGATGTTAATTGTATTGTATTTGTTGTATTTCATGGGTCAGAGGGCACGTGAGGATTGCCGGAAAAGAACGTGAGGATGAGCTTGCAAAGAAAGCTGCGACTTCAGATCTTCCAGAAATTTAAACTCTGTGCCCTATTTCTTATGTGAGGCAAACATTGAAGGAGATTATCATCAACGACTGGAATGAATACTGGTTAAAAAGTCATTGTGGTGCTTTGACTAAGGATTTATATTTCTCAACAGTTTCTGACAGACATAAATGTAAATTCGTTAATATTAACGATGTTCTCACTCAATTCTTACCTGGACATGGCAAATTTTCAGCTTACTTATTTCGATTCAAAATCAAATCCACATCTGATTGTATTTGTGGAAATCATCTTGTGGATGTCCCTCAAATTTTATTTGATTGCCCATTTTTCTGTTTTGAAAGATACGAACTTGAATTATTGCTTCAATCCTATGCTTACCTTTTGCAAAGCTACTTACACATATTCTGATGAATTAGAAAACTTATCAATATTTCATGGCTTTCTTAAACAAAATATTTCTTAAACTAAATAATTCATTTATGTTTACTGTTCTTCAGCTTGATATTGAATTTTGTTATGTTTTTGTAAATTGTATTATATTCATAAAGTTGTAAACTATATTCCTAATATACCTTTGGGTAAAATAGGAATAAAAAATTGGATAATAAACAAATATTGTGTTTGTTGAGATTTAATTTCCTGAGGAAGCAACCAGTTTGTCTACACTAACCATTATAAATGTCGTTTGTCCCTTCACAATCTTAAAATTTTTATATAACAATTTAATTTTTAGAAACAATTCAGACGAGTTTCATTACTAATAGATGTATTTTCCACGTAGTTTAATTTCCTTAAAGTTACGTTTCTTGTAGTGAAATAGCTATTTTCTCTCAAATTTTTTATCACCGCTGGCAGTTTGCCCATATACTACTTTATTGTAACACTAATAGCTCTAAAAATATACTGCGTGCCTTAATTTAGGATCGGCTAACAGAAACAAATTTACAATCCTTCTGTGGCACCATCATTTTATAATATTCATTTCTTAGTTTCAGATGTCAAGTGCCAGTGATATATAAGCATTTCTTCTACACTTAAATCATATAGAAATATTTTCCTGCTAGTGCTTCTAATGCACTGCTAATATTTTAGCAATACATTTTTTTCTTAAAGTCAGATAAAGTTGCAACATTTAGCGTTTCTTGCATTGTATAACAAAAGCACCCTCTAGGATTTACCACCATTGTCGCTGAAAGTCCCCCTTTTTCTCCTTTTCTGTCGAATGAAATGTTGCAGCATTCTGGATTTAGCTATCAACGTCTTTTACTTCTATCGCTTTTCTGCTCACCCAAACCGTTCCATCTCAGTTTCTTTTCTACCTGAAAGTTTCCAGTCTAATCTCTACGTTTTCGGAGCGTGTGCCAAATCTAATACTGTTAGAGCTTGTTTACTGCTATGTTATTTGACCTCTGTTGGGTTTCCTTTCTAGAGTTTGTCTTCCCATTACTTCCATTGCTGTTTGTTTTCTCTTTGCATGGCCACTGAATGGGCAAGTCAACAATTACCTAATTCTTCCGGTAAATTCGACGGGTTTTAACTGATTCTTACTCCTATAGTGCCAAATAAATTAAAGTAATTATGAGAATTAAATGTTACTATTAATAGCAGTAAACAAGAATAAAACCAGCGTGATAACTAAATATGACAATTAGTGCGGTAGTTTATATAGCTTATTTAAATGGGGCTGGTGGGAAAAACGAGTGTAAAATAATCATCATTCACCATGATCATCATAATAACGATGACGATGACATTGAAAATGGCAATGACCATGATAATGGTGATGGTGATACTAATAATAATTTATTTTTCTGAGATAAAGTACATTGAATAAGACATCGTCATAAGTAAAACACTGTCACGGCAACGGGCATAAAAGTTTAGGCGCAAATAGATAACAGACGGATATTGTTTCACGGTAATAAAGATCTTGCATAAGCAGTTAAAGATAGCGCGGGATAAAGGTTTGCCGAAACAAACTGAGATAAAGGGAAATATCTAGTGACGTCTTGGTTGATAGAGATTATTCGGTTTCTTTATTGTTCCGGAAAAATCTAGAATTTACCAATGAGGTATTTAAGAAGGCAACGACTTGCCAGGAGTGAGTCACGAGTGTTGTAAACAGGAGAGTAAGCAGCTGTAGAGTGTTTTTGTAACCAGAACGCTGTTTGTTATTGTCATTGACCTTGGTAGATTGTGGTGTGTATGTGACGTAATGTTGTTACGTGAGAATTGATCAGTGAATTTCCACGAAAACAAAGGACATTTAGAATATCTGCAACTCGGACTTTTAATTCTACGATTCCACAAAGTCACAATACAATGGCATGAATTCATAAAGTAAATAAAAGGATCTTAATATAAGCCAATGATAAATTGTCCCTTTAAACAGAATAAAAGTTACATTATTTGCATTAGAACAATGTTTGTTATAGAAATTAACACAATTGTAGGAACAAGTGCTATCTGTCGAGTGTAATCTACAACTAGGAATATGAAATTTAATATGGCCTCTCGCGTAAATACTGTGAACATCAGATCTCAATGTGTACTCGTGTCTGTTTTTATGTATTGTATATACAGAAAGTCAGAGCAGACATATACGAGGGCTGTTCAATAAAGAATGATCACAATTTCTTTTGACAACGTATCTTTACTCATCCTCAAAATTTTGATGGTCCTTCTCAAAATAGTCTCCCCTGAATGCGATGCACTTGACCCAGCGTTTCTGTCAGTCTTCAAAGACATGCTGAAAATCATTTTTGAGAGATGCTTCAAAATCGCCTCCGCAGCCTTCACCACTGCTTCTAATGATGGATAATGCCTCCCAAGAAGACGTTTCTTCAAGTTAGGGAATAAAAAAGGTCACATGTGGCTAAATGTGGACTACAGGGAGGTAGGGATATGTACTTCACGTTGATTTTTGTAAAATATTCAGCAACAACATTGGCAGTATGCCGCTGCGCATTATCGTGGTGCAGCATCCAGCCTGCTTCTTGGAGATGTAGCCTTTTGTGCCTGATAAAGACTTGCAATATTTACAGGACATCGCTGTAGTATTGGCCAGTTACTGATGTGTGTGCAGGTACAACATGCTGATAAACCATTTCATGAATATCAAAGAATGAGATGGCCATGACTTTCCTAGCACAAGCAACCACTTACTTTTTGGGGCTTGGTGATGAAGGAGATTTCCACACTGAGCTTTGCTGTTTGCTCTCAGGATCAAAATGATGTAGCCAAGTTTCATCAGCAGTAATTACCTTTGAAAGAAGCTCCGGATCTTCCTCTAACATCAACTTTAACTGAATTTTACCTCCATTGCAGTGGTAGGTGATACTGAACATGTCTGAACTTGCCTGGTTCTCACAGGCGGGAACCAGGAGTACCTAGAATGGAACTGCTACGCCGTGTTTGTTTAACATTAGGCTAACAGAATATAATAAGATTGAATTTTAGTGTGAAACATTATGACCGTAAAAAAATTACGATCTTTCTTTATTGAACAGCCCTCGTAGATTAACAACGGTTAAAATTTTCAGTTGAACAAACAAGGGTTTACATGACTGTGCTGTATATTTATTCAACATAATTCTTAACGACCTTTTTGGCAAATTAAAATATCCTTAATGTGAGTGGAGTGTCCCCATAAATGTATACCGTATAATATATGAGAATGAATAAGTCTAAAATAAATATTTTTCAAACCATCAAGTGGAAGAGCAGATCTTAGTTTACAAAGTAAAAGTATAAGCGGGTAATTTTATTACATACTTCAGAAACATGTTTTTTCCATGACAGCTGGGTATCTAGCTTGAAATCTAGTAAATTAACGCACTGAGAATTGCTGTTGGACATTTGTCTTAACTCAAGGTACATAAATTAAGTTTTGTTTTGATTCAATAAAAAATCATTAATTGTTGAGCGCTGTTAAGGATTAAGCTGGAAAAAGTCAAGTTCACTTAAATTAGCATATCTAACTCGAAGCGTGGTGTCATCAGCATACAATATATGCGAGTCAGAAAAATTACTGGAAAGATCATTAATCATAAACAAAAATAGAAAAGCACCAAGAGCGAACCCTAAGGTACTCTATATTTAATATCCAAGCAAAGAGAATTATTGTTACCTATACATACAAATTGCTGCATATTTGACAAGTACTACTTAAATAGCTCAAACCAATTACTTGAGAGGCCATAATACTGTAATTTGCGAACCAGGAACTCAGGGACAACGCAGTCGAAAGCAAATATTTGGATAATAGCGGTATAAGCCTAGTTTTTAGGTTATTCATATATTCTATTTTAAAGGAATCTGCTATTAGTTTGCAAGAATACTAACATAATTGGTTTAAAGGGCATTTGAATTCTGTTCAAACACTCTGCGCCAATATATAAACAACGCCTTTCCTTGAGGATTTTGAAAGTCACCAAAATCACAACCAGTCCTTCAGTAATCCATTGGTGTGTATGGACATTCAACTTACGTTCTACTAGACCCTTACTTGTAGTAATACAATTTCCGATTTTGTTAAGCTATTTTAGGGCATGTGCATTGGTTCCTAGTGGTAATACAGGAAAATGCTCAAAGAATCTGACAATGAACATATGGCCATGATAATGACAGGAAATCTGTGGAAGGAAAAAAGGAAGATTCAAAGAAATCGGAAGAGGTCCACGGAAATTAATGCTGATGACGATAATGATGATGCGTCTTAAACAGAGTATATTTCTTAAACAAAATAAAAAAATGTTCCGGATTTCTGTTGTTTATTACAGTTCTAAAGAGAAATCATTTAAGCATTGTCAGCAACATCTCAAGCAGTTTGTAGGGAAATTGAGATGTGTTTGGAGTTCTGTTAGGTAAATATCCAGTTAGTTTCCAAATCACAATGCTCATTTATTTCTTTATACCTTTGATTATATCATTCGTGAGTTTGAAAACCTTTTCTATTAATAACAGCTTGTTTTTTGTTATTGTATGTTCTATCATTTTTTTAATTTCATTCATAATCGCTGTACCAGTTAATATTAGCTTGTATAAACATTAACCTAATTCCAAATGAACGCAATCTTGGAAAACAGTGGCCTCTAACCAACCAAATATTATTGGTTTCAAGCTCAACACTTAACATATTGCAAGATGTCTTTACCGTCAACGTAAAAATAAGACTACAGTCACATATATTTCAAGTGCAGTAATTGGCAATGTCAACTGAACAAACAGAATGTAAACAGAAATAGCCAGAGGTCACTATAAATGGGTAAATATGTCACATTTGGCTCTTGCTGAATTCCAACAGTTTCCGTTCTGTTTAATATTATCATTAAGAATGTAGGTGAATGATATATCACACCACTTCTGGCTGAGCGAGACGGTGCTGCCACTCGGATTTGGGAGTCCTGAGTTTCATCCCCGGTAAACGCCCACGCGCGGTGACCTCGGGTCGCTAGACGAATGCTGGGGGTGTTTTCCTTCTACCAAAACTTTCCTTATCTTCTTTCCTGCATTGTCAAATTTTCAGGACCAGGCGACGTCGTCCAGTGGATTACCGCTGGGCGGAATATGTATGTTTCATAGAGGTTTCTTCCGACTGCCCAGTCAAGAACCCACTTCGTGTGGGTATCACCAAGTGGGGACCAATGGAATTTGGGGGCTGTAGGTGAACTCGGTGGTATCGGATGCGTTTGGACTACAAACGTGAGGAGTCGCGACTAAGCTTGCACCCATCATCAACATCTGCCACCCTTTGGGTTTTTCTCCTTATCCTCCCTCCCAGTGGTCACTGTAGAAATCCAATGGACCGGGTGGTCTACTTTGCTCTACTCAGGTTAAGGGGGCCTCATTTTGCAGGATAACGGTGGGTATCGGCATATATATATATATACACTCAAGGGTATCTCCCAGGGCAATCCACACAAAGTGAAGACTGACCCCCCCCTCTGACGACCACGGAGTTACCGAGCTAACCCAAAAATGGCTCCCGGCGCCTCTGTGGGGCTTTCCATAGGGTAAGACCTAGAGACTAACAAGCCCCCCCCCCCATCTGGCCCTATGTACTCAAAACGGGATCGAAGTGGATACGCCACTTTCGCGCACCAACCCCAAAGGGTAAGGCTACCGATTTGGCCTCGGTAGGGCCGCCTGGTTTCTAGCACAACTTCTACTAGCTATGCAGGCTAGTACGCGTGAATATATGGCTTTCCGCAACCCCATCCGGAGACGTACCCGATCTCCCACGGGTATCGGGAACCACTGCCCCCTCGAGTCCAACCCAAACCGAACAACTCCCATTCACGGAGGGCCTCGAATGTTCGGCCCGAGGTTCCTCTAGTAACGTCAGAGGTACCACGAGTGCTAGGGGTTCGCAGCGCCCGCACCACGGAAGCTGAAGGGGACGGATTCCCTCCCCCTCGGCATACAGCATCTTCGGCAAGCAGCATTTCTAACATTGTTGGATTAATACCTGCATGTCTTCTTTAATTAGAGTAAACTATCGGTTTTCCTTGCCACAAAAGACCAATAGAATCGATGTGAACATTCAACACAGATGAGTGTTGAAACAAATACGAGTAGTTGAGATTCATACATCTGAAAATTATGCCTTACTATTTGTCATCCCAATGCAAAATGAAATCTGTGAAAGCGGTGCTTCCATAAGAATGTCATCTCGTTCATTCACAGCTTTGTATTTTTAACTGCATAGCCAAGAGACTAACTATACGATATGGTTAATTCAAATGTCAAGTTGTATCACGTCAAGAGAATGAGGTTTTCTCTCATTAAGGGCAGAGCGAGTGCCATTAGGGAGGAGGAATTCAGAACATAAGCGCTCGTTGTGAGTTTCGGTGGTACTATTATGGCCATTCAAAACGCTGGATCTGCGTGAATTCTCATCAGTAGACAGAAGGTTCTCACGGTATGGGTTGCCGAGTAAATAACTTTTGTACATTTTATGTTAGATGGTTCAGAAATATTCTAGGAAGTATAAGGTTTACTTTAATTTGTTACATTCATTGCATTGAATTTATTACTGAGGACCAATATGTTTACTAGTTTGAAGTAAAACTACTTTATTCTTTATACCAAATTTTATGTGTTCAAAACCAGCGCTTGAACTTGCTTAGAAAGAGTTCCCGTTATAACTTTGTTTTTGAGGCTTTTCCAGTAACATACTCGGCCCAGCAACACTTTCCAAATCATTCACACTATTGTCATCACTTTGATTATTTTCACTTGACTGAAAGTTATCTACCACTTCATTTGCATTTACCAGTGCATTTCCCTCCCACGGTCTCCACATTGTGACACACAACGAATTGCTCACGTAATGAAACAGACCAACTGGAAGTTGGAACTTTGGCAACTGAGACTCCACGTGGAGTAGACATGCGACTGTCACTTTGAGAAAGTCAGGGTTGTTATTGGTCCTCAACGATAGTGTTCCATTACTGAAGTCTGGAGATAGATTTATGACGGTCACTAGTGGGCGGGATGGTCAGGTTCCTTTGACTCCGAACTGCACACTCGTTGACTAGAGAGACTATGTAAGTGTACAAGTTTTGCAAGATGTGTAGAACTGACCAAGATTATCAAAGCGATTTGGTGTGTAGCCGGCAATCCGTTTCCCAACTGCCTGACTTTCCTGGTACATAATGAATGGGACATAACGTAAGCTGATGGGTGTTTGTAGAAACCAAGTGCAGATATTGCATATAAAAGTAAACCAATGCTTAGTTTGGTTAATTGAGAATAAATTAAGGCAAGGTTACACTGAAAATCCAAATTCTATAACAACAAACCTGTAATTATGAACATTGCATGCAAATTTTCATGTTGCTACGCCGAATAGTTCATTAATTATCTATTATTTTTGTGAAAATATAGTAAAAATTAAAAACGTTTTTCGCATCAAAAAATTTGAGCTTTTAAGTTGAAGTTTTGTTTTTGGCTAGTATAGAGCAATTTTAAAAGACCCACATTATTATTTTTTTTTGAATACTCTTATACAGTTTGTTCTAAAATATTTTCCATGTTTTAGATCTCAACATTTTGAAGACAATCACTTTTTTATTCCTTAACAACATATAATTTTTGAAAAAATGAGCATTACCAAACAAGGGAAATATGAAGCTTCTTATTTGCATATTATGGACCTATCCTGTAAGTTTCACCAAGTTAAATGAAAAATTTTAACGCATGATGCATTTTGTATTGTGACTGTGGGTTCGTGAACTTAAAGGTCTAGGTTACAACCACCAAAAATTGCTCTTTATTCCCATAGAAATACACTTTCATCAACCTGAAAGTCCAGAATTACGTCACATACACAATACAGCTTGCAATGTCATCGACCACAAAAGAGTTCACTTTTGCAGCTGTTAACGCACACGCGTCGAATTACCGACTGACTCCCAGTGGCGGGTGGCGACTCCCTTTTCATACCTAACTCACTATCCGGAATGTTCTCATTCAAGACGACGCTAGAAGAAAGACGAACTCTCCAGAAATCCGTCACTTCCCCCCCCCACCGGCCCCTTCCGCACTGCACTGCCCGTCTCTTTGAACTCGTCCCTCGGGCCGCCTCGCTTCAGCAATACGCTCGCGACACTATACTGAAAAGTGTTAGAAAAAAAGTTTCTCAGAAAAATTGATACTTTTAACGATTGTTAATTGTCTCTTTAAATTGTCACGTGACGGCCTTAAATGGTGCAAATGGTAAAAATAGCATGCTAACTATTACTACACACCCTAAGCTACCAAAAATGTCAAAAGAGGAAATTCCATGATTTTCAACATTTTCGGCGAGTTTTCAGTATAGCCTCGCCTTAATGGTCAAAAAGGAATTTGGCCCGCCTCGGTAGCATAGATGGTAGTGTGTCTGCCTCACATTCCATAGGTCCCGAGTTCACATCTCGGTCAGGGTGATTTGCCTGTATAAGGTTTTTCCGGGGTTTACCCTTATCCTGATAGACCAATGTCGGGTAACTCTGAGCTCCATGGACCCTGGACTCATTTGAGCATCATTTCACCCATTTTAATTCTTCGTCCGATATGACTTAAAAGTTGGAGGACGTAAATTGCAAGAAAAGGAATTCAAATTCAGCTAAATGTTGAGCTTATGCCAACAGCAAATGAGTGTTATTTGTGAAGTTGGACCTAATTTAAGTTCTTCTGTCATTGAAAATTGGGTCAACCATATACGCTCTACCCAACGAAGTCACATCGGTCACTTAACTGATGCTTTCTTCCACACGTAATGATATTAATTATACTTCAAAGTAAAAAGAAATAAACCTTTATCATGTATTAGAACGAGTTTTATTTAAGTTCAAAAATAGGTTACTCTTGTTGAAAGACTTTACAAAAGTGAAGAACACATGAAATGACACATTTTATATAAAATATTTTTATGGTGGATTGAAGAAACTCCTTAATGTTCCTTCTAATTTCTCTGGATTTTTAATACTTATATTCCTCTCAAATGTGAAGTCGTTATTAGTTTTTTATGTCCTTGACATGCAAAGAGAACTGAATATCAAAGGCCTCACAGAGGGACCACCTCTTTGAAGGTGATGCTATCGCTGAAGTCTCCTGTGTTCTATTTGCATTGTATCCACATGGAAACATATAATAAAGCATATTATGCAAAGGTAAACTCAATTGATATGAATTAGGCAGGAAAATAAGAGTTGGTAGAAGGGTAGAGAAATTCATGTCAGTGCGACACATCGAATTTATAAAATGAGCTCTTTAACCACTTAAATACTATTTCAAAGAAGAGAATTTCCTGAGAGAATTTTTTAAGCATATTGTAATTTCCCTATTACCAACTTCTACTAGGCAAAGAAGGTAGCTGTGTTATATAAAACATTGGAGGTCGTGATTTCACTGAAAATGCATGTTCATGTGTCCCCTTAAGCATTATTAACAGAGTTGGGAAACGGCTTGCTGGCTACACACCAAGTTGCTTTAATAATCTTGGTCAGTTTTACACATCTTGCAAAACTTGTACCCTTACATACCTGTGCTTTAGATATGTCTGCCTCGGTAGCGTGCTGGTAGAGTGTCTGTCTTACGTTCAAGAGGTCCCGAGTTTGAATCTCGGTTAGGGTGAGTTACCTGGATAGGATTTTTCCTGGGTTTTTCCTTATCCTGAAAGACGAATGTCGGGTAACTCTAAGCCCTATGGACCCTGAGCTCATTTGAGCATCATTTCACCCATTACATTCATCGTCCGATATAACTTAACGTTGGAGGACGTAAAATCCAAAAGCCTATGACTACGACTATTATTATTATCATCATCATCATTATTGTTATTAGATTCGCTTTGTTTTTGTTTTTGTAATTTACGTCCTCCAACGTTAAGTCATATCGGACGATGAATGGAATGGGTGAAATGATGCTCAAATGAGCCCGGCGTCCATAGAGCTTAGAGTTACCCGACATTCGTCTTTCAGGATAAGGGTAAACCCCGGAAAAACCTTATCCAGGTAACTCACCGTAACCGAGATTCGAACTCGGAACCTCTTGAACGTGAGGTAGACATGCTACCACCACGCTACCGAGGCGGGTCTTATTCGATTCGTTGTTATATTTATTACTAAATCAATATACCCTTTTTAAAGCATATCTAAACATTAAAGCGCCAGATCTGCATCTTCAGCTCAAGGTAAATAGAATATGAAGCAATATTGTGTGCCAGTAGCTCTTTGCTTGGTATGGAAACAACCTTATCGAAACTTTGGTTATCTCTACTGTTTTGTTTCATTCAATGCAATTTCGAAGTCCTTATTACAAACTCTTATGTACCTGTGATTATTTTATAACTGATGAGCTATCGTTTTGCACACTATCTCTTGTGTCCCTTAAACGCATTTGACATTTTAGCAGCATGGTGTTGAGAGGAATATGTTTACATAGTACTGCCTAACTGTCGCTCAAGCGTAACACAAGATACTATAAAAGGTTTGAATTCAAGCGAAGCAAAAGAATTGCCCATTCATTGTTTATATAATCCTAGTGATCTAGGTGCATCATACCACGAGTGTACGGATATTGTTTTACTGCATTTCCATTCAAATCTCAAAACTGAAATTTTGGGTGGAATGTAATACATTCCCTAAGTACGTAGGGGAGAATGTACAATAGCTACGGGTAATTACGGTTAAGTAAAATAAAAATTGCTCAATAAATTAATAATCTAAAAAGTGAGTTTAGGCTTTCTTTCTCTCTCTCTCTCTCTCTCTCTCTCTCTCTCTCTCTCTCTCTCTCTCTCTCTCTCTCTCTCTCTCTCGCAAAATATTCTTTAACAAAACAGGAAAACATTCTAAGACTTCTCGGCTGTTTACGCGTTTCTTGTCTATTATCACGTACTCACGCGTGAGTTGAAATCTGGAAACTGCCTCGCGTCGCTCGCTGCAGTGCAAAATTCGGTCACGCTGCTGCCGCCTGTTTAGGTTTACGCCGTTGGATTCTGCAATTGTTCTAACGCACGAAGGGATAACCTGCTTACCTAAAAGACGTAAGACTAAAAGAAGTTTGGCCACCGGGTACTTATCGCACTTATTTCAAACAACTTCATATGGTGTTACTGTATCCGGAATATTCGTTGCTAATTGTTTAAATTTTCATTACATGTTTCTCGCAATAGCACATAAATGGCATTAATTTTATAGAGTACTATGTAGCCACCCGATTTTTAAACATCCATCAACCTGGTTTGTTTTATCCCCCTCTTATACCTTTCAGATAGATGTCCAATAAATAAACTATTTCTGCAAATTCTCGATTAGAGTGAGACAGAAAAATAAGTTTTTGTATGAAGTATTTGTAGCTGTATAAATTTAAATGACAGTAGACAGAAAAATTCAGGTAATGATAAGATTAGATGTCTTAAAAATAATGTTGTATATGAGAAGGTCAAACACATGCTTTGTGTAGTGGTAAAGGCTTTACTTCATGTTCCTTAGCCTGAAATTGGAAATGCATGTATGTGTGGTTTGTAGGTAAATTAGAGAAATAACCTTGATGAAAAGTCATTCCGCTTGAACAAACACTCCTCTGGAGATCAAAGACATTCATAATCAACAAACAGTCACGGAATTCTGTCAATAAAATGAAATGCTTGTTGCTCTAGAATCCAATATGTTGGATTTCCTTCGTAAATACGCTGTGATATTAGGTATACGTTTTAAAAGTGAATACCTTGCTTCAACAGCGGCATATAACACACACACACACACACACACACACACACACACACACACACACACACACACACACACACACACACACACATTTCATAATTATTGTTATAATTGAAGTAAATGCTTTGTAGTTTCACAATGAAACAAAGATAATTTCAACTGTCTGATTTGTGGATCCCAACAGAATTTGCTAGATATTACCTTATATTTTCCACCCGTTTTCCTAAATAAAAGACTCCGGCCTCTGTAGTGTAGGTGGTAGCACTCGCTGATTTATATTCAAGAGGTCCCGAGTTCGAATCTCGATCGGGGGGAGTTATCTGGATAAGGAGGTTTCCGGGCTTTTCCCTTCTCCTGAAATATGAAAGTCTAGTAACTCTAAGCCCAATGGACCCTGGGTTTCATTTGAGCATCACTTCAGCCGTTTCATTCATCGTCCGATGACTTTTTTTTCGGAGGGGATTCGGCACTGCGACCAGCCTTAGTCTATATACTCTATGCCCTCAAGTGGGGCATCCCCGGGAGGAAGTATGAGGCGAGGGGAGACAGGGCAGGGTCCCTACGTACTACTTAGATGAAAACCTCTTCTGGTAGGCCAGGACAACGGACATTCCACCTTACTGCATTTCGAAGACGGTGCCAGCAATCGTTCTGGAGGCCGGCAACCTCCAGAGAAGAAAGCAGTTCACTCAGAGCACTGCCATGCACCACCGAGACTACCGGCGGCACTTCTACTCTGAAAGAGACCACCAGATGAGAGGTGATGTGAAATGATAATGGAGATGAAATGGAGGGACAGGAAATTCGGGGGATGTAAAGAACCTACCCGGCATTCGCCCATCGACGTGGTAAAGCCCCGAAAAAACCCATGGGTCAAGTGGGTCGGCTACGGGAATCGCACCTGGGCCTCCCGAATGCGGCCCAGAGACAAAACCGCCTGAGCCATCCCGCTCGGTCCGATATGACTAAATGTTTGTACACGTCAACTAAAAACAAATAAAGGACAAGCATTTCAGGATTACCAATTTTAGGTAAATTGTGCAATTATTATTAACTTTCACAGACCATCAATGTGCAGATGACAATCGGGGCACCAGGAAAATTCTTTGTTTAACAGGGGTGTGCTATAATCAGAATGATACAATAAATCTATAATATTTAAATATATTAAAGTAATAGCTTAATCTACGAGGGCTGTTCAATAAAAATGATCATAATTTTTTACGGTCATAACTTTTGCACTAAAATTCAACCGTATTATATACTTTTAGATTAATGTGAAACAAACACGCCGTAGTAGTTTCATTGTTAATACTCCTGGTTACCGCCTGTGAGAACCAGTTAAGTTCAGACATGCTCAGCATCGCCTACCGCTGCAATGTAGCTAAAATGCAGTTAAAGTTGATGTTAGAGGAAGATCCGGAGTTTCTATCAAACGTAATCACTGCTGATGAAACTTAGCTACATCATTTTGATCCTGAGAGTAAACAGCAAAGCTCAGTGTGGAAATATCCTTCATCACCAACCCCCAAAAAGCGAATGTAGTTGTTTCTGCTGGGAAAGTTCTGGCCATCTTATTCTTTGATATTCATGGAATGGTTTATCAGCATGTTGTACCTGCACACACATCAGTAACTGGACAATACTACAGCGATGTCCTGAAAACATTGCAAGTCCATATCAGGCGCAAAAGGACACATTTCCGTGAAGCAGGCTGCATGCTGCACCACGATAATGGGCGATCGCATATTGCCAATGTTGTTGCTAAATATCTTGCAAACATCAACGTAAAGTAGATCCTTCACCCACCCTATAGTCCGGATTTAGCGCCATAAGACCTTTTTCTGTTCCCTAAATTGAAGAAAAGTCTTCGTAGAGGGCATTATCCATCATCAGAAGCAGTGGTGAAGGCTGCGGAGGCGATCTTGAAGGGTCTCTCAAAAATGGTTTCCAGCATGTCTTTGAAGACTGGCAGAAACGCTGGGACAAGTGCATCACATTCAGGGGAGACTATTTAAAGAAGGATCATTAAAATTATGAGGATGAGTAAAGGTACTTTGGCAAAAAAAAAATTGTTATCATTCTTTGTTAAACAGCCCTCGTATATTGAAACAAAATTCGTTCTAACCATATTCCTAATAATGTAACAAAAATTGGTATTATTTTCATGAGAAAGCTAAACAAATAAAATATGGAGTTAAAATTATTCAATTCAATATATTTAATGACATTCACCATGCTTAATGACACTGAGTTTTCTTTAGTAATCCAAGGTAGTGAACCTCAACACTAAGGTAATGCATGAATGATATTTTGAACATTAATAGTATGCAAGTTATATTTTTGAAATGTATACAACTTATGGTCCTGCGCCTTGGTGTAATGGGCTAAGGCATCACGCTTTGGTTTCCGGCCACGAAATGTGAACCGTGTGTGGAATGTGACGTGGTGCAATTAGAGCCAATTTTCCAAATATTTGCTGAGCCTTACTCTACAGATGTTGATAATGTTCTTAACGATTTTCAATGCAATCGTCAAATGAAAAATAAATTCCAAAACAGAATTAGTTTTAGTTATTTTTATTCACATTTTTAAGAAATAGCTATCAATTTATTGTTTATTTTTTTATTAAAATGAAGGTACATAGTTGAATGATAATGAAAGAAACAAAACAATTTATATACCAATTATATCCTTCATATTACAATTCGATTATTATTGTTGCTCAGTAAATTGTGCATTTAAATTGCAAGGTCGGCATTCCACCACTGCTCTGAAGGCCACGGAGTGCACGGTAGACTATTCCGGCGTGCAATGGGTAAACCTACACGACCTACTGCTAACACTGTGCTTTGAGATGGTGGCCACTGCTCCAACGTATGTCTCAAGGACGCACAGACCTACACAGTACTGACATAAAATACCTCAACGTCCAGCTACTACGAGAAACAAAGCACGAAATGACACCTTAGACTAAAAATAACCACATTACTAAGGTTACGTGATATGGTTCTAGATATTTTCTGAAATTTAAAACCATGTATCCATTTCTCAAGGAATTATTTACCTGAAATTTATGTAGATGTCGCATAACGTCAACAGCAGCAAGAAACAATCTTCAATAACAAAAGCGTGCCCATATCTTCACTGCGTTCAAACACCCAACACACAACGTATTTCAGATTAAAAGCATTAATAAATAATTTATGACCCACTGCTGAACTGTTCGTAAAACCTCAAAGTTCAGTGAGAACCAAATAACATTTAAAACATCTATACCCAAACAAACACGACACAACGCTAACATACACGTACGAAAACAGAACATCTTCGCTGCACTGCCACCCGAGTTGAACTAACCAGCCCTCTCGCATGGCGTCCGAACCGACCAAAACAAAAGAAATATCATTTCGGTGACGAACATTTCCTTCCTACTTTCGATATATCGAACGGTAAGGAATAGAAAACAACCGGAACAGGATAAGCAACATATTTAAAAGTATGAGCAAAATAGTGTCTAACCAAGCGCTGTTTGAATAATGTCTCTATATTATTTTTGGACTTAAAATGAACCGCTATTTCATTAGACTTTTAGTCTATTGATAGTAAGTGCAATAGTACCTACGATAGTAAGTCACCACAAATGGTGTATCTCGGATGCGACAGCCCCTAGTGGTTTACCGAGGAAATATACGAGTCAAATGGAGAATTTAGTGTCAGGACGGCACGTTGGCCATGATGACTCGGTGGGTTTGAGTGACTGGACGAGCACCAGGAGATCCGTGGTTCGGGTCCCTGCCGTGACATTGAATTTTTCATGTCGACTCTATCAAAAACCTTAGCCTGTGTACGGCTAAAAACCTTAGCCTGTGTACGGCTAGTGTGAAGAAATGATTATTTTCCATCAATTAAATAAAATTTAAGTCTATTGCGTACCGAGCGGAATCGTTCAGGCGGTTTCCTCTGTGGCCCACGTTTGGCATTCTCATGTTCGATACGCGTGGCCGACCTATATGACCCCTGGGCTTTTTAGATGGTTTCCCTGGTCGCCAGGTAAATGCTGGGTAGATTAATTACTTCCTGTCCCTCCATTTCATACCACTATCATTTCATAACGTCTCTCATCTGTTGGTCTCTTTCAGGGTAGAAGTGTCGGCGGGTGTCTCGGCGGTGCATGGCGGGATGATGAGTGAACCACTTCCTCCTCCGGTAGGTCGGTTGCCGGTCTTCTAACCGGGCGTGGGACTGTTTCCGAACCATAGTAGGGGAGAAATATCCGTTGTCCTAGCCTACCGGTGACGGTTTCTAAGTAAAATGCGGGGACCCTGCCTTCTGCACAGTCCTGGCTCCTTAGTACGGCCACCCTCTGTCTCCTCGCGTCTCATCCTTCCTCCCGGTTATGTCCCAAGTGGGGACATAGTCATGTCTACGACATGAATGGTCGTAGTGCCGAATCCCCTCCGTAATAGAAAAAGTATAATGCCTGGATTATCCAAATGACAATAAAATTTCTGTTATTTAAATTAGCAGGAAGTTATAGTCTTTATCGTGATTGTAAGAGAATTTTTATTTGATTTTTAATTTTTCTTTTCGTTCTTTAGTGTATTTATTTAGAGCTAATATTAGTATTTTATGCTTATGAAATCCAAGCATTTACACAGTATAAGGTTTGCTTTTGAACATAAAATATTTCTAAGTAATTCTACTTAAGCATCAAATGAGAAAATACCTTTCCGTCATGGTTATCTGGATAAGGTTTGTCCCGGGGCTTCCCTTATCCTGTAAGATGAATGTTGGGTAACTCAGTCCTCTATGGACCCTAGGCTCACTTAAACATCAATTTCATTCATTTCATTCATTGTCCGATACGACTAAAAACTGGAGATTAAAATAATTAAAAAGGCTCTGCTGATGCGCCTACTTTTACTACTACTACTACTACTACTACTACTACTACTACTACTACTACTACTACTACTACTACTACTACTACTACTACTACTACTACTACTACTACTACTACTGCTACTGATTAATGATAATAATAATAATAATAAATAATAATAATAATAATAATAATAATAATAATAATAATAATAATAATAATAATAATAATAATAATAATAATAATAATAATAATAATAATAATAATAATAATAATAATAATAATAATAATAATAATAATAATAATAATAATAATAATAATAATAATAATAATAATAATAATAATAATAATAATAATAATAATAATAATAATAATAATAATAATAATAATAATAATAATAATAATAATAATAATAATAATAATAATAATAATAATAATAATAATAATAATAATAATAATAATAATAATAATAATAATAATAATAATAATAATAATAATAATAATAATAATAATAATAATAATAATAATAATAATAATAATAATAATAATAATAATAATAATAATAATAATAATAATAATAATAATAATAATAATAATAATAATAATAATAATAATAATAATAATAATAATAATAATAATAATAATAATAATAATAATAATAATAATAATAATAATAATAATAATAATAGTAATAGTAATAATAATAATAGTAATAGTAATAATAATAATAGTAATAGTAATAATAATAATAGTAATAGTAATAATAATAATAGTAATAGTAATAATAATAATAGTAATAATAATAATAATAATAATAATAATAATAATAATAATAATAATAATAATAATAATAATAATAATAATAATAATAATAATAATAATAATAATAATAATAATAATAATAATAATAATAATAATAATAATAATAATAATAATAATAATAATAATAATAATAATAATAATAATAATAATAATAATAATAATAATAATAATAATAATAATAATAATAATAATAATAATAATAATAATAATAATAATAATAATAATAATAATAATAATAATAATAATAATAATAATAATAATAATAATAATAATAATAATAATAATAATAATAATAATAATAATAATAATAATAATAATAATAATAATAATAATAATAATAATAATAATAATAATAATAATAATAATAATAATAATAATAATAATAATAATAATAATAATAATAATAATAATAATAATAATAATAATAATAATAATAATAATAATAATAATAATAATAATAATAATAATAATAATAATAATAATAATAATAATAAAAATAATAATAATAATTAATACATTGTATTGATACCACGTGGATAGGTGTAGTTAATCTGCCATGTTTTCCCAAAGTTTCAATCAGATAAATGTTTTTTTTTTCCTTTTTTTTCTAATTTAGGTCCTCCAACGTTAAGTCATATCGGACGATGAATGGAATTGATGAAATGATGCTCAAATGAGTCCGGGGTCCATGGAACTTAGAGTTACCCGACATTCGCCTTACAGGATAAGGGAAAACCCCGGAAAATGCCTTATCCAGGTAACTCACCCTGACCAGATTCGAACTCGGTACTTCTTGAACGTGAGGCAGACATGCTACCACCATGCTACCAAGGCGGGCTACATAAATGTGTGATTATTGTTCCAGTAAGAAATATATTGATGATATTTCATTAATTTATTCAGCGTATTAAAAAGCACACTCTATCAATTTGGTGTATTTAATAGCTTCCTAAAATGTAAAATAAAAAACTTGTCAACAACAATACCGTATTTCTTTGTAAAGGTTGGAATCAAGACAGCAGTTTCTCGGTACACTGCCATTGTATGCTCTGTCGAAGTCAAACTTGCATTTAGCTATTCCCCGGAAATAACCGATGGATAGAGCTCGTCACGCTGTTAGGTTCATATACGTTTATGTACCCAGCTTAAGGCATAAAGCCTACGTTTGCTTCACTCCACATCCCTTGCCAAATCATCCCCACACTGATGTAACATCACTCCTGACTGAAGTGGCTCAGGCTGTAACAGACCAAGTGGAAAATATTGCACATGCGTTCCATAAAATATTTATAAATGTCCCGTAGTTTGTAACCGCAGTATCAGGCAGCGATTAGGAGGCGGCGAATTAATTCAAATCAGATGATTAAAAAGAAGATAAATTAATGAATATGCTTTGCTAAACTAATAAAAAAATCTTTTTATAATAATGTGAAATTAGAATGGATAGAAAAATGATTAAAATAGCGGTTGAATTAAAGAATAAGAAGGAAAGAATATAATTTAGTATAACATAATACTAGCATCCAGGCAAGGAAGAGAGAATATTGTTGTAAGAAATCTGTACACTTTGGAGAGACAGAAGGGACGTCCGTTACTTTCTTTGTGCTAGTATAGGTTTGTGCTAGAGAACTATAGAATACTTCCAGCCAGGAATGTGTTGGGACAAAGGGGCTTTCATAAAACAGTTGAACATGAACAGTAAAGGGATTTACTTCGCTGTTTTTTATAATTTACGTCCTCCAACGTTAAGTCATATCGGAGGATGTATGAAATGGGAGAAATGATGCTCAAATGAGCCCGGGGTTCATAGTGCTTAGAGTTACCTTACATTAGTCTTTAAGGATAAAGGAAAAACCCGGAAAAACCTTATCCAGGTAACTCACCCTGACCGAGATTCGAACTCGGGACCTCTTGAACGTGATGCAGACACTCCACCACCACGCTACCGACTGATTTGATAACGGTGTATACCGTTACAAGCAACTCAGGGTAGGCGTTCCCCAACGCAAGGTGGGCTGAACGTCAATGAGTTAAATGAGTTTTGAAAACCAATGCGAAAATTCGAAATAAATGAGAAACCAATAATAATGTAACATTTGAGAAGGGCGAGCTAGTTTGGTCATGTGATAAAGTTAGAGCGGAGATCAGAAAAGGTTTCGAACTGAGTCGTGAAGTAAGAAAAACTTACTTAAAAGGTGATACTACGACAGGAAGGACGCGTTCATGCGCGTTAAGAAGAGAGGCCAAGATTTATAAGTCTGAAATGTAGGGAACTTAAGAATAGCGCAACCAGCGTAAGTGGAAGTAGCATTAGAAGTTTATTAGAGCAAAGTAGTCGCCGTATAAAGAAGAAATAGAAACCGCGCGGAAGTAACTTGAAACAAGTAATCCAGGGTTTCAAGTAAAATTGAATTTATGTTAGGAATTTTACTAACAGGTGGTCACCGATCCAAGTCGATAAGCAAACATAGTAGGAATTAAACCAAATAATTCTGCAACAAACAATGTATTATTAATACGACTGAGTAGCCAACAACCACCAAAATCCATTTCCTACAACCATTCACCTGAGGATGAGAACTCATAACTCCAATTAGAACCCAATCAATTCAACACTGATATACGGAATTGCCGCAAGTTTATGTGTACTGAATTAAGGTTTCTAAAGATTGGATTGGATTGTTCGGAGGAAATTCGGCACTTCGACCAGACTGATCTTTTGAACCTATGCCGCAAGTGTGACACACCCGGGAGGGAGGATGAGGCTAGAGGAGACAGAGGGTGGCCGATCCCAAGGAGTCACCACAGTACACAGGACGAGGTTCT
The DNA here is from genome assembly GCA_030765055.1 of Mantis religiosa. Lineage (NCBI taxonomy): Eukaryota > Metazoa > Arthropoda > Insecta > Mantodea > Mantidae > Mantis > Mantis religiosa. The sequence continues at coordinate 35,318,037 of CM060948.1, forward strand.
TACACATTACCAGATAGAAGCTCCCCGGCGGTGGGTTTAGGGCAATTGTCATCCCACGTGCCTTGGCCCCAAAAAGCCACGAGGCCGGTTCGGAGACCGGAGGCCGCCTCCCAAGAGCAGAGTACTCCAGGCAGCCTTGCACAACCGGAAGGCCGCCTGCCGCGCCTCTGAATCGGCCCACTAGGCCTGCTCGGAGAACTAAGTCCGACCCGCCAGAGGGTTAAGCTTTTTCCCGCCAACACTTCTACCCTGAAAGAAACCACCAGGTGAGAGATGATATTAACTGATAATGGAGATGAAAAGGAGTAATAGGGAACTCGGCGGATGTAATTAACTTAACGAGCATTCGCCTGCCGACCCCAGAAAACTTCCAAAAAGAACCCATGGGTCAGGTAGATCGGCCATTGGAATCGAACCTGGGTCTCCCGAATGTGGGCCACAGATGAAACCACCTGAACTCATACAGCTCGGCATGTTTTCTAAAGAACTTTTACCTCTTAAAATGCCCGCCGCGGTATCGTAGATGGTAGTGTGTCTACCTCATGTTCAATAGGTCCCGAGTTCGAATCTCGGTTAGGGCGAGTTACCTGGATAAGGTTTTTCCGTGGTTTTCCCTTATCCTGAAAGACGAATTTCGGGTAGCTCTAATCTCTATGGACCCCGGACTCATTTGAGCATCAAATCACTCATTCCATTCATCGTTCGATATGACTTAACGTTGGAGGACGTAAATTAAGAAAAAAATCTTAAAATGTACTTCAAAGGTAGCAAAGATGAATTCTTCCCGTAGGGGAGGGGATTCGTCCTCTTCAGCTGCTGTGGTGCGGGCGCTGTGGGCCCCTAGCACTCGTGCTACCTCTGACATTACCACGAGGAACCCCTGGCCAAACATTCGAGCCCCTCCCGAATAGGCGTTGTTCGGACTGCGTTGGACTCGAGGGGGCAGTGTGTTCCCGACACCCGCGGTAGATCATGTACCTCCTGCTAGGCTTCAACCACCCGGAGGAGGCAGAGGGTAGCCTCAAAATTCCCGGGTCCTAGCCTGTAGAGCTAGTAGAAGGTGTGCTAAATCACCAGGCGGCCCCACCGAGGTTTTCGGTAGTCTTCCCTGCGAGATAGACGCGCGTAAGTGGCGTATCCACTTCCACCTGTCATGACGTTGTTGTCGATAGGGGAGGGGGGCTCTTTAGATTCAAGGTATTGCCCTATGGAAAGAGCCCCGGAGTTTTCCATCGCTCCCCGGAATATGGAGGCCGTAGTCTTGGGACTTTCGTGTAGACCTCGAGATGAAATGTACATTAATTCTAAAAGTGCTTTTATGGAACGAACAGGATTTAATGACAACTATAAGGAAATTCCTCAACAACTGAATAGGTATTTGTTGAGTTTGTGTTTTTCGGCTTTGCACTAACATAAAGCTTATGTCTTTATAAGATAAAAGTAGTGGTATAATGGATGCTAAGCATTTTACGTTGCATATTTCCTTGATCCTGTACAGTTCTCGCTCTCTCTTTCTATGTATGTATATGACCTGAGCAGCAATTTGCCAGTATAATTACCATTATAATGTCATTTTCAGTTTGCTTAATTAATAATTGTCCGGTAGGAGTTCGGTTACAGTTTTAAATCACCTAACAATCAATGTGCTCCTTTTGCAGGGTAAATCGAAACCGTTAATGTTAGCTTAGCCAATACCATCGTACATCAGTGCTGTGCATGGAAATGAAAACTACATTTGTTCTACTATGACAGAAACAAGTATCCCAATTAGATGTCCACAGAAGTTGGTGCACGTTAATTGAGGTCTGCGTGGGATGTGTTGCGTGGGATTCTGCAGCAGAGCTCTTCATATCACTTCATTTCAGTGGTGATCAGGGCCCTGGTCCCTACTCAGGTGAACATCCAAAATAGATATCTAGCACGGCGTGGGCGGAAGGGCCTAAATGATGTGAGAATCACTGAAATTAATTAGAAATATCGCATAACTTCAGTGCTAAGTATGTTTCATTTGAATCAATATTGTTTTGTATTTGTATGTAGTGTGTTGTTTTACACCCTTAAAGAGAAATTAAATAACTTGAATAGTGGACTTCGAATAAGAGTAACAAATGATGCTAAAACCTATAGTGGGGAAAGTAAGTGTAGTCAAATAGCAATTACTTTTGAAGTCTTCGAGAGAAACTGTTAAGGACTTCTACGCGTCTCTATGGCGCGACCTGTAGCCTCCCAGAGTTCCTTTACTTCATCCCTCCCTCCTTGCGGTAGATATAGCTCCTACAGTTTGCAATCCAGAAAGTGTCTCCCTCTGTTATACAGGTTTCAAAACGACACCGAACGTTTATAGCTGTTGCGTACTTTATAACTTAACTAGTCGACTTTCAGTGCTGCTGCTTCGAAATTCTGTTACGTATAATTTTATCCAGCATTAAATATTACATGATTTTGTAATTAGGCAGCGCAGGAACCACTGGTGTACGAACCTCAAAAGCTGTGTTTGGGACGCACCGGCCATGAAAGCAAAAGCATTGCTTGCAAATTTAGAGTTAGACTGAAAAATTCAATGCCATAGCCGAGATTTGAACCACGGATCTTCTGGTCTCCGTCCAGCAGCTCTAACCATTGAGCTACTATGGCCAACGTACCGAAATGACATTAAATTCTCCATCTGACTCGTGTTTTTCCCGGTAAACCACTAGGAGTTCTCATAAACAAATGAGATAATTACCTTAATGGCGACTTACAACAATGTGTAAACACCTTGAGGCCCGGGCTTTATAGTTAACCACTATTAGGTCCGTTAGTGGATACTAATTGTTCTTTCACACTGGCCATGTGTAGGCTAAAGTATGCAAAGGTAGAGTCAAACTGAAAAATGCAATGCCATAGCCGGGATTTGAACCACGCATTACACTTTATTAGTGACCCTAGCCTACCTTTCAGGTAATGAGGTAAAGGGCAGTTATATGTGCAAAAGTCAACTAATAACTCAGTTCTTGTGTTGCTCTTGAGTAGAAAACTACACATTCCGTCCTAACAGCGAGGATTTTGCGCGTAGTTAGATATTAAATCCAAGCAATGTACGACCGCCGAAATGACGGATATGGTATTGATGGCTGGAGGAGCTTATGGAAGTTCAACAAACGCACGATTACTTTAGTTTCATTAAAAATATTAATTCTAAAAATGTTTGCATCAATGATAATATTCATTTATTTAATTTCAGAGCATTCTGTTATGATCTTAATTGTACAATACTTTCAACCTGTTACTGTAAATATCAACAGCTTCCTTTTCAGTTACAAATGACTTATTTAGTATTATCAAACACGTGAAATAAAACGCTCGTCTCACTGTATAAGCCATTTAGTTTTGGTTAATTTATCTACAGTTTTTGGTGTTGTTTTCTGTATAACATTTAATGCTTCCATCCTCAAATTCACTAACATTAACTTTCCTCTAAAAGATATAAGTTGCATATGCCCACCAGGTGATTTGCAATCATGAACTGCTATAACGGAATTTTGGAACACTTTAAGCACCGTTTCATAAGCCAAAGAAATTCTTGACATTAGTAATACTGAAATTAAGGGATGCAATGAATAAAGATCGCAATGGATTTCAAAGGAATATATATATATATATATATATATATATATATATATATATATATATATATATATATATATATATATATATATATATATAATTTGTTGTAGCGCGTGCACGTGCAGTTTAGTTGAATAGTTTTAACAAAAGAGACGGAAGAAGGAGTTTCTTAGCAGGGTTCTAAATGGGTAACACTTCACTCCGTTTGAAAAGGCATTGTTCGGACCCTTAATAATGGCATGACCGACACTACTAATCACAATGGAAAAAATAGTCACAAAAGGAGTTATGGTGTGAATAAAGAGGACTTCGAGAGGTGAAGGTCACATGCAGCTGCAGTGAGAACAAGCAGACCGTGACTGGCAGGCCAGTAAGACGGTCATCTGCTTCTGTCTTGGGCGAAGGCGGACCAGAAGCGACAAGAGAACATATTTGTCGGTTTATACGTGATTAACGAATAACGTAAATAACGAATTAAGTGTTATCGCGTACTAAATAGTCTACATACGATGACTCTGAACAGTGATATATTGGTAACCCTTAGTTGGCAACTTCGAGTTTGATGTAATGATAAAAAGAAGTAGTCATTAAACCAGTCTGAAACTTGCATTCCAGAGTCATTAGAACCATCCTTACATACATATCCACGCATACCCTGAGAATAAAGTGCTCTATCCTGCTCTACCTTAAGCAGCGTCAGTAGTAAGCAAGCTACTGCAGGGTGTGACGGTATGTTTAAAAACAGATACAGCTCGCGGTACAGCTTGTGTCCTACAGCTGCGAACTCTGACAGCGTGAGGCACGCGTCGTTGTTCCTGTCCTGCCTCATCCACACTCATTCTGGAGCATTTTTATGCGGCTCCATTGGCGGGAGAAACTATCTATATGTGTCACCCAGAAGCTGAGAAACTACTTCTATAGTTTCGTTCGGTGTCGTTTCAAAACATCCTATATATCCTATAACTTATTTACAGCCTCCTTAAATAAATTGTTCAATAAAATATACTATATACTTATATTTCCTTTCTTTAAATTGCTAAACAGAAATGTCTGTTTTACCTCATCTCTCAGCACTAAACATGTCTTCCTTTAGTAACTATAAAAGCACTGAAGTAGAAGAATTCGTCTACTATGTGATGTACAAGCTAATAAAACATACGAGGGCTGTTCAGTAAAGAATGATCACAACTTATTTTGACAACGTATCTTTACTCATCCTCATAATGTTGATGGTCCTTCTCAAAATATTCTCCCCTGAATGCGATGCACTTGTCCCAGCGTTTATGCCAGTCTTCAAAGACATGCTGGAAACCATTAATGAGAGATCCTTCAAAATCGCCTCCGCAGCCTTCACCACTGCTTCTGATGATGGATAATGCCTCCCACAAAGGCATTTCTTCAAGCTAGGGAATAGAAATAGGTCACAAGGGGCTAAATCCGGACTATAGGGAGGGTGAGCGATACACTTGATGTTGATGTTTGCAAGATATTCAGCAACAACATTGGCAATATGCGGCCGCGCATTATCGTGGTGCAGCATCCAGCCTGCTTCATGGAAATGTTCTTTGCGCCTGATATAGACTTGCAATGTTCTCAGGGCACCCCTGTAGTATTGTCCAATTACTGATGTGTGTGCAGTTAGAACATGCTGATAAACCATTCCATGAATATCAAACAATGAGATGACCATAACTTTTCCAGCAGAAGCAACCACCTTTGCTTCTCGGGGGGTTGGTGATGAAGGAGATTTCCACACTAAGCTTTGCTGTTTGCTCTCAGAATCAAAATGATGTAGCCAAGTTTCATAAGCAGTGATTACGTTTGAAAGAAGCTCCGGATCTTCCTCTAACATCAACTTTAACTGCATGTTACCTCCATTGCAGTGGTAGGCAATACTGAGCATGTCCGAACTTACAAATTAAAGTACTTCGGCATGTTTGAATCACATTAAGCTAACAGAGTATAATAAGAATTATGTCCGTAAATAATTATGATCATTCTTTATTGAACAGGCCTCGTGGAAAATACTTAATAGAAGGAATGCTAAACCAAGAAGGATAGGATAAACAAAATAACACGAAGTAATTGCAACGTTGGAGAGGAATTACTAAACGAAAACAATACTTAATATATACTAGGGAAATGGAGTTTGGTTAACATATATCAAAACAGGTACATGACATTCTTTACGCGAGAGTTCTCAGGTAATACGTACACAAGAAAAGAAGTCAAAACGAAGCTGAAGCAATGTAAAGTCACACAATGCCGAAAATTGGGGAAACGAACAGAAAATGAAATCACGGGAAATACCATGAAAACTGCTAATGGTTTATGCTTCTATCTCGCTGAAATACAGATAAAATAGAAATACGTTAGAATTTGTCACCGAACCAAAGCGAATGAAGTAAATTCGTTTATTAAATACTAAATATCCTCGAAAAGGAGTAACGTTTCATTACTTGACTTGAAAACCAATTGGGCAAAATAGAAACTGGTTGTGAGAGAGAGAACTTGTTTTGTTATAAGATGCATAGAAATAATTTATGATATTTTTAGAAACTTTTATTTTATTTTTATTGTGCATATTCCAAAATTTTACAATTTACAACTGTTGGCTACATTTATTTGTCTTTACCTGGTTGCTACCTTGACTTGCATGACACCCTGGTCCTCTGCTCTACCAGGTAGCTCTTAACCTCCATGCCTCCTTGTTGTTTAATTAGTTCCATTCTTCCCCCTCATTTTACATTCTTATATTCTTTACATTTCTGACCCATTTTTATTTTAATTTCTTCCATAAGTCACCAATACTTATTACCTTCTTTTCCTCCTTTTCCGTTAACATTTTTATAGCTACTATCCTCTTCTCTACTTTTTCCTATTTTTCCTCCCAAACCTTTTTTTCTCCACATTGCAAACTCCTCGCAGTCTGTTACATAGTGTTTTATGCTTTCTTCTCCACCACACAATTCACAAATTCCCCTTTTCCCTACCTCTTATCTCTCTTAGAATTATTATTCCTGTTCTCATCCAAGCTAACCCTTCTCTCTCTTGCCTATTGCAGTACTCTACATATGCTTCTCCTCCCTAATTTCTTTTTATTTGCATGTAAAATTGCAATGATTTCATATTTTCTAGACTTCCCCATATTTCCTGTGTTTCTTTATCTTCTATTCTGCATTTTAATAATTTACCCACATCGCTTGTATTGCTTTCCTCTAATCTTTATATATCTCCCATTTCTATTTTTCCCATAATTCCTCCTATATCTGCCCACCAACTATTTGAGTTATCTAATCTTTTTGCTGTTTCATGCATAATTTCATAATTTCCCCTTCTTCTTTGGCCAAACACCTATAGCTACCAAAATTGTATTATTCTTTCCATTATTATTCCATTACTTCTTGTCTTTCCTAAATCTACTAAAGCTACTTCCCTAGGTGCTGATGATGGTAAGCCTAGTAGCTTTTTACAAAAACTTCTGTAGTTTCGTTCCACCGTTTTGTTTACCTGTGTGCCTCCCCCCCCCCCCCCAGATCTACAATTCATACAACATTTTCTGTCGTGAATGTAGAAATAGCACTATTAGGAGGTCAACTAAGCTAGGTTTGAGACGTGCTTATCAGGATGGGGAAGTCCCAATTAAATAGAATTAACCTGAAATGTTTGGAATGAGTATTATTATTTTCATTTAGGTATAGCAGAATGTGCATATTTGGTCTGTGTTTGGGAGAGGGAGCTAACTACTATTTGAAGTGTAAAAGCTGGTGATTATTTACCACCGGTTTACAAACTCCCGAAGAGGTAATACCCTAAAACCCAAAAGCTTATTCTGATTATAACCTACCACTACGAGCTAGACGGGGAGAGAATATCCTTACTTTCATACTGCCATTTTTCAGAGTACCTAAACAAATAACAAGATAGCGGTGAAGCGTGTAATGAAGTGCTGAAAGTGCCACCTCCGTAAGAATTTCAAAAGAACGAGAAGAAAAAAAATCATGCCAAACAATATTTTATTTGCTCTGGATGAACCTACAATATTTATTCGTAAACATCCACAGTGTTACGGACAGTTTGGCAGCGGTTTAGGTTCCAGTGACCAGTACTGCGAGCTCATTCAATACTTACTATTTCTGTATTCACGCATTCGCAAACTTGAATACCATTCTTCGTAGGTAGAAGCAATCGCAACTTCTCGGTAGTTAGGAAGGGCTTGACAGATTTTCTTACGTGAAGTCTCTATAGTGTGTAAATAAAAGTGTTTTTTGCTTTATTTGACGCTTTTAAATGCAGCCGTGAGTTTATTTAAATAGCATTAGCAAATGTAATTTACGAAAATTGGTATATATTGGTGGCAAGCAGGAAATTCTTGTGACGGTTTAAGTAATTGTCAGAAATGTGTGAATTGCATGGGATTGGGTTTTCATTCCGGAGGAGATTCTGTAGGTAGGCCACCATGCTGGGCCCATTGTTCCTATTTCCCCAAGTGGGGCACCCCCGGGAGGAAGGATGAGGCGAAAGAGAGAGAGAGGGTGGCCGACACAAGGAGCCACGACAGTGCAGAGGCCAGGGTCCCTACAGTTTACTCAGATAGAGAAATCACCCGACAGGCCAGGACACCGAACTTGCTTCCTACAGTGCGACGGCAACGAGCCCAGCAGCCGAGCCCCAAAGGACCCTGGCTGGCGGTCCTAGCAGAGGAGCTGAGACCGGCAACCGACCTACCGGAGGCGGAAGTAGTTTACCTCAGATCATATCATCCTGCCATGCACCGCCGATACACCCACAGACACGTATACCCTGAAAGAGACCACCAGAGGAGAGATGATATGAAATGATAATGGAGATGAAATGGAGGGATAGGAAATTAACCTACCCAGCATTCACCTAGCGACCCATGGGTCAGGTAGTTCAACCACGGGAATTGAACCCGGGCCTCCCGAATGCGGGTCACAGACGAAACCGCCTGAGCTATCCCGCTCGGTGTGTGAATTGCACACTTTCTCCACTTTAGATTAACAATTCACGTGGTTGTGGGTCAGCTCTAGGAAAATTGGAACGTTTGAGTGGAGAGTGGAAGCCAGAGTGTCTGCTTGTGGTGTGGTCTCTCTTGCAATGTGAGAAGATCCTACGTTTAATTGTATAGTGAATAGACTACTACAGAGCAGCCTTAGCTCTTTGAATCATTATTCTTTCTTATTCTAAGGAATATTATTACTTGGAGTTTCCCTCACTTTGAAAGTCACACTTCGCCATTGCATCAGGGGTACTTACTTCGTTTTCAAATTAGGTGCATAATAAACAAGCTTTCAACTTGAGCATATTTTATTTCATTTCATATTGAACAACCTGTTGTAGCTGTTTTCGTTTAACACTAATTACTTTGGTGAAAATGCACAATACATATTTCTAAGTACATTTTCCGTAACATAGTAACCAATTTACGGTTGCGTCGGAGATAGAGTGGCCATTCTATTCCCCTCAAGAATGATTAATGATTTTCTCACTCACATACAGGAGAAAGTGTGGTGTTGCGAAACGTCTCTGCATTTCAATGTCATTTTATGCAGATTTATGAAAAATAGAACAAAATGAGGCTTATGAAAGCTTTCATTGCTCTCCCTGATATATTTCTCTAGTTTAAATGGTGACGACTGAGCTCTACCACATGGCACCATATTTGCGAGTTTTTCCAAAATTCTGGAAGCGGGAAATCGTAAAGCATCGAAAGTTGTAAATTTCTCCGCTGTACTGTGCAGTATCTCCATGTTTATACGGGCTAGGTTCTCTCTGTGAATACATTACCATATAAATACGCATTCAGTTTGGGAATATAATATAGGTATGGAAAGATAGAGTCAGACTGAAAAATTCACTGATATAGACGGGATTTGAACCACGTATCTTCTGGTTGCCGTCCAGCCGCTTTAACCGTTGAGCTACTATGGCCAACGTGCCGACATGACATTAAATTCCTCAACTGACTCGTATTTTTTCCCAGTAAACCACTTAGGAGTTCTCATAACCGGGAAAACATACGAGTCAGTTGGAAAATTTAATGACATGTCGGCACGTTGGCCATAGTAGCTCAAGGGTTAGAGCAGCTGGACGGCAACCAGAAGATTCGTGATTCAAATCCCGGCCATGGCATTGAATTTTTCAGTCTGACTCTATCTTTCCATACTTTAGCCTACACACGGCCAGTGTGAAAGAACAATTAATTTCCACTAATTAACCTAATAGTGGTTAACTATAAAGCCCGGGTCTTAAAGTACTTACATGTTGTAAGTCGCCATTAAGATAGTTGTCTCATGTGTTTTTCCATGTGATTTTTCGAATGGAGAAAGGCATATGATAACTTCTATCAGACCTTTGAGGCTCGGCTCGCCTCCCTGGTACCATTAGGGCTCGTTGCCGTCCCGCTGCAGGGGAGCGAGTTCGTTGTCCTGGCCTGTCGGGGAAAATCTCTATCCAAGTAAACTGTAGGGACCCTGCCCTCTGTACTGTCGTGGCTCCTTGTGTCAGCCGCCCTCTGCCTCCTCGCCTCATCCTTTCTCCTGGCGATGTCCCCACTTGGGGCATAGGAACAGAGGGCCCAACATGGTGGCCTATGTACGAATCCACTCCCTAATGAAATCCCAATCCCAACATCTATCAGAAGATGAAGGTGTGCCCCTAACTACGTATTACCAAAAATATTGGTGGATGTGATTTAAATATTATTTTATTTCACTCCTTCGAGAATGAAATGGTCAAATGCGTCCGGGGTCCATTAGAGTTACACGACATTCGTCTTTCAGAATAAGGGAAACCCCCGGAAAAAACATTATCTAAGTAACTCACCCTAACTGAGATTCGAACTTGGGACCTCTTGAACGTGAGGCAGACACGCTACCATCTACGCTACCGAGGCGGGCAGGAGGAAATTTTCAGATGGTATCTTCCTCCGTGGAATTTACGAAATACCGAATTATCACATAGCACTAACATCATTGGGCCCCATGGCTGTTTATTACAATCCAGGTTCGGTTTATCCATGTTTGTTATCTCCAAGTATTAAACAATTTCATTACATTTTAAGCACCATAACCTAAATTTGCTTTATGTCGTTCCCTTATAGGTAAATAGAAAATAAATGGTAGTGCTTATAGTATTAAAAATAACATTCCATAACAGAGATTCAATTTTAGATGTATTTGTGGTTGGGTCTGTAAACTGTACTGGCAATATTCTTATTTCATAAATTTTGAGAGAGTATGTTATTCCATCATTACTGTAGTGTGCTGTTCTTTTCATAGCCTCTCTTATTACTTCATTTCTGTTTCATTTACCCTCAAGCGTGTAACGTTAGAATTGGTTAATTATAGAGTCTGGATAGCTTTAGTTTAATTAACTTAATGTTTCTCGTTTGGAAGAATTAAACAAGAACTCTATCAGGTCGCTTGATTGCCTTGCAAACATTCCAAATTTCAGGTGAATAGCGTTCGTCTTCAAGAAGATACATCTCGTTATTAGAGTCAAGTGATTCAACAGGCAAGGTCTAAACAACATGTTGTCTTTTTCCAAAGCGAAAGAGGTAAGAAAAATATCTTCTAGCGGTACTAAGAATGGATACTTCTTTCTGTGAAACAGCAACTGATGTTTACAAAGGTTTAACTTAGGCTTAGCAAGCCTCCACGCTGAAAGGCATTCGTTCTGACAACTTTTTTTCATGAATCTTGGATATCTTATCAGCATAGAGCATAAACAAGATTTTTTTTTTTCCTTTCTCGTCAATGCTGACGTTAGGAGGCGCTTGGGTTCCCTCAAGGCGAGGGAGCCGAAGCATCTGACCTGAGAGATGAAATTAGGGTTGAGGGTCGGTCCAACGCCTGAGATGAATGATTTATGGAGAAATTGGTGGAATAATGGTGGGGGAAACCGGACGACACGGAGGAAACCCGCCCTCGCGCCGTGTTGTCCAACACAAATCCCAGTTTGCGGTTGCCTGGGAGCGGACCCGAGCCGCCTAGGTGAGAGCCCATTGGTCTAACGTTTCAGCAATGGCGCGGCCATGCATAAGCAAGATTGGTTAAGATATATGACAAGACCACTATACTGGACTACGCTACGGAGGGAATTCGGCATGGAGGTCCAAACTTGGTCTATTGCACCAATGATCCCAAATGAGGCACCCACTGGAGGAAGGTTAAGGCGAGAGGAGTGCGGCCGTTCCAAGGACTCACGACAGTGCAGAGTACCTACAATTTATCAGTTGTAAACTCCCTGGCAGGCCAGTAGAATCGGCATCCCACCCTACTGCAGTCTGAAAACAGATCCACCAGACCAGGTTCGGAGACCGGAGACTGGCCTACCAGAGGAGGAAGTCCTACCAAGGGCATATCATTCTGCCATGCAACCCTGAGATACCCGCCGACACTTCCATCCTGAAATAGACCACCAGATGGGAGATGGTGTGAAATTATAATGTAGATGAGACAGGAAATTCGAAAGATATACGAGGGTCTCTCCAAAGGAAATGCACAGTATTGCTTCTTTAAAACAAAAATACATTTTTCATTTTACATACTTGAAATTTTTACTGTGTGCAGATACATCTTTTAGGAACAACATTGCATTTCTCCATATAATCCCCATCCTTCTCAGCTGCCTTACCCCAACATGGAACCAGCGCCTGTATACACGCACGGTGAAAGTTTGGACCAGCATGTTTGAACCACTTTTTGGCAGAGTTCATCGCGTAATCTGCTTGCCCATCGAATAACTGTACTGCTATCGATAGCAGCATCTTCGTACGCATTTTAACCCTTTGTGGATGCCTCCAACTGTCTCGTTTTCACAGCACAGGCATTTTATGATAGCACGTTGCTTGTGATGGAATGCAAGTATAGCAGCCATCTTGAAAGGATGCTGTCACAGCGCCATTCACAGGAACAGATTAGAATAAATTCAACAAAGGCGGGAAGCGTGTATTTACACAATGTAAACATTTCAAAGATATAAAATGAAAGACGGTATTTTTAAAAAATAGTGTGCATTACTTTTGGATGAACCATCGTAATTAACCTAACCAGCATTCGCCTGCAGATCCGAGGAAACCTCTGAAAAATAAACAGTGGATCAGGTAGGTCGGCCACGGGAATCGAACCCGGTTCTTCCGAAAGCGGACCACAGTCGAAATCGCCTGAGCCATCCCCCTCGGTATGACAAGAACACAATAAAAGTATATTCATTTATATCACTGTGTATATTCAGCAAGCGTATATCTTCCATTCCAAGTGTAAGTTATATAACACACTTATTTTGAAGATATTTAAGCCCATATGGAATGTTACCAGGTTCTCATAGCTCCCTTTATACTTTAAATTAAATTTGCCTTACCTCTATAACACCTTTTTCCTATATCCAAATAAGAGACAAGATTTACATTAATACAACCTTTTAATAGCGATCCATATAATCTACACGTGTTGATTTTTATTCGTTACTTCCCGCCCTTCGATTGAGCAAGAATGACGTCATAGTCGCCTGGTGAGTCTATCTTGAAATCATAGTGTCCTCTACGAAGCAGAACCTGTTATTTTTGCGGAACAGCTAGAAAATTACAGCGTTCTGACTGTGGTTGCTCTGTTAAATAATACAACCAACCAGCTTCCCCTGGACATGAACACAGACCACTATGGTTGAATGCTTCGTACCGGCATTAAAATTGGTGTGACATACAAAAATAATTTAAACCTGCTACATAGAGGAGTTTATGCAATGCTATCCAGCATTCAGACAAATCCCTCGGAGCGTAATGTTGTCAAAAGTGTCCAGATACCGTCAAAGTGACATACTTTTGTTCGAAACATAAACGTCTTACTTTTATCAGTATACGATATAACTTTTTGTCATTCTCGCGCTTAATTAAAATGTCTATTAATGTTGGCATCCCTATGTCTTTTTAAACCAATAGGTGCATAATACATTTTCAAGATACAGGATCAGTTACTCGCAAAAAGAGAGACACTGGACGCTATAAAGTGACTGGTCCAATCTAGAAGTAATAAATAATGTTATGACAGAAAGACCTCAAGTATACCTTCTCGCAATACAGACAGTGTTTAATGGGAAGAGAGAAATGAAATATAAGACAATGTACATATAAGACTATGTACTAGAGATATTTTGTTGCTTAGACTTGTATAAAAGTTTTGTACATATTGCAACACTAATTTATTTTTCATTCCTAGAACATGTTCTGCTACTTTTCTGGTTTGTAATGAAGTTACATTGTGAGGAAACTGTGGCTGATAGAAAAGAATTGAGATCAAATTTAAATATTTTTATTTTATGTGACAGGTTTACAATATGTATATATGTCTACTATAACAGAAAAACAGATGTTCATTATGAAATAAGTGTTCATTGACTTATTATTTCGTATATTCTTCATGGTGTACTTTTATGGCTGCATTATTAGCTTTGCAGTGCATTGTATTATGTACTTTTTTATAAACAGTTATCCTATCTACGCACCAGGTGAAGTTACGTACCTTTATATTACGTGGGCAGACCCAACTCTCAAATAGTATATTTACCTGCCGGTAGAGGGAGGCCTCAAAGCTGCTGTCAGCACATCTAATACGATAGCAACCCGCTAGGGTAATCGTATATAAACTGGTTCCATCAGCAATGCTATTCATGACATCAAATTTTGCGCGGTAAAATCACAGATAAAAATAAACACCCTGTATAATCTGTAGGTTTGGTCCTTTTTATTGCAATATGACTATAATAGAGAGTTAGATAATGGTGAACCATTATTATAAGAAATTGTAGGCAAACGAATTCTGTTTCATTTCTGTTCCATTCTCAGCAACAACTTAGGCATCTTCCATTAAACGTTCCATAAACATATTGAGCAATTTAAGTGATCTTGATGTTGTTCTCTTTTACAATTAGTTATAAAGCTTTTAGAGAATTTTTATTTCCAGAATTCCAGTTGGCTCAAAATCAAGAATGAACCTTTCTTTAGGAAAAGTTTATATGTCACATGGTTTTGAGAGTGTTCAAACAGTTTTTAAGTGAGTGAAGTTACTGTTTCTGAGTTAATTTAATAAATGAGGGAAGAAATATGTTTACATTTTTCTATCGGTCCTACAGGATATTTATAGGCACACTTCTAGGACATTAACATACGATAACTTCGAAAAATGTCTTCAAACTGCATTTACTGATAAATCTGCACTACTTGTGTCACACGTAAACATGAATAACCGCCACCACTTTCAGTGTTATTATGTTTTAAATGGAAACCTTCGGAAGGTAAGTGAAGGTGATGGTGTTCTTCGCAGAATTTGGGTACGTAGAAGAACACCAAGCTTCATAAATAGGTTTCTGAACAAAATTAAGAGGTCTTTCATTCCCAGTACTGTATAGTTCCAGTTGAAAACCTCTGCAGTTAAAGAGTGAGTAAACATGAAAATCATTTATTAAATGTTCCACATTTACATCTAAGAGTTTCAAAGTTACCGGTATTTGTTTTGTCACTTCTGCAGTTATTATAGTTATTACATCTATCGAGCACTTTTTAATATTACTTTAATACTGTCAATCAACGCAAAGTAAGTCCCTGAAAGGAATGTGCCATCCAGAGCCACTCTTAAACAGTGGGACAAGGACAGCGAATATGTGTGACAGAGAATGCCTGCTACACAAGGAGTAGAAGCGTTAAAAACGTGCTCCCTGTTCACTAGATCCGAGAAGATCCATTCAAAAAGTAGAAGTCGCCAGAATGTTTTTGAATGGTCTGTAACTGTACTGAAATGGGTTATCATAAACCTGTCCAGTGAGGGTGTGGGAACCTCCTGCCACCCCCCTGTGTCTCAGGCCTCGGAGACTTTCTTTGCTGTTGTATAGTGTACCTGATCAGTTTCTGAATGCTGAGGACTATTTAGGGAAGAATATGGTAAATTATATTCGTTCAGTTATGTTCAAGAGTTTACAGCATTCGGCAACTGTAGCACGTGTGTATAGTTCTCACTTAAATGCAAGGGACTAATAGAATTAGGGTTCATATTTTGATTATAAGAGGGCCAAACACTGTATGGAACGAGGATCATCATTTGTGTAAGGTGTTCGTTTGCACGCATGGCCGGCCTAAGGAGAGGTTTCTCGGCATTGGGAGCAACGTTATTTCCTGGTGGTGTCGGTGATTCATAGAACAGGTGTGCATTTTCCACTAAAGCTATCTAGTGAAGTAGCCTTAGTAGAATTAGGAAATACAAGAAGAAATGCAATAAGAATAGAAAGAATAATAAAATTTTGGTATATGTGCTTGGCAAAAGAAGTGGAAATTATGAAACTATGCATGAGACAGCAAAAATGATTAGACAACACAAACAGTTGGTGGGCAGAGATAATGGAAAAAATAGGAATGGGAGATATATGGAGATTAGAGGAAAGGAATGCAACCGATGTGTAAATTGGTAAAATGCAGAATAAACGATATAGAAAGGCAGGCAATATGGGGAATAGAAAATATGAAATCATTACAATTTTACAAACAACTGAAAAGAAACTGGGGACGAGAAGCATACGTAGATTACTGCAATAGGCAAAAGAGAAAAGGGCTAGCTTGCATGAGGAGAGGAACGATCTTTCTAAGAGGGATAAGAAGTAGGGAAAGGAGAATTTGTGATTTATTTGGTGGAAAAGAAAGCATAGAACACCATGTAACAGAATGCGAGGAGGTTGCAATGTGGAGAAAAAAGGTTTGGGAGGAAAAATGGGAAAAGTAGAGAAGAGGAGAGTAGCTATAAATATATCAACAGGAAAGGAGGAAAAGAAGGTAAGAAGTATTGGTGAGTTCTTACAGAAATTAAAAAAACAATTGACAAGAAAGATAAAAAATATAAGAATGGAAACTGGGGGGATGAAGAAAGGCACTAATTAAGTAACAAGGAGGCATGGGGGTTAAGAGCTACCTGGCAGAGCAGGAGACCAGGGTGTCATGCAAGCCAAGGTAGCAACAAGGTAATAGATGAAATAGTGTGGGATAGATAAACGATTATAAGGAATAACGTAAAAGAGTGTAAAAAGGAAATTGCACGAATAAATTATTCATCCACTATTTATTAAAAAAAAAAAACTGAACGCATCTCATTTATTTTGTTACGTTGACCACCAAAATAAATACGAGAAAGACAGTAAAACTATCAGGCTCAAAACGCACTATTCCTACACTGACCTTTAAGCTTGTGGGAGGGTGCCCTTCCAAGCAGATAGGGGTTCAAGATAGTAGTGGAAGGGAGTGTTTACTTAGCCTGAGGCAGGTGAGGGGTAAAGGCCCGCGGTAGAATAAAGGAAGACTGTTGCCGATAATATTTCCGAGTTCACTGTGGTTGCAACACTGTTGACTGTTTTCCACTGCATCGTCACGTGCTGTGTATCTCTCCCGCCATGAAGTGTTAAGCCACCTCAACTCACTAGCTAAAATGTCAGTGAACGAACTATTCTACCGACCGAAGCGCTTCTCATGAACGAGAAGTAAGATTTAACTGGGTCCCTTGGTTGAACGTGGCCTCTTGGTTGAGATCCATACACAGGTACATGCGATTTCATATGTTATTGTTGTTTGTAAAATATACGCTTAGTCTTAACCATCATAGAGAAACTTAGGTATATGAGAGTATATTTTACTTATGAATAATAGTACAGCTTCTGTCCTCTGTGCAATATCCCATCAAATAGTGTATTCAGTTTTCTTAGGCAAAGTCCTTCTATTTATTATTAGTATATTAAGCTTAGCTAAGGAAAAACGTTGTGCTTCTAACTTGTTTTTTGCCTTTATCCTTGTTTGTTTCTCTTTGTACACACACCCAAGTACTAACAAATATGTAATACCTTGTTCTTTGTTCTAATGGTATTTTGTAATGGTAATTTTAAGAGTATTTTGAAGCCACATGTAGTCATATAATGCATTCCTTTTTATTTTCAGTAACACAAATTGTTATTACTGAGTTATATTTAGAACTATAGATAAACATAAGATACTATTAGAAGGTATATGGAGATTGCAAAGAGATTAACGATACACGTTGATCTTTCTTGCTACCCGT